>CM077645.1:71523349-71940849 GCA_039707465.1 Rhabdophis nuchalis
AACTTTGGATATAATATACTGTACATCTGGATAAATGGCAAGACTTACGGGAAAGGAACAGGAAAATAACATTGTCAATACCGTATAAAGAAATTTTACATAAAATGTTTTATAAGTGGCATCTTCCACCTGCAAGAAGAGCCAAATGGAAATTTAGAATGAATAGAAATTTAGTGCCAAATTGTTGGAAATGTGATCATGAATTAGGCATATACTACCATATGTGGTGGTCGTGCCAAAAAACAAAAGAATATTGGCGGAAAATTCAAAGGTGACTGATAGAGATAACTGAAGAAGAAATAGAATTCTCACCAGAACTATTTATTTTGGGAATCATAAACAATAAATGCAACAAGGGAGTAATTTATTTAACAATACATATTTTTACAGCAGCAAGAATGGTCTTTGCCCAAAACTGGACAGGGAAAGTCCTCAAGAATGAGAAATAATTAGGAAAATTTTGACTTGTGCTGAAATGGATAAATTGACGTGGGAATTGAAGAACAAAGTCGAATCAGACTATTTATAGGATCTGGGACACATTTTACCGATGGTTGGAACAAAAAAGGAAAGACCCCAAATAAGCAATGACTAATATTTATGGAATGGAGATTCGAATTATGCACGAAACTATAATAAGTGAAATATGGTTAGAAATAGGATATTTTTATATTAGTAAATATGAAATAGATCAAAGGTTAAAAAGCATGGTGGTTATATCTTAGAATGTATGGCATAGATCTTGCCAGGGCAGTTACACTGTTTCCAATGTTTTAATTTGTGTTCAATAAAAAACATTTTTTTTTAAAACACCACATGGATTTTTTTTCTGAAAAGGCTAGAAAGAAAGAAAGAAAAAAGAGGTTTATTATAGAAGCGTGTATCGAAACCGAATTTCACCATCCATTGACACCATAGAGCTGTTCAAATTTTACACAATTATTAGGTCCTGATCACAATCCTGTTTGATCACTATGGAGCTCGTCTTGTGACAAAACTAGTACTGAATCCACTTTAGGAAAATAATGAGATTAATCTTTATGGAAACCTTATTCCTGTTTACATTATACAAAGAAAGAAATTAAACGATGTGGTTGTTTAAAAATGATTTTTCAAATCACTTTCTGGGCAATTTGCTGTTTGTTATATTTAACTTGCATAAGAAAAGTACAACAGTAACTACTTTCAGGCATGTGCAAATTATTTTTGAGAACATGTCATGAGTACAGTCAAAATTCCTGCTAAGAAAAGAAGGATTCAATTGATCATAATACAGCCAAAGCTTATTTCTTTTTATTGCTGTGCTTTTAAATCTGAAATTAGGTTATCTTATAGGGACAAATCAAATTCCATCTTCAGCCACTGCAATTGTATAACTTTACACAATTAGAAGTCAGAGTAGGTTCTTTATAAATTACAGATGACATGAGCTGGGGGAAAAAGCAATATAGACTGAATATTATATGACAATTGAAGTTCTTTTTTAGATTAACTGACAAATTCAACTTACTTTTTTTGTTCTTCAAATATGGCACACAGAACAGAGGAAAAAATGTTTTTGTCATGCTGAAAAAGCAAAGCTCTTCTCTTATGCACATTTTAAACATTCAAAGAAGAAAGTGTGTTACCTCTCTAGGACAGAAAGTAATGCAGTGGTAACTTCCTGGGAATCCTTTGCTGTGTGCATAATCATCCTCCATGCTGCATGTTATTTATTGCATCAAAGACATAGAGATCCAATACAACAATTGAGTTTTAATTCAGAAACCTCAATTTCCTTCAATGGTGTGGTCTACAGTAAGCAAATACAGGGATCTCAGGACAAGGATTGAGTAAACAGATTCTGGGGTTAGTTAAAGAAAACTAACCAAGATAGATTTCATTAATAAAAACAAGCACATCCTTCCAGATGTAGCAATTTTATATCATGTTTATAGATTACTTTCTACCACTACCAATGTTTAAGTCTAAAATAATTAGACATTTTGTACCCTCTGGCTTAACAGGCACTATCAATTCTGCTTGAGGTGCAGAAATTTTCACAGTGAGCTTCAGTGAGCATTGTCACTGTTCTGCTGAGCCAACATCCATCATGCAACGTGATTAAATCTACAATCAGACTTTATAATAGAAACAGGCCATTTATATTATCAGGGAACTCATGTCTTGGACTTTGAAAGTAAGTGGCTCAGCATGGTTGAATTGCTATGTAGCAGCAGGAAACTGTTATCAGCATTGGACAAACTTTAGGAGATTATTCATTTTCATATAGAAATCACCTTGAGCTCTTGGGGGGTTTCAATGAGTTAAATATACTTGGTGCTATTGATACAGAACTTCGATATAAAACGGCATGCAGAGAAACCTGATGATTTCTGAAGAGAAGCAGAGATGAGGGTCAGCTTTCAGTTGATACCACTTTACAGTTGAGTTCAGTGGAAATCAGCCCCTAAAGGACATGTTTGATGGAATTTAGATCTGAGGGAAATGACCCTCAAACCCAATTAAGTTAAGGCCAGAATTAAAGAGTGAGCAGTCAGATTTGTTCTGTTTCTGTGATAGGTAATTTTTCATGGCTGTTTCTGTGATAGGTAATTTTTCCAGAATCAGAAAACGATCATATTGGGTGTTGTACATGCAGAATTTGGTTTTTCTCTTAGGATCAGGGTGTCTGATAATATTTTGTGAATAGATTCTACTATGAAATTTGCACTTGGGTTTTCATGAATGGAAATGGAGAACTGAGGTCAGTTCCTAATTATTTGACTTTGCTCCATAATACCTTGCATGCCCTGAATACAATGCTTGATGAGGGTAAGTTATGTGTTCTATGCAGAGGTGGGTTCCAACCAGTTTGGCTGAGTAAGTAGTAACTCGGCAGTACACGCACCCAAACCGGTTCTATCCTCGGCAGCGCCATCTTGATTTTCTGTTCTGCACATGTACAGAGCAATCTTCATTGTAATTTTTTCTCCCTTTATAAATGTTGTGTGCATGCTCAGACCTTTTTAGGTTCAAATGCACACGTGTGCAGAGCAAATTTTTCGGGTGCCGAACTTGTAGTAAAGCCAGCAGAAACTCACCCCTGGTTCTATGCCATTCTTTTATTATAGAATACAAAGATCATCTGTTGGGAACCATTTTGCAAGGAAATGGTGAATAAGATTAAAACAAGGGATGGCAGGAATCAGAGCCCAAAAGAGATAGTGCTATCTATTCTCTCACTTCTTTAAACTCTCTTAACCAATTCATAGAACAGGATACTGGGGGAAAGACAAAATCAATTTGCTTGAGGTCATAATAGCTTACTTGCAAAGGATTTTTGAAATTAAGTTGGCCGCATTAAATTAGGCCAAGTAGTACATATATTCTTCCCTGTTGTAGCCTTGTAGTCACGTTTCATATTGAAAGCAAGCAAATTAAGATTGATACCTGTGTTCAGTTTAGATTTGTGATGCAGTTTTGAAACAATTTTACTTACAATGTTCAGAAACAACAAAAAGGAACAGGTAGCCTATTAGAGTGCAGTAGAATAAAAATTTGAGAACCAAAGCAGCAATACAATTCAGACAAAGCAATAGTCTTATTCTAGTCCAACTTCAATTGAATCCAAATCTGTATCAGTAGCCAAGTTTCAGAGGCAAGGCATTAGCACCTATGGGTTTTTTTCTGGCAAGGTGTTGACTTGAACCAAAATATAAAGCATGCAAGATGTGGCTGTCACAGCAAATTCCAGCACTGTACTCTACTAAACAGAGAAAACTCCCAGTCTTTCCCCCCAGATATCCAGCCCCCATTGACCCTGATTTCTGGAGTTATGCTACTTAAAGCACCAGCCTATTTCCATATAGATCAGGGGTGTCAAACTCATGTCATCATGGTGGCACCATATGATGTATTGGGATGTTTTCCCCCTTCACTGAGCTTGGGGTTGGCCAGAATTTGATGCATCTGGCCTTTTCTGTTGCCATTTGGTTCATTCAAGACTTGAATTCCTGATGACTCATTTGGGAATGTATTAGAGTTAATGAAGGAAAGATAAAACGGTGCCATTGTAAGTTAATATAAATAGAGAAGAGGTGGAAACTTTGCTCTATCCTGGGTTTATTCACAAAGACAGAGCTGTTACTAGTAGACCTCATCTGATTTGATGAAATAATAAAACAAAACAGCATGTTATTTCTTTAAAATAAAGAAACCTAGTTTCCCAAATTTCTATAGCCTTTTCTTTCAAATGCGTTTCTACTCATGTTCTCAAAATGTTGTCCTGTTCCTGACTTAACTTTTAATGCTGTTATATGAATGAAGAAGTTACAGCTGTTTGAGGATCCTTTTAGCTAGTCAGCAGAGATGCTAGATACTGGTTTCCTAAAAGATATTTTTACCTTTAACCTTGAACTGGGTCCAAGTAAAGTCATATTAAAATTGACAAAGCAAAACAGAACAGAAATGTAGAGCTGAGCAATATCTGTAATAAGTGGAAGTATTATTTAAAGTGCAATGAATTTTGAATACGGCAGAATTCTACAGCAGACGGATTGAACTATGCACTGCATTTGATTTTAAATCACATATTTGTGTAAATCTTTATTGTACTTTTTTGTGCAATTTTGGAATGAAGCTGAATTAAAATTCTTATCTGGTGCCTTCAAGTCACCAAATAGTGTTAATTTCTACAGGGTTTTTTGCCAATATTTTTCAGAAATGGTTTGCCTTTGCCTCCTTGCTAGGTCTGAGGGAAAGTGACTGGCTAAAAGTTGTCCAGCTGTCTCCATGCCTAAAACAGGACAAGGGCTTGTGGTCTCCCTTTTTCTGTGCTGATGCTTTAACCACTACACCAAACTGGTTATTGAAATAAACTCATCAGTTGTAATAATACCTATAGAAATTCAAGGCTTGACCCTTCAAATGCCAGTCCTAATAGTCTCTATTATATTATCTTTATCTTTTCCTTTTGCCTCATGATACTATGTAAGTCAATGAACCTCACATGGCAATAACTCCATACTTCATCTTGAAATAGATTGCTGCTCAGTTTATCTTAAAGCAGAAGAAATAATCACATTAAAATAAAATCCCATCCTTGGGTGCACTGTCCAAAGGCCTCTCTCGTTCCTTCTTCTTAGAATACTTTGCCCGTTGATAGAAAACAAGGATGACAACAGTTGTAGCATTGAGGGCAATTATAAGAAGCATGATCCAGTATGAATATCCGTATGAGTTGCTTTGTTCCAAGTTTCCAGAAACTTTGCACTGTTTGCTGGCGAGCTCAGCAGACAGTTTGTTTACTTCTACATTCACGGCAAACAATATTAGGATTAAGAGACAGCAGACACCTACAAGGAAAAGAAAAGATTGCTGATATTGTACATTTCTCTGTTGTGTTTAGCTCCTTAAACGTAAAACATGCCGAGTCTGTCAATTGCTTCTAGAATAGATTGAGATACATAGCAAGCATGTGGAGTTATATTTCTGCATACAAAATATTATAAAACAGCCTTCTATATCTCACATGTGTCGGGTGATCATTCTCATCACCCTCCCCACCCACCCCTCCCAGCCATAACACTGTGGTTATCATCTTCTTTTAATGACCCCATAATCCCTTGTGGGCTAGAGACTGGGCAACCGAATGGAGCTAGCAGAGTGTATTAATTGCCGGATGCCCTTCCTGTCACCAATGTGGAGGTTTGTTCAGCAGATAAAATTCTCAGTGTGCCCAGAGGGAGAAATATCTGCCTCTACCTAGGATCAAACTCACAGCCTCCAGATTGTGAGGCGAGAGCTCCACCTCTAGGCCACCGCAACACTCCAGCCATCGCACTGTGATGGTTTTGAACAATAGTTATTATGGTTCATGTTGAATGACCTGAGTTGTGGTAGGATTTTGCATAGGTTCTGCTGGGCGTTTATATATTTGATAATACAGTTTTCTCCCTTGCACAAATTATTTCAGTCCTGTTTTAAAAAGCAGGAATCTCTTGGGATAAATTCAGTATCAGAAATTGAGTTATTTTAGTAGCAGGATCATAAGGAGAGCAAAGTACATCAAAGGAAATCTGATGTAAGTCTAATAGAAGACTGAAGGGTTGTAGCTCCAGGGAAATGACTGAATGAGTTCATTTTACAGTATAACATTTCACTACTTTTGATGTATATAAAAAAACACTTTTTGTCTGCAAGTGTATTTCTATTTTTTGTCTCTAAGCAATGTTTTTTCTCTATTGCAATTTCACTCTTCAGGCTGCTCTCCTAAGAACTAAGGAAACCTCATATTTTTTTCTTACTGGTTCAGGGAGCCAAAATAGACATGATATGAAAGATTAATGATTAGATGTCCTAAGATTTTTAACTTTTAAGGAGCTTTGGGCTCAGATCTTTATAGGATTGGCAGTGTTGATGAATGGCATTTCTTCTGTGTCATTTCCATGATCTGGGTGATGGAAGGAGCCAGTAGGCCTTTTGTTATACATACATTTATATGTGTAAAACATATACAGTATATAACAAAGTTTCCAGTAAATTTGAAAGAGAATAAGGATTTTAGATTAGAAATACAGAAAACAAGGAAATACTAATTCTCCTCTTCTTCCCTCTCACCTTTCCTACTCCTCAGTTAATGAATTTAGTAGAATTTAACTGAATAGTAATAAATATCAAGATGGTTGCTTTTGTTTTGTTTTGTTTTTATTCTGAATTGCAATTGTTTGGTGTCTCAATTATTATTAATTGATTATTAGATTATTATTAATTGAGTATTAGATTATCAATTATTTGAAAACATATCTGCTCAAATGTATATTACTTACAAGACATAGAATTCCAGGTATAAACTCCAATAGGTCCCAAAAATGTTTGGTATGGGTTACTGATGGCATTGTAACATGTAAATCCAGAACTAAGGAAGGAACTCAGCATAGTAACAACCAACAGAAATATAACTACACCATGGAAAATCTTCAAAGTATCATTTTCTAGAGTACCTGCAACTGAAACATAATTATTCATAATTAGTATGACAAGATGCAGAGATAATATAAGTACTATTGATATAGACATATTTCACAAGAACCTCATATCACCTTTTCTGACCAGCAAAACATTTGAAAGTATTAGTTTCCATCAACTGGAACGCAATTCATTAGAGCCCTACAGTGGATGGGTGGGAAAATAGCTACCAGACTTCTGATTTTATTTATTTGTTTATTTGCTATATATCACTCTCTTTACAACAATGGCCCCCAACCTTTTGGGCACCAGGTACCAGTTCCATGGAGAGAGTTTTTCCATGGACTGGAGGGAGCGTGGTTTCATAGGCTGTCTGCATCATGCGAATGGAGCTTTGCTTGTTTGCGCAGCCTGGTTACTGGCATGTCGTGGCCCTGTGGTGGGTCCACAAACAGGGGGTTGGGGACCCTGTTCTACAATGTCCACATGAACAAACTGATTCCTGTAAAGGTAATTAAAAAAGTAAAAATGTAGAATTGAAGAAGCAATTGTTGATAATAATGGCCCCTTTTAAATATGACTGTGCATGTTTTAATTCTCTGTTCCCAATGAATATGATCCAGATAAAATGAAACTGATGCACTGGTTAAATTAGGAAGGTCTGTTCAACTTTATAAAAAAACATTTACTGACTATTGTACATGGGAGTTTATGAGCAAGAGTTGGAATTTTGCAAATGGACATACAGTCATGGATACTGCTAATGGTTTGGACAGGACACATCTGTGCACAATTGAATGCAGATAGCTTTGTATGCAATGCTAGTGATGGTGCT
The DNA here is from genome assembly GCA_039707465.1 of Rhabdophis nuchalis. NCBI lineage: Eukaryota > Metazoa > Chordata > Lepidosauria > Squamata > Natricidae > Rhabdophis > Rhabdophis nuchalis. The sequence continues at coordinate 71,531,133 of CM077645.1, forward strand.
TCATTTTATAAAGCAGTGTTTCTCAACCGTGGCAACTTGAAGATGTCCGGACTTCAACTCCCAGAATTCCCCAGCCAACGAATGCTGACTGGGGACTTCTGGGAGCTGAAGTCCGGACATCTTCAAGTTGCCAAAGTTGAGAAACACCATTATAAAGATTCTGATCACATCAAGAAAACATGTGTAGTGTAAACATATCTACAATTCATTCAGTTCATTAATCTCTTGAGATCTTTGAGAATGTGATTAGGTCCCTGCTATGCATTTGTTATTCTTGGATCTGAATAGCATTAGGCTTATAGAAACTTGGAATCATTCTGGGAAGTCTTCGGAACCTTCTTCTCTTCCTCTTTTTTATTACTGACTGTAATGTCAAAAACCCTTGAGAAAAGTCTCTGATTTTATTTCTTAATATTTCCAATTTCTTGAACGTAGTAGTAGAAACTGCTCCTTGTTTATCCTTTTAGAATTTCTTTATAATTCTTTTATTTTCTGATGTTTGTGAGCTCACTTTATAGGTACAACCTGCTGCTGTACATCTCTCCTCTAATGCACAACCTCTCTGGCGTTCTCTCTTTCCTGATTTAAAAAAAAAAATCTTATGGGAGTAGTTAACCTCATAATAATTTCTCCTGGAATTTATCTGTAGAATAGAACAGCAATGAAGCTGCAATCTGCTGGAGAGATTATTGCATGATGAAAGACATACCTCCTAGTTTCAACCATCTCATAATATCAAAGTAAGTTTAAGAACAAGGCATTTGCTTCCCATTAAAATTTCACTAGTATATTTTTCTTTTCTGGAAAAAAAAAATAGAAGCCATTTGTTTTCTGACAAACAAAAGGAAACTAGAACATTTTGGCACAGCACTAATAATTTGATGTAGTGGTTTAATATTTCAAAGACGTGATTGTATTTTATCCCACAATTCTTTGTCAAAATCTTGTGTTTTAAAAAATAGGCCAAAAAGATGAAAATATATTATTGTATACATGTTTAAAATAAAAACAGAAAGCATGACTATTTCTGCTCAAATATATCCATTCAAACATAATACAGCAAAATGCTTATGCATTTTCTTAAATTGCCTATGTTCACATCATGATAAGTTCATCTTGAGAATAGGCCATCTGTATGGTGCACAGAAATGTCTGTAAAGGGGTTTATTTCTTTATAAGAATGTCAAATATTTATGCTTGCTTAGAAGTGGCTAAATGTTGGCAACATACCTAAACTGAACAAAATTGTTAGTCTCCTTTGATGTATGGCTAAACATTTCAAACATAATGGGTTGGGAATTTATTTAAGAATAAAACATTTTTAATATTGGGAGATGAGGAATAACTTATGAAGTGCAGCATCTCATTCTAGGATTCTTCTGGAAAGCCCAAGAAAGCCTACAGTCATTTATTAAACAACATAAATCACAAATGGCAGCCTAATAAGTGTCTGCTAGTTTAATTGTGTGTCCTGGTTTCTGCATTTAGAATGCAAAATGTAAGAGAAGAGATCAAATTTATTGTTTAGTCAAGGAAGGCTCATGAGAAATCTGGAGGATAATATCAGATGCCTTACTTGTGGTAAGGCTACTAATTAACTGACCTTTTAATATTCAAGCAAATTGCTCTTGCCAACAAATTTCAAGCTACCCAAGAAATGTTATGCGCAATAGCCTCTGTATAATTCATACTACAGGGCTTTGCATATTTAGTTATCTTGCTAGTTTCCATCAAGAATATATTCAATTGTACATAATAAAATGCATTTTATACTCTCACAAAATATGAAAAATAATATATGTTCTGTTGTAAGAATTATTCTTATTTATTAGGCTCAGCACAGCCATCCATTCCAGTGTGACGTTCAATAAAGAGGAGCATCTTAATTTAATCTAATACACAGCTTTTAATAATGGTATTCATGTATTATGTATTGAAAAGTGAAGGAAGGGCTGTCAGCTCTTTGAGGTAGTCCAGACAAGCAACCAAAACCATGAGAACTAGCACACCTCTGTGGCAAATTACAATAATAGAATCTTGCATTCCTCCCCTCTCTTGGTTTTATTTTCCAGAGAACTAGGAAGGGTTCTTTCTAAGATGCTTTATCCAGCCCAATCTCTTTTGGGGACTGAGATACCTCTTGTATGACTATTGTATGGCACCTTTCCCTAAGGTTATTCTCACAGCTCATTGTGGTGGGGACAGCAAGTGGTAATAACCTTTCTCCTTGGAGGCTGTACTTAGCTATCATGTCTAATAATGTGGTTGGTACTGACTGCTTTTGAAAGTGACTTTGGTGTCACCAGCTCCCTAGGTAATAGGGTGCTCCTCCTAATACAACTAGATCTCACCTTTCATTGATATGACTGATGAGTGATAATGATCTGTATCACTTCTAACAGTTGGAATTGGTGTATATTGTGCTACGCTGATTTCATTCCCTTCTCATGACTTGGTTCCATTTGGTGGTAATAGGAACAGCGAGGTTGAATCCTAAAGTCCTCCTTTATGGAATGCCCGAGCCTCTGCTTTCTCTCTCATCCCTCCTACTTAGTATGTAGCTGAAGTCACTGGAAGATGCCACCTCCTAGTACAAGATCAGTCAAAATCCTGCCTATATCAGTACATGACCCAATTGAACATCCTCTTAGTGCTAAACATTCTGGGATTTGGGATGCAAAGAAAAGACTGAGATGCAATTCTTCTGAGTTGCAATCCGTCTGTGGTTTTGGACTTAGCTAGGCCAGTGATATTCTTTCTTTAGTTCTGGTCAGATTTGCATGTCTGGTCTGAACTTGTTTGCCTGAATAATATTGCTGCAGTAGTATTTCAGTTGTACTGTTAATATTGACGTGAAGAGAGAGTTTCTTTGTTATTCTAGCTTAGTTTTACTGCTTAAACCTTTTTAGGGTTTGCAGCAGTAAAATAGAATAGAACCATATTAATTAACAGTTATTCCTTTATCACTTAAAAAAATCAGATTATCTGATTTTATTTTGAATTTTACACAGTTGGTTATTGTCTTGTCACAGTTTCATTTGCATATTATTTAGTAAATCTATAAATAGGAATGCTTAAATTGTTCTACCTAGTAAATAATGTAAGAAAGTCCAATACAATGTAGAAAAGCCTCACTAAATGTAACAGTTAAAATCAAAGTACATTTGGATGGATTGTACCACAAAGTACATTTGGATGGATGGAATCACAAGTAGGAATACTATATAGATTGATAAAAGACAGTTTTCTCTGAAAATACCCCGCTGTCAGGCCTGCTTCTTCGTTGACTCAGGAAAGACCACACTTAGACATTTTTTTGAAATGTTAAAGGCTTCTTTTACTAAGTTACGATAGCGTACAGACCAAGTAAAGCTGAGAATGATTAGTTTAGGCGCGAACAGAAAGTATTAAGCTTAAGCCCAACCCAATCCCCAAACCCCCCCTATGCATTGTCCAATATGCTTCCATCTCCAACATCAGGTGGGCAGGTCTTCACCATCCTGGAATGCAGGTCCGTTACACAGGAGATAACACGAACATCAACATTGTCCACCAGCAGAACACACTCATCCCAAACCCCCACCCTCCCCGTTTCCATGACAGCGAAGCAGGAACTCGCGAGACTGACATCCGGACCTCCTCCAGGAACAGCGGGAAATATAGGGCAGCAATAGGTACACGAGAGGCTATACCTGAAAAACAAGAAAGGAGAGACAAAACAACAGAGAGGAGAAGGAAAAAAGAGTCAGGGTTTGTGTGGATATTTGGCATAAAACTGGCGTACCAGTTTAGGAGCTTTGAGATGCTCTTTATCCACCCATTCGTTATGAGAAGGGGGAAAATCTTTCCACATGACCAGGAACTGTGTTTTATTTCTGCGGATTCTGGAGTCCAAAATGTCCCGGACCTCATAATGCTGATGACCATCAACCATGGTAGGTGTAGGAGTAGCAGGCAATCTTTTGCGAAGATGGGAGGTACGAGCAGGCTTCAGTAAATGAACATGGAATACAGGGTACAGCCGTCGGTAGGTCTTGGGGAGATCCAAACGGACCGACACAGAGCTGATAATTTTTGTGATCGTGAAAGGACCAACAAATTTGGGACCCAGCTTCTTGCATTTTTGGGGACTATCCAAATTTTTGGTAGACACATAAACCTGATCACCAACTTTGTAGGATGGAGGTACTGCCCGTTTCCTGTCAGCGTACAACTTGTGCGAATCATGGGCATCATTCAAAGTTTTTCGGAGAACCGGCCAAACAGAGGACAGTCTAGAGGACCAGTCAGCTAAAGAGGGAACTGTCGTCGAGTCGTGAGGCAGTTCGGGAATGGGTACAAAGTCCTGTCCGTAGATGATTTTAAAGGGGGTCATATTCGTACTAGAGTGAACAGAGTTATTATACGCCACCTCGGCATGTACGAGAAGATCAGCCCAATCATCTTGTTGAAAATTAATAAAACAACGTAAGTACTGTTCGAGAACGGAATTAACCCTTTCACAAGATCCATTCGTCTGAGGGTGGTAGGCGGAGCTTAAGCTCTGGGCGGAGCCAATCAGTCTCAAAAACTCCTTCCAAAAATGGGAAGTAAATTGTGTTCCTCTATCGGAGATGATGCGTTGCGGGACGCCATGAGAACGATAGATATGAGAAACGAACAGGCGGGCTAGAGTTTTAGAAGAAGGAATTTTAGTACAGGGGACAAAATGAACTTGTTTAGAAAAGAGATCGGTAACTACCCAGATAACGGTATAACCCTGACTGGGTGGAAGATCAACTATAAAGTCCATTGAAATTTCCTTCCAAGGCCTTTCCGGCGCAGCTACAGACTGGAGAAGACCCTGAGGCTTGCCCGGCGCCCGTTTCGAAACCGCACATACAGGGCAACTGGCAATATACGATTCGACATCTTTCTTCATTGAAGGCCACCAGAATTGTCTCTTGACAAGATGAATAGTCTTAACAAAACCGAAATGGCCAGCCAAACGTGAGTCGTGTGCGCGTTGCAAGACAAAAGGACGCAAAGTAGCAGGAACATAGATCTTCGAGCCAATCCAGGGAAGATCATCTCTGGTAGTACAATCACCTGAGTGAGTCGAATACCAATCATCAGTAAGTAATTCCTCCTTTATACGAGCAATCAGGTCAGCAGGTGGAGTAGTTTGAACAGTAGTTTGGGTTAAAGTAGACACCGGAGAAGCAGGTAAAGTGAGTGGCATGATGGGTTGTACAACGGTGAGTTTAGAGACATCATACTGAGGCAATCTGGAAAGCGCATCAGCCATGAAGTTTTTGCCGCCAGGGATGTATTTGAGGTGGAAATTGAAACGATGGAAAAAGTGAGCCCAACGAAGTTGCCTTGGGGACAATTTCCGAGAGGAGGTAAGAGCTTCCAAGTTTTTATGGTCTGTCCAGACCTCGAAAGGATGCGGGGCACCCTCAAGAAAATGACGCCAAGTCATGAGAGCCCACCGAACAGCAAAAGCTTCTTTTTCCCAAATCGCCCAACCACGTTCGGACGCAGTGAGTTTCCGAGAGGTGTAAGCGCATGGTTGTAATTGGCCTTGCTGATTGAGCTGTAAAAGGACTGCTCCCACCGCGACATCACTTGCATCTGCCTGAATTACAAATGGGGAATTCACATCGGGGTGTTTGAGAACAGGCTCAGCCGCAAACAACCTTTTTAGCTTTTCGAAAGCGGCTTGACACTCCATCGTCCATTTGAGAGGGGTTCCTGGACGAGGTTTGCCTTCTCCTTTTGTTTTCAGAAGGTTCGTAATGGGCAAGGCAATATCAGCGAATGACGGAATAAATTGGCGGTAAAAATTTGCAAATCCTAAAAAACTTTGCAATTGTTTACGGGTACGGGGAGGGGCCCACTCCGTTACCGCCTTGACTTTAGCAGGATCCATTTCTATTCCCTCAGAGGAGATGCGGTAACCTAAATAGTCAATTCTGTCCTGGTGAAACTCACACTTAGAAAGCTTGGCATAAAGTTCAGCGGAACGCAACTTGTTTAACACGGAGCGCACCAGTTTAATGTGCTCGTCATGTGTTTGCGAGTAGACGACAATGTCATCAATGTAAACAATTACTCCCTTGTAAAGGTGCTCGTGGAGAACCTCGTTTATTAATTGCATGAACACCGAAGGGGCACCTTGAAGACCGAAAGGGAGAACTTTGAATTGGAAACACCCGAGTGGACAGTTAAAAGCTGTTTTCCATTCGTCCCCCTCTTTAATCCTGACTCTGTAATAGGCTTCACGTAAGTCCAATTTTGTAAAAATCTTACCGGTAGCCAGGTGAGCCAGCATGTCTTTCATGAGCGGAAGGGGGTAAATATTGTGTTCACAAATGGTGTTGAGATATGAATAGTCCTGTATCAATCGTAGAGTACCATCTTTTTTTTCTCTAAACATAACCGGTGCGGCCACACGGGGCCTAGCCGGTTCAATGAAACCTCTTTGAAGGTTTTTATCGATGAATTTACGTAATTCCTCCATCTCCCGCGGGGTCATGGAGTATATACGAGGTTTGGGTAATTGAACCCCAGGAAGAAAATCAATTGAACAGTCAGTAGCCCTATGAGGAGGAAGGGAATCACAAGATCTTTCACTGAAAGCATCCTTTAGGTCCCAATACTCTTTGGGAATTTTCTCCTCGCCTGGTATGGATTCGGGTGATGGGAAACCCAATAAAGGTGCAGCAGGTTCAACATGGGGGGGTGGTTGATCAACTTCTGATGGAAGAGAGGTGTGTTCTGGTAGGGTTAAAGGTATGCGTACCCAACTTTCCTTCCAGTTTATAATAGGATTCCATTTGCGAAGCCAATTGACCCCCAAAATTACATCATTATCGGCAATGGCAGTTACAATAAAATTGATGGTCTCAGTATGGCCCGTGCCTATAGAGACATGAATTGGTTCGGTGATAAAAGATGCCGGGGTACCCCCAGCTACAGAACCATCCATTTGGCAAAAGGCTATGGGAGTTTTTAAGGTTTTAAGGTGGAAACCCATTTTATCCACTATGTCTTGGCTTATGAGAGTTTTCGAACACCCAGAATCAATGAGAGCCTGCACATTGCATGTACGCCCAGTAGATGGAGCTAAAAGCACTAAATTAATATAAAGGGGCCCGGAGTGATGACTCACCAAGTTGTCGTCAGAAGAGTCTGAAGACGCTTCCCAATCATCGGGTTCCGGGGAGGGCTGGTCAACAGGAAGATTGATGGGCTCCATTCCACTCATAGCCGGTCTGGCGCGCACAGTTGGTGTCTTGGGCTGTTTCCGGTCCGAAGAAGAAGGTGGGCGTGGAATTGGTTTTGACCGGCATTTGTCTGCCCAGTGCCCCTCCTTGCCACAGCGATAACAGCTGCCTGAACGAGGTTGGGTTGGTCTCCCCTCCCCCTTTTGAATGCTTTTCTCCCTCGCAGGTGGGTGAGATTTGGGGCTATCTTCCTGTGTTTTCCTCTCCAAGCGGCCTGGATCTTGTAAATGTGCTTGATCCAATTCAACATCCGAAGCTAAATCTATCCAGTCATTCAAAGTCTCTGGACGAAATCTGTTCACACATGTTTGATAAATATCCTTATTGAGCCCATCAACATAAATATCCATCAGGGCTTGTTCAGAATAACCAGTCATAAACACTGATAGCTGTTGAAAAATCTGAGTGTAAGCCTGAATAGACATGTCCCCCTGTTGCAAACATTTTAGTTTCATTTTTGCTTTCCTCTGCACACGGGGGTCTTCAAAACGCCTTCTAAGAGCATTCATGAAGCGATCAAAGTCACGCAATGCTGGTGAATGGCAATTATGCAAAGAAACCAACCAATCAGAAGCTTGATCTTCTAAGGTCATAGATACAATTCTGATTTTGATTTCATCATCCATATCAGCTGCGTAAAACTGCATGAAATTATCGACGTGAATTAGAAAAAACGCCAGTTTGTCGGCACTTCCATTATATTTCACACCCAGAGGAGGCAGTTTAGCAAGTCGGCGGGGGTTAATGGGGTTGGCTTCCCTTCCAGCCTGAGGGGGGGGGGAGGGCGTTGCTCTCCTGCTTTGCCTGGCAGAAGCTGTCTCTCTCCGTAATTCCCTGCCGGCTTGAGGAGGGGGGGAGGGTGTTGAAACCCTGCTTCGCCCCCCCGGAGCTGCCTGTGAACCTCTTGCCTGTTGGCGTTCCGCCTCCCTCCCCCAGATTTTTTCCAGGGCTAATTTCTTCTCATCTGCCTGACGGAGTAAGTCCTGAGCCATCTCCCTTAGTTCATTCTCCTCTCTTTGGAGCTCCGGAATGACTTTCTTTGGGGAAAGTCGTCGTCTGGAGACGTTTACCCCACTCATTCCTACCCCTTCAGACCAACGTTTAGGTTTGACTGATTCTTCGGCTGCCAGATTTAGATCTAGGCCAGCCAAACCTTCCATCACTGACCTGATCCCTTCAGTTTGAACAGGAGGATGCGATGCTTCAGCTCCCAAAATGTTTTCAGGCAGGACCTCTACCAACGGAGGCTCCTCTTGTGAAGGGTCCGACATCAGGGCAGGTTTTTGGTTTTTTGTGATTCTCAGCTTAATGTCAGGCCTGCTTCTTCGTTGACTCAGGAAAGACCACACTTAGACATTTTTTTGAAATGTTAAAGGCTTCTTTTACTAAGTTACGATAGCGTACAGACCAAGTAAAGCTGAGAATGATTAGTTTAGGCGCGAACAGAAAGTATTAAGCTTAAGCCCAACCCAATCCCCAAACCCCCCCTATGCATTGTCCAATATGCTTCCATCTCCAACATCAGGTGGGCAGGTCTTCACCATCCTGGAATGCAGGTCCGTTACACAGGAGATAACACGAACATCAACATTGTCCACCAGCAGAACACACTCATCCCAAACCCCCACCCTCCCCGTTTCCATGACAGCGAAGCAGGAACTCGCGAGACTGACACCCGCATAGAACTGAAAACTGCAAGGATCAGGTACTTTTTCACATTGATGCTTGTTCAGCAACTAGGTTTTCTGTTTTTCTCATGTATTTTGACATTTGAAACATTTTATTAAAAGAAATAAGAAAATAACAAGATAGCCAGAGGCAGATAAAACACAATTAAGATGACTGTCACACGCATCTACAAAATGGGCAGGACTTTGATATCACTGCCATTTTTTAATTTTAATTTTACATTTCACTTGGGCTTCCACTGGTCAAAGACCAATTAGGCTCCCAAAGTGATCAACTAGTTGGAGATGAGCCTGATAAAACTTCAGTTTCTATTCAACAGCAACTGGGCTTCAGGAATATATTTTGAGCATGAGACAGTGTATGGCACTTTGATTAACAGCTGGAAAAACTTTATCTTCCATAAACGTCTGTAATTTCCTTATAAAATTATCTAGATGATCTAATTGTTGAAGTAGTGCATTTATTCATTCAAAAATCATCATCAAAGTAAAATGATATTTTTCACAAAACATTTTGTTTCTACTTCTCTTAGCTTTATCTACACTCACATTCTTTTACTTTTGAATAATGGTTTCTTCGTCTTGTATATTTCTAGTCTGCTTCTCCTGCTACTACTCCTATTAGATTGCTGGAAATATGGAACCATTTGATTAATTATTAGTAGTTTCATTTTTCCAAATTAAAAAAAAACAACCAATACAAGCGATGCTATTGCTACATTGCATTTGACTGAATTCTACAGATTAATTATATAGAGGGCTTAGTGAAATGCACCTTTGTAATTACCTGAAAACTTACGTTAATGCACATTATATACAAGACATTTATTCACATTGTTATTTTTGCTGTTATTGTTGCTATAGCTAGTAACATTACCAGGTTTTTAAACTTGGCTTTTAAAAACTTTTTATAGATTATTTATTGTACAACAATTTCCTCCTGAGTGAAAGTCTTTATAGTAAATGTAAATGCTTTACAGTATTGTATAAACAATGAACACTTGGCCAAAAGTTTAACAAACCTAGCTACTCCCAACATAGAAGGGAGGGAGGGAGGGAGGGAGGGAGAGGGGGGGAGGGAGAGAGGGAGAGGGGGAGGGAGGGAGGGAGGGAGGGAGGGAGAGAGAGAGAGAGAGAGAGAGGTCAACGATGAGCTTTATTGCTTTTACTTGTTATTTACCTTGAATATTGGTATGAGGTGAACTAATTCCAGACGATATATCTGAGCAAATTCCTTGGAAAAGTCCATATGTAATTACTAGCTTCAAATTTCCTGTCATATTGGTAATGTCACTTGACACCCAGTTTTTAGTTGCAAGCACCATACAAACAATAACAAAAGAGCATAGGCTGGTGAAAAAAGCAGAGGCGAACATCAAAGTCTTTCGCCTGGATGGCATTGTGTTAGAAAAAGAAGAGAGCTTTCCAAAACTATAATAAGGTTTCTCCACTGACACGGAATTCTGCAATTCTTTCGATGAGGATCCCAGTCTATGAAGGTTTTGCCACTCTTCCTGAAAAATGAGAGCACATTGCCTACACCATAAACTTTGTACTAACAGTAATGGTAATAAAGAAATAAAGTAGCTGAACTTTGGTCTGCAGTAAAAACATTACCATGGTGACAAGAAAGATACCCGGTTCATAACATGCTTAGACTTTCAAAATGAAGCCTGAAAGTTAAACTTTATCTCCATAAGGCAGGGATGTCCAAACTTGGGAACTTTAAGACTTGTGGACTTCAACTCCCAGAATTCCCCAGCCAGCTATGCTGGCTGGGGAATTCTGGGAGTTGAAGTCCACAAGTCTTAAAGTTCCCAAGTTTGGACATCCCTGCCATAAGGTGAAACAATTATTTATAGTGTCACCCGGAATGCATGATATTGCTACAATTTGGGGGGGGGGGAGGAGGAGGCCAAGGCTTTAAAAAATACATGACAAGATTAAGAACTGCTTCATTTTTGAAGATCTGAATGGCATATACACTCCACCGTCTTTTAAGATGAAATGGTTCTTTAGCAAAGTGATTGCTAAGTGAAAGCATGACTATGCTTACCACCTTATTTCAGCTTTCCTTGACTTTTACAGGTCTGCAAAGATCACAAATGCAAGAATTGCTCACAAAGTTAAGTTTTCACCACTGCTGTAGCTGCGAATGGTGTGCACAACGCATTCAGTATACAAGGACTCCCTGTATACTTTCCTGTAACCACCAAGTGCCTAAAGATAATGTGTTGTACATAAAAATCTAAGTTGTGAAGTTCTGTCAAGTCAATTCTCAATAGAGAGTTTGAACCGTTAACTAACGGTTTGAGTCCCTTCGGGGAGAGAGAGCGGGTTATAAATTAAAAATTATTAAAATTATTAAGATATCCATGTCTTAGGAAACTCAATAAAGGACAAAACTATTCACATGGTGCTATATGTTACTGTAGATACATGGTAGCCATACTTTCAATTATCATTAGAAATTGAACTGTACAAGTAGTGATACAAATATTAAAAAAACCAATGTCACACTAGGGAAATTCCTCAGTAGATATCCTTTGGGTTTCCTTGCATGTTGATTGATATGTGATTCCTGTATTGCAGAATTCTTCTTATTAATCCTTCTTATTAAAATGAGAGATGCAAAGGAATAGGAAGACAATGCATTTTAGAATATATGTATGTATGTATGTATGTAGAACATTAATAATGATGATATTAGTATTCTTATATACTAAACTAGGCTTCTAAAAAAGTATGATTTGGGAGAGATTAACTCGGACCATCATTTTTCCTGAATAAATTTGAGACATAAAATAAAAGGACATACACAACAGTGATAACATATGTATTCTGAAACCTAGTTAATAATTGCATAAGCAGTATATAACATGTCATTCTCAAAAAAGACTTAAGTTTGCCAATGATCCAAGATAGCAAGATAGCACTCCAGAAATATAAATAATGAAGAATAGCTATTTTATCTGCTTTAGTAAGTATAATCAGGATGACTGATCAGTTAAGTGGCAGAATGGCAGGATGGCTCAGCAGTTAAAATGCTGGGTGAGAGTCCAGGTTCGAGACCCAAGTGCTGCATAATGGGGTAAGCTCCCGTTCTCACTCTAGCTCCTGCCAATTTAGCAGATCAAAAGCATGTAAAAGTGAGTAAATAAATAGGTACCGCTTTGGTGGAGAAAGATTACTGAATTCTATACTTTCATACTAGCCACATGAAGCAGCTCACAGACAATAATAATAATAATAATAATAATAATAATAATAATAATAATAATAATAATAATAATAATAATAATAATAATAATAATAATAAATTTTATTTATAACCCGCTCTCTCTCCCCGAAGGGACTTGTGGCGGGGCACAGGGAAATTAAAAACAATTGACACAAACAAAGTACAAAGTTAAAATCACATTAAACATATCCTGCGCTAAAAACATCTATGAAAAATAAAAACTATCCCTAAAAACCCCTTAACACTATGAAATTAATTAAAATTACCCTAGGCCAGCCAAACAGAAGAAATGAGTTTTTAAAAGCTGTCGGAAGGAGCGAAGGTCCGTGGTTGTTCTGATTTCGGGGGGAAGGTCGTTCCAGAGGGTCGGGCCCGCCACAGAGAAGGCCCCTCCCCTGGACATCGCCCGCTGGCACAGCCTAGTGGACGGCACCCGGAGAAGTCCCTCTCTGTGGGAGCGAATCGGTCGCAGGGATGTATGAGGCAGAATGCGATCCCGCAGATAGCAGGTCCCGCACAATGCAGGTCCGTCAACTGAGAATCGGAGATGAATACCCTCCCCCCTTTGAGTCACTCGCAACTAGACAGGGGAAACCTTTATGCTTTAAGTATAATCAATACAGTGAGTTTTACTTTCAAATACTAAGTTGTAATATTGTACCATTCTAAAATATTCCACATAATCACTAATAAAATATGAGATTATGGATATAACAAAATATTTTCTTAGTATCTCCTCCTTGAACCTGAGTTTTTAGATTATACCAACTATTAATGCAGTTTTATTGATTACAGAATTCGGTGTTATTGGGAAGCTGTTGGAAACCATGGTTTGTTTTTGGTCATTTGATTGAATGGTTTTATTTATGGCTGCCTGGATTACTTCTGATGCTTTCTATTGTGCCAACACTCAGCCTAAATCATAAAAATGAAGAATTAGAGCAAATAGAAAAGATTGATTTAATCAAGGAAGCCAAAATAACAGCTATTCTGACTTATTTCTGGACTTTTCAAATCCCTGGCTCAAACAAAGCCTATGATTAACCATAATAAATCTTAAGTTTGTGGCTGATACAAAGCTTACAAACCAGATTTCACATCTTCCAATCACTTATTTCAGAGTCAATGTTAAGGCAAATATTAAATACTTTAGTAGTAACCAGAATAACTTAAATAGGGTAGGGTTTTGGGGTTTTTTTGCAAAACAAAATATTAAATATTATGCAGCAGTAAAGAATCTCATTTATGCATAATAAAGTTACTCACAGAATATGTGTAGGAGTTGATATCATACATATGGATGGAAAAGAATATTTTGCATAGATTTTATTGGCATGGCAACAAACAATTTAGCTGATTCGATCACCATCTTAATTTTAAAAAGACCAATTCACTACTACCATCACATAGTCTTTAAAGGGATCATGGCATATGTACGAAGACCCATGTAATATTAAAGTGTATGGATTGCTAGATTTGAACAAGAAAGATGAGTAAAGCGTAACAACCAATCCTCATATTTTCATTGTGTTTACATTGCTAAAGCTTTTGAATCCTTAAAACAAAGGCCCCAACTCCCAATTTGCGGGGGAAGCCGGGTCATAAAAGCAGTGGGTGAGTGCACAAGGTTTCATTTGTGCATTTGAGGGATTACCGGTAGGTTGTACACATGAAATCATCCCTCCTCGCACTACTACCACTGCCCATGATTACTGCTGCTGTTCTGCGGAGCCAGAAAGGTTGGGGACTGCTGCCTTAGAACAAATTGCCTTGCACAATCATCTCTCTCTCTCTCTCTCTCTCACACACACACACGCATATTTCAATAATCCAGACTTCCATATCTTTTCTAAAAAATTAATAACAGCCATTCTAGTTTTCTTTGTGAGGGAAGTAAGAACACTGTATAACTACATCTAAACATAATTAATTAATTAATTATTGGGAAACTTTCCTAGCAACAATTATACTCAACAACAAAAAGAGATTACTTCAGTCTGCAATCTTTAAAATGCTGTTGAGCATGAAAATACTATAGAACTTTTAAGAATGGTGTTCTGATTATGTTAAATATACTTGCAAATCATCCTATGGAGAACAGTAGGCTAGTTTGCTTTGCATCTGCTAGGATAAAATTAGTGCAAAATCCATCAAATTTATTCAAGCCAGAGGGCAAGGCAGTAATGTTCTCAAACAGAAAAAGAGATCCAAAACCATGATAAATTGACTGAAAAATGACTGTGTTTTTACTGAGATAATAGTACACCAGAATGTAGGCCACGAAATGAATAATGTGTTAATGAAATTATTTATTAAATGTCTCCGCTTTTTCTATTGCCAAATATTTGCACACACAAAACAAATTTTGATGGGTGTGCCTCATGGAATAGTTTAAAGACATGCTATAGCCATGACCTATTTATAAACATTGCACAATAAAAGTTAATATTTAATATAATTAATTAATAATTAACATATTGGTGTTTAAATTTATTTTTATTGAGGATTTTTCACAAAATAAAAAGCTAATCTAAAGAAAATCATAGGAAAGAAAAAGAAAGAAGCAAAACTACACTTATGAAATACAATGACTTGAGTTTCTCTTTAACAGATATTAACAAACTTGTCATCTCCCCAAGAAGTCTTAACTCTTCTAGAAATCTCTTCAATCCTTATTTAATTCTCATAGTAATTAATAGCCGTGTTTGGAAGCTACAGGCAGTGATAAAGAAATAGCTCAACTGCTGAACATGCTCCATCCATTTTCAATCCACCCTAAAAAGTAAATTAATGGGAAGAAGCCATTGATCTTTTCTCTACTTGTGAAGTAATTCTTGTCCAATATTTTTCCCCATTGAGTCCTCTTTTCTCATTTTGTGGCCAAAGTATTGGAAAAGACCAGTTGGATCATTGGAAAAGACCCTGATGTTACAAAAGATTGAAGGCAAAAGAAGGGATCTTTGAGGTCTTCCATTCCAATCTCCTGCTCAAGGAAACCCTACACAATTTGAGACAGGTGGCTAGTCTCTTCTTAAATGTTTTCAGTGATGGAACACCACAACTTCTGAAAGCAAGCCATTCCACTGGTTAATTGTTCTCACTGTCGGGAGAACAATTTTTCCTTAGTTTTAGTTTAAAGGAGAAGGGAATGGCAGTGGATTATATGGTTATATAGTGTCATTGTCACAGTGAACATGAATTTGGGAAAACTCCAGTAGACAATGGAGGACATGGGGCTTGGCATACTTTGGTCCATGCAGTTGCAGAGAATTGGGTATGTCATAGCGACAAAACAAACAACAAAGTAATTGTTTATGAAGAAAGAAAAAAATGGGTACAGCTAAAAGTGGAGTTGCAAAGTAACATTAGAATTTGAAATGAGGAATGGAGAAGAACATATTAGAAATAACCATAATTTTGAAGTAACTGTGGGCGGATGGACTTAGATTGTGAGAAAGAACAACACTGTTTATGCATTTTTAAGCACAGTCCAACCTATCTTCAGATCTGCACACAGGTAAAGGGATTACACATTACCTGATTTCTGTAACCACAGTTTTAAAATAGGACACAAAGCCTATTTACAAAGCACAATATGTGAACTAAGCTGGGAACATCAAAGCATAATTTGTTGGTTGTAGATCAAAAGATGCTTTCGACAAAACATTATTAATAGGGTTTGAAAAGATGTGTATGAGCGAATTTTTGACATGGAGATAGTTTCCCTAATTACGCTTTCCAATTTCATTTTGACTTACCAGTATATTCGTGCATATTTGCCAGAAGCAAGCCAATTCATACAATAAGTAGACAAGAGGAAATTGCTTTTTTTTTTTTTTTTCAAAATTCTGGATCATATGATCCATATCCAGTGGGATGTAAAGATGTAAGAAAAATAACATAAAACGAAACACACAAATTGGCTAGACAGTGTTTGCAGTAGAATTGTAAAAACAAGTTTATTATATACAGGCACAGAATTCTTTGATCAAAGCAATAGACTAGCTCAGGGGTCTGCATAGCTGGCTGGGGAATTCTGGGAGTTGAAGTCCACCAGTCTTAAAAGAGCCGACTTTGCAGACCCCTGGACTAGCTCATTGGTAGTCAATCTGGTCCCTACCGCCTACTAGTGGGCATTCCAGCTTTCATGGTGGGCAGTAGGGATTTTGTCAGATACTGAAGTAGCAGTTTCCTTTTTTAACTTTAATTGACTTCCCTACTTTATAAATCATCATTACTGTGGAACCACTACTACTACTAACAGAGATACAAAAGTGGGTGGTATGTATAAAAAGGTTGACTACCCCTGGACTACCTGATGGTTTGAATGATAGCTTACACAATCACTTATTGTCTAAAGCTGAAGCTGAGGGTGACTCCAGGTGATATGCACGGCTTGATGCTGCTTCCCCCCCCCCCCAATAGTTTTAATCTTCCTAGTTTAGTCAGTAATTCCTGATAGAGAAACTTGTCTGGGTTTGAAAGCTAAATGGGGCTGAATTTTGTTAGTGCTTTGAGGGGCAAATGTTAGTGGATGCTGGATTGTAAAATCAAATGAGCCCCTCAGAAGAAAGCAGTGGCAGTGGTTTCCTGTCAAGAAAACTCCATGGATAGAAAACTCCATGGATAGAGTCAGCACCAGGAAATAAGCTAGGCCTTAATTTTTCCCATCCAACTGCTACCTAAAGGAAACTTGACTTGGCTTCAGAAATCAACCAAAGTCTTGCTGTCAGAGTAACGTACAAATACAGGTAGTTCTTGACTTACAACAGTTCATTTAGTGATCATTCGAAGTTACAACTACACTGAAAAAAGTGACTTATGACCATTTTTCACACTTACAACCATTGCAGCATCCCCATGGTCACGTGATTTAGATGCTTGACAACTGACTCACATTTATGACTGCTGCAGATCATCTTTTGCAACATACCGATGAGCAAAGTCAGCGGGGAAACCCGATTCACTTAACAACCGTGTTACTAATTTAACAACGTCAGGGATTTAGTTAACAAACGCGGCACAAAAAGCGGTAAACATGGGGCAAAATCCACTTGACAAATTTCTCACTTAGCAACATATATTTTGGGGTCAACTGCCATCGATCGTTAAGTCGAGGACTCCCTCTAAGAATTCTTTCTCCTCTTCTCTTTCACATGCTCTCCTTCATATTAGTCAAGGAAACATTTTTAGATGAATATCAACATACTCTAGTTATAAGAGAAAAACCTGTCCCTTTCCAGTGAGCCTTTGAAAGAGGGCCTGCCTACGTCTGCCTGTGCAGTCTCCTCCTGGCTGTCCTGTCACAGGTGCGAAAAGGCTACTGTTGTTCTCCAGGTGCCTTCTTCCCAGGCGGAGCAGGTAAAGGCATCTACAGCTGCTGCTTGCAACGGCCCCTCTCCGACAGCAGGCGGCTCCTCTGCTCCGCTGGCACCGCCTCTGAATTTGGGCTGCACACAGAGGGAGGCAGGCAGGCAGGCAGGCAGGCAGGCAGGCGAAGGAGAACGGAGGAAATTTCCTGCTTGGTTGCGAACGGGGTTCCTGCAGCCGCGTCGGGTAGGGTGAATGCTAGGGCGTCCCCTGCTTGCTACCTCGGAGGGGCGAGGAGGGTATGTGGAGCCGGCGTGCCTCGAGGAGCCGAGCTGGGCGAGTCCCTGGAAGGTAAGCGAAGCGAGCAGGCGGCGGGACACGAGGCCGGGTGGCCAAGCGGGGCAACGGGGTCTGGCTGGCTGGCTGGCCGCCGCCTAAGCTCTCCCCACCGCCGGGAGTAAGGCCAGCTCCGGCTGTTTTTGTTTTTTGTTTTCGCCAGAGGTCGGGACGCGGAGCTGGTTTCTCCCACTCAGCCCGGTGGCGCGCCAAGGCATGGACCGACTCGACCCCTCCTCCCCTTCGCCGCAAAGAGGCTCCGGCTGCCCCGGGGCAAAGCGTGCCCTGGCAGGGAGGCTGCTGAGGAGGCGAGCGGGGAGAGGCTGGGGCGCCGTTGCCTTTGCTTGCTTGGCTGGTCGCCCGCCCGCCCGAGGTGGGAGTGTGAGGAACGGAAATGGCATTTCCCTTGGCAAAGAAAGCGCCATGAAGGAGGGAAGCCAAGCAGTTCCCAGGCAGGTGGCGGCCGGGAAGGAAAGTCGCCTGGTGAATTCGAATGAAAAGCGAGCCCAGTCAGCTGCCTAGGCAGCAGTGCGCTGGGGTGGGAGGGTGGGAATGGGGTGAGGGCAGGAGTGGTGGTGGAGAGTGGGGGGGAGAGAAATAGCCATGATAAATGGAAAGGTCTCCATCCCCCTCCCTTTTTTTCCAGGTCTGAAGGGTATGTTCTTGGTGTCCTTCTTGGTCTTTACTTGAACAAAATTAAAAGTTTTTAGAGATTTCAACAGGGTCACATCACATTCCTATGGAATCCTCCCTCCTGCTTTACCTCAGACGTGGGAAGAGGAATGAAAGCAAATTTGCATTTAAACTACAATGAGGGATGGCCTTTGGTATCCAGCTAGCATTTTGTTTCCCCATTCTGAGCACTTAGCTGTTTGCATGTATCCATCAAACTGTTGGTAGATAAGGTTAAGTAAAGGGCAAGAGGGAAAAAATTACAACCACTTGTCCACATGATGGGCAGCAGTGATTGGGGGTGATGTGAAATTGGATTGGAGTCATCGACAACACCATCCTATGCACACTTCCTCAGGAGTACATAGTTGTATTCTGTAGTGAATACGATTTTGGGCTGAGGAACTTAGCGGCCTAATGCTTTTGGTCTCTGCACCTGAGATTTTGAGGTGTGAATGCTGGCTCCAGTACAACACATTTTATACAGTGCTTTGCTTGCAGGCTAATTCTCGAGATTAATTACTGTATTACTTTGAAATTCTCAGAGATTAATACAGTGCTACTGTGAGATGGCCAGGTTAACGGTGGCACCACATTTGATTAATAGGATCTCTTGCATCTTGGCTAAACAAGGGAGCATTGGGATGAGTTAACAAAGCAACATTTGTAATATGGCTTTTGGCTGAGGCTTTTTATTGGAGTTTTTAGCTATTATTCATCTCTTACATCCTAGGAAGATATTTATATATATATTCGTTTAGTTTAGCTTATAGTTTAGCCTATACGACATAATGGAATCTGTGCTAAGCACCTATTGATATGCTTTGATTGCATTTCTTTTCTTGTAGTGGTATTGAACACAATGTGTTAAAAATCTTTATATTGATTTGTGGAATTTATTTAGTGCTTTTCTCTGGAATGGAGAAGTCTTGAGTTTAGATGAGTAATGGCTGAGATTCAGTATTGTACTATTGTTTTGCTAGATCTTGGGTCTCCTGTACAGAGAGTCATTTAGATGGTTACAGGTTAATTTAATTGTCATTTTCAAATATATTCTGTGTTACAAGACACTATGGATATATATTACCACATATAATCAAAAACACTAAAATAAATTGAAGATGGTTGACCTTATAGACCAAACGTATTTTTTGGGTGATTATTAAATTTAAGTGTTTCTATATAGCATTATAGTACACAAGATATAGTTAGCCTTGAAAAATTTAGGTAACTTTATGAGTGTTTAGTACCCTATATTAATAGCCTCCCTCTCCAAGTGCTTAACAGGTTGGTGTGCGTTTTATAATTACCGCTTTGAGGGGTTTAAACAGTGCAATAGCGTTGTCATCAATATGGTCCTTTTAACTGTTGCTGTTAAAAACCAGCAGTATTTTAAGAGTGAACCTTAAAAGAGAAAGGGAGCAACATGTATTATTCAAGTGCCCTATTCTTGATTTAAGCCTTGATAATCATACATTTGAAAAAGTACCCTTATATGATTAGTATAGCTAACTTATAAGTGCAGGAATACACATTAAAGACTCTCAAACCCAGTTTCGTATGAATCCTATTTAATTCATCACCTCTTTAGGGAATTGCTTTTCATCTTTATTGTTGTTATAGTTAGGATTTTTTTTTATGTGGCCATATTCAGGTACTTGAAAAACACTTTCATATTCTTCCTGGTCTTCTCAAGGCTAAATATATTGAGCGCCTTCAGACATAATTTCTAGTTTGCAAATGATAAACTAAGGATCAACATAAATGTTTATGCCTGAAGCTGGTCATACCCATTGAAGTTATACCCATTGAAGCTATAGATCATTCAGATTTATAGCATTCTAAGACAGAATCCATACATTACAAATAGCGTGGGACTGCCAATAATCAACGTTTTTCAAAAAAAATGTATACTATTCTGTGCCATTTCCTCCAGAATCAGTGGTAAAAGTTATTTATTATTAAATTTATATGCTACTCGTCTCACTCTGCAAAGCTACTCTGTCTCATGGCATAGTTCATGTGACAGAGTAGTTTTGGAAGAAGCGAGTTGCATGGAATAGGACTAGACATGAGGATTATGTGGCGATATAAAGACATACATTTTGTAAGGCGAAATATTTACATAACCTGATGAGAAACCAAAGTATTTAGTAAATGTCACATGATGCTATAAGTTGGCTTTGGAAGTAGTCATGTATTTTTGTAATATTTAATAGTGGTTATTATTATTATTATTATTATTTATTTATTTATTTATTTATTTAATTTATAGACCGCTCCCTCTCCCCGAAGGGACTCTGGGCGGTGCACAGGGCTTTAAAAATGCATTTAAAAAGCACAAACAATACAATATTTAAAATAGAATTAAATAATTTACCTGCGCTAAAATGTAAACTCTAAAAACCTTAAAAACCCTTAACCCTAATTCCCAACAAACCCTATTAAAACATTTTAGGTTAATATTACAGCTTAGGATGGATAGAATAGTGGTCTGGGATTTATTTCTTCCTTTTTGTAATAAATTACAGAATATAGAAAATTGGCTATAGGATTACAATATATGGAAAAAGTAAGCTGCAACAATCTAGAATTATAGATATGGCTGCCCACCTATGTGGCAAGTTTGTCAGCCAATATCTTCATACACCACTGTTATGACTTGCTGTTGAAAATCAGGAATGATACTATATCAGACCTTTCATCTGTGTTCCATGGCTGCTTAAATCTTTCAGTATAGAGCAATCTACTACTATCAGTTTTGAGTAATCTGTTATAGTGTTACTTAATGAGTTTTTCGGGTGATTTATGAGAATTGTATCCTTGCAATACTTTTCAAAGTTATCTGTGGTCTTGATAGGAGTTGGTACAAAATTTGAAAGTTTGTAGCTAAATTTTGCTAGATGCATGGTTTGGGTTTCTAGTTAAAAGTGGGAGCAGTAATAATTGGGAATCTACATTTTATGGTTTTTTATGGTATGTTTGTATTTGCATCCTTTGTTTTATACTGATTATTGTGAGTTCCTGACTCTGTGATTGAGGTAACAAACAAGTGAATAAATAAAGGAACAAATTTAAAGTAACATTTTATCTTTGTATTCATAAATTTTAAGAATGAATTAAGGAGCAATTTATAGGTCTGTACATATTTTACAATTGCATCTTGTAGAACAAAGTTAAGATTATTGTGTGGGCCACTGAAAGCAGAAATTGTTCATTGTTGCATTTCATTAATTGCTGGTATTTAAACTCCCTTAGTATTGCACTAGATAATCTTACCCTGTTGAGTAGCATATGATACTTAGGGGCATTAATGTGACAAATTAATTTAATTAAATCTAGTGGCATCCTTGCCGGATATGTCTAATATGTATACATATTTTTATATTAGCATTACAGGTTTTTCTTGGTTGAAAAAAAATAAGACAAGTTTATATTTACCAGTGTAACATTACAGTTTCATTTTTTATGGATCAACCAATGGCAAGATTGACAAGATTAACTGACACAAATTTTAAAAGTTTTTTTCTACACCTTTATTATGCAAGCCATATATACTGTACTGTATATATACAGTACTGTAATAAGAGAGTGTCATGAAGAATCTTGGTAAGAAAAAAATGCTTATATTCTCAGTATATATCTAGCCAATTCTATTTTATAGAATCTTTTGTGTTTGTAAATAAATCTCACTTTCTCTGTTTTGGCTTAGCCTTAAGTAACGATGCTTCCATTAAATATCTAATTCTAAGAGCTTTGCAGTATCTGGGCATAAATGAATAGTCAAATAGCAGCAGTAGCTATTCACAACTTTTAAAAGAAAATCTCAAATAAATTTTCTCATTGGTTTTTTGCTGAATTTGAAATTCTCATGATTTATCTAGATCAGGGGTGTCAAACTGGTAGCTTGTGGGCCGGATGTGTCATACACAGGCCATGCCCACCCCAGCTCCGCAAATGGGGAAATGTCACATAATGGCAATGTGACACAGCAAGTTTGACATCCATGATCTAGATTAAAAAGAATGGGACGGAGATGGGAAGATTGCTGCAAAACAATTAGAAAGCTACATATTACTGTTCCAGAACCTTGTTAAAATTTTGCATTGATTTCTGTTCTGTTCTTGGCATTTAAGTCAAGTGAACAGATGGCTAAGAAGGGTAAAAAAGAGAGCCATGGATATATCCTTGTTAAGGTCCAGTATTCTGATTGTTTGAGTATCAGTTCATTTCTCCATTTGATCTAAAAAGCAAAGTCACAGTTTTAATGGAGAACAGATGAGTATATAATTCATTTTCAGGCTTCAGCTAAATATATGCAGGTTAGAAAAGAATTGCAGGACTAGTCCTATTAGCCCTTACACAATATCCTCCATATGTTCAGCTGAACACCTAAACAGAATCATTCAGCCTTCTATAATATTAGGTGTTTCACTAAATAATGCAAGATTCTACCAGGATATCCCCAAGTGTCAGGCAAGTATGTGCTTGTCAGTAGCTGGGCATGCATTTTATGCTGTTTTCTAGACTTCACACATTGTGATAATCTGAAGACTTGTTAAAATTGCAAAAGTCTTTCATATAGCAATAGCACTTAGACTTGTGTACCGCTTCACAGTGCTTTACAGCCCTCTCTAAGCAATTTACAGAGTCAGGAATTGTCCCCAACAATCTGGGTCCTCATTTTACCAACCTTGTAAGGATGGAAGGCTGAGTCAACCTTGAGCCAGTATAAATCGAACTGCCAAACTGCAGGCAGCTTGCAGTCAGCAGAAGTAGCCAACAATAATACTGCATTCTAACCACTGTGCCACCATAACTCTTATACAGTATTAAGTCATAAACAATGGTTTCTAACATGCAACAAACATTGTTTAATAAAAGCCAAAGATCCCTGATTTAGCTTAGCACAGAATGGGGATAGCTTAGTATTATATGTAAGCAATTGTGGTCCTTCGAATGGCCTTTTAAAATTTTAAACAAATGCATAGTCTACTATAGGTAGTCCCAAAGGTGCTTTTTCAAGGGGCAACTGGGTTTTATGGCTTTTCTTCTTTGGAGATGTTTCACTTCTCATCCAAAAAGCTTCTTCAGCTTCTTTAACTCAGAGCTGAAGAAGCTTCTTGGATGAGAAGCAAAACGTCTTCAAAGAAAAACCAGAAAGTCCGGTTGCCTCTTGCAAAAACACCTTTGAAACAACCATGACCTGGATGACTGTGAATCTCTATAGAAACCTACTATAGGCAGTTCTTCAGTTATGACTGGTCGCTTAGCGACTGTTCAAGGTTATGACCAACCATCCAAAAGGAACTTATGATCCTATTATGAAGTTCCAATGTTGCTATCTCCCCAACTAGTGATGGGTTTATGCCAGTTTTATTACTGGTTCGCTTGTGCATGGGCGGTCTTGTGCACGTGCAACCCTTCTGCACATGCACAGAAGTGTCTGGGCAACTGGGCCAAACCGGGATCAACCCACCTCTGTCCCCACCCAATTTTTTGCCACTCAGCAACTGGCCTTCCTTTATAGCTGTTTGCAGCACCTTGCAATCACATGATTGTCATTTACAATGAATTGCAATATTTTACGGTTCCCCACAAAAACTGCCCCATACAAAAATGGGTTTGCTTAAGAACTGTGGCATTCGCTTACTGACTGCTGCGATAAAGGTTGTAAAATCAGGTCTAGTCACATGATGACCTGCTTTACAGCCATCATAACTTGTGACGAATTGCCAGGCACAAATATGGTTGTAAGTTGAGGACTGGTTGCACTGTGCATGTTTGATCAGAAATGAGTGCCATTGAACTAGCTGTCTTAAATGTAGGTAATGATGGATTTGAACACAACCTTAATTTCCAGGTCTGAGGTGGGGATGGACTCAGAGTGTAGACAAGGCTGAAGAAATAAGATATTCGGTCCTATATATTTATACTATTTTGAATTCTGTATATGTACTTTCATCTGATTGTTGCAACAATGAGGATGTAGTAAAAATTTGAATTTGAATATTGAGTGTAATCTTTGGTGTATAATATATAATCATCAGTACAGCTACTTTATGAGCTGTTCTGAATACTAAATGTCATATGCTTTTGTTTTCAGATTAACTACTATGGAAATCTTTCATTCTGTATTTATCAAAAGTAGAAGATAAAATACTCAGGATTTTGTAGCAAATAAGCCAATACTTCACAGTTACCACAATATAATTGTTATTTTAAAGGAATCTGTCAAGTGTGTAATATTGCTTCTTTTCCTGTTTCGATAGAGGACTCAATTAGCCAGCTTGTGATTATAGGAGGAATAAAACAAGTTTACTATCACATTGGGTTCATTTTGGGAACAGATGTATTCTTGTATAGTGGTTGCTATCATAAAAACACTTCTGCTATTAGAATGGGAAGAAAAAAAAAGATTAAGAAATTTAGGATGTAAATTTTAGCAGTTTGAATGTATAAGATTATAATGGGCTGAAATCTGATCAAAAATTATTTGAATTCAAAAGGCATAAAACCAGATCTTACTCGGGTCAGCTAAATGGTTGCAGCCTGTAAATGATTAAAAAAATTCAAATACAGAGAAATGTCACTATTTTAAAATGAAGCATTTAAATATAGTTTGAGAACTGTTTGAGTGATAGACAGATTTGGATGCTCTCACATAATGGCAGCAACAGGGGGGATGCAAGCACAAAACTCCTATTTCTCATAAGATAAATCCCCAAGTTAAAGAAAACAATTTGCAAGGAAGTCAAGATGAAAATCTGTTGTCCATTGTTCTTTCCACCTCTGGATGTGGTTTTGTTTAGCATGCTAATGATGAGCTTTCAACCTCCACACCTTGGCTCGGACATTCTTAACCACAGTTTAAGCAAAATGTCATGTTACCTTTGCTTGTTCCGGTAATGGGTCCATTTGCAAAATTCTTCAGTACAGTTACAAATCCACAATCTGCCAGCTAGACTACCACTTCCCATAACTGAAGTATTTGTGGTCAGCCTATTTAGCTTATTCTGAGAAGTGTCAAAGTAAATGTTAACTAATTGCCATCTTAACAATGGCTATATAAACCAAAAGCATAAAAAAGTAATTAAAATAGTTCTGACTAAAAGCAAGTTCATGACTTACAAAAGCTCTTAATAGTTTGTTAGCAGGTTAATAGCCCAGGCTCTCATAATTGTACTTCTTGGTGCTCCCTGAGATTGTTTGTTTTCTTGCAGATGTTTAGTTACTTCATTAGATATCATCTTCAATGCATTCAGCCCAGTGCAAATGCTAGCCTAGTCTGGCTCTAAAATTATTCTTATCACTTTTCCTTTTATGGTAGAAGTATACCTAAATATGGAATCTGCAACTCCCTTATCTGTAATTCCCAAATCCATCTTTTTAATATTATGCTTTTGCTGGAGTAAAATCTAGAGGTGATATTGTCATCCTTTGAGTTCCTTTTCGCAATCATCATAACCCATCAACATGCTTCTCCTTTCTACCGCTCCAGATTTTAAGAGGGGAAAGTTCTGCACATAGGTCAAAATAAAGCACCCATTTAGAATATTTTAGAATAGCTCTAAAGCTCAAGTGAGTCCACAAGGAAATAAAATAGTTTATAGAACTGTAGGCTGGTACTTTTTCAGAAGGTCAACTCCTATCTCGGGGGTGGGGGTGGGGTGTCAAACGCTTGTCAAATTGTCATCACATGTCGTATTGCGACTTTCCCGTTTGCTACACTGGGGTGGGTGTGGCCAGCACATGATGCATCCAGCCCGCGGACCGCAAGTTTGACACCCCTGTTCTAGCTGATTAAAAAATAATAATAAACACTAAAAATAAGAGAGGTGGGGATCTTGTAGGAGATAAGAGCTTTACCTTATGAGTACCATATTGTCAACTACAGTGGGTTGAATTTTAGAAATGAGCTTAATACCGTATTAAAAGAGACATGTGTAATGGATTCCAATATGGATGCATTCAGTGCACGTAAGCATGAATAATGAGGACAGTTAACACATGCTTTATACTTGTAACAATATACTGCCTACAGCTGGAGGATACACACATAATTAATAATAGTACTGAACTAAACATGGTCTTGCATTGAATTGCATTTGTTAAAATATATAAACAACTCACTGGTTCTTTGCTGGAATGGCAATAGGTGGGCAACATGAAACCTTTTTTTATACTGCTGTGATTTTGAAAGAAATCTGTTATCCAAAATGGATATTGGCCTAGGAAGGAAAACCAATTCAATTTTTTTAAAAGTATCATCTTCAGATATACTTATTTAGAACTAGGGAATGAAATGGTTACAACCTCCTTTTGGTCTAAGCACTGCAATCCAAATTATCTTTACCTATCCTAAGTATATGCTGACACTTTTTAAAAACTTCCATGTTAAGAGAAGAGAAATGTATGCGTCTGCTCAGAAATGCCTCTTGGTTGTTGAATGGGACTCATTCTAAGAAAAGTCTGTGTAGGATTGCAGTCTAAATGTCACATCTAGTTTAACCCTGATGGGTGTTACTTAATAGAATGTGTTTGAAAAAATAAATAGTTGCCCCCTGCGTATATTTGATTACATGGCTCTTATATTCATTGCCCCCAGGGGTTACATATTGACACAAGGCAGCTTGCTTACAGATTCTTATACAGAGTATAAAATATGTCCTGTGGGGAATATGGCTTTTTGCATCTGCCTGTATCTTGTTTCTGTGGTACACAAAGGGCCTTTTGAGGATCATTTGTAGCTAAATGTGAAAGATTTCGTTTGTGGTGAAAAAACCATTGTTCTTTGGTCACAGTTCTCCTATTGATTTCAAACATTCTGCAAGGCTAGATTAAAGTTAGCTGCCTTTTTATGTCTCATAAATGAAACATACTATTTTAAAGCACTGTGTTTTATTTTCTGTTTATAATAAAGGTGTTTATTTGCCCAAGGCCAGTGTTATTATGCTAACTGCATTTTGTTTTAATGCCAATATTGTATAAACGGATTTCTTTTACAAAATCAGTTTCCTTACTATTATTTCTATAAAATATAAACTTGGTTGATTTATAGAGGTTTGCTACTGAATATCCCATATATTTTATGGTTATTACAAATTCTAATCGTGCTACATTTATAGAGGGAAAAAAACCACACTTATTCTAAAAAACTAATGTCTAGGTTAAACGTGGACTTGTTATGGCTTGAGGCTAAGGGTATCAGTCAAACTGTAATCGCTTTCTTAATTATTTTAACTAGTTAGACTAAATAGCCAAACATGTTTGTTCCAATCTGAATCTATACTATCAGGAAAAACAATTACATTGTGTTTTAAATTTAATGAAATACTCCCACTTTCTAAACAGTGCAATACATACTTGAAACAAATATGAATCTCTTTTAATGCTAATGATGTATTCAAATGCAAAATATATATAAGATAAAGTTCTGTC
Source organism: Rhabdophis nuchalis (assembly GCA_039707465.1). Taxonomy (NCBI): domain Eukaryota; kingdom Metazoa; phylum Chordata; class Lepidosauria; order Squamata; family Natricidae; genus Rhabdophis; species Rhabdophis nuchalis. Next base: position 71,559,092 of record CM077645.1, read on the forward strand.
CTTGAGATTTTTTTTGCAGACTCAATACAGAATTTATTTTAATTGATGTTATTTGTACTACTGAATTTTGCATATCAGAATTTAAAGTGATTGTAAGTACAAATACAGCTTACAATTAATAAATATAACTGATACAGTGGTACCTCGGTTCACGAACGCCTCTGTTCACGACCAATTCGGATTATGACCAAAAATTTCCCAAAAAATGTGCCCCGGTTCACGAACACCGTTTCGGTTCACGAACGGAAAAGTTTGTAAAAATACGCTCCGCTTCACGAACTCCGCCTCGCTTCACGAACTCCGCCCTCGCATCACGAACAGAAAAGTTCGTAAAAATGCTCGGATTCACGAACCCCGCCTCGCTTCACGAACCGAAGCTGCGGGCATTTTAAAAACAAGGTCAGAACGGATTAACCGGATTTACATTGAACCCTATGGGAAATTGTGCCTCTGTTCACGACCAATTCTGTTCACGAACAGAGTCAGTTCAAGAATCACGACCAAAAAACAAGGTCGGAACGGATTAACCGGATTTACATTGAACCCTATGGGAAATTGTGCCTCGCTTCACGACCAATTCGGATCGCGAACAGAGTCAGTTCACGAATTAAGTTCGTGAACCGAGGTACCACTGTATTTCTTTTATTACAATATTTGTGTTTTCCAATTTTCTCAATTATGGAATTGCCAAAGTATATATGTACATACTTGTGTATATCTATATATAGGTAGGATAATACTATATATAATATATTGGAGCAGTGATGGTGAACCATTTAGACACATAATGCCAAACCGGAAGTTGCACATGAGCATGCATGTGTGCACCAGAGCGCCGGAAACCCGACAACCAGCTAGCCAGCACGCATGCATAACTCAGAAACTTAACAACCAACTGGCTGAGCTGGGGTGATGGTGCACGTGCCCACAGACAGGGCTCTGCATGTCCCCCTGGCATGTGTGCCACAAGTTCACCATCATGGTATTATAAGATACAAGCTCTGAATCAGTCTGTGTAGTTTCTTTGCCATGATGATATATATTACCTGTAGCAAGGGCATGTCCAAACATCAGATCCCTATAGAGAATTTATTTCAGTTGTAGAATACAGTGCTCATATAGTATAGTGTGTACTGTATTTATGCATTTCTGCGCATCTAAAAGAGTTGAAGCCTCACCCCTTCCAGTAACAAAAAATAAGACATGGAGAAGGAACAGGAGGATCTCCAAAAAGTACAATACAATTAAAATCCAAATACCATTCTCACTGAAATTGGATATTGATCTAATATAACAATACAATGTACAGTGGAACAAATTAAAAAGGAATTAAAATTAGAATAAATCAATAAGAATAAAGACTTTGAAGGCATGTGTAGTTTATTAAAAAAAAACAGTTCAAGGGTATGACTAAACAGATTTCAGATTGCTCAGATTGCTGGCAAGTCTTATGACTTGACTGCAGTAAAAATGAGAGATATTGGAACAATTTACAAAGTACTATAAACGTGAAATTGGATTTACCAATGTTCCTAGTAGAAAACAGAAGGAACATTTTAAGGATTCAAGGTACTAGCAAAATACAGAAAAGAATCACTTGTCAGTAAATTTACTGAGAAAGATTGTGTGCCCATAGACTATATAGCTTTAGATTTATGAGAATGGGGAAAAAAACCCTACAAGATATTATTATACAATTTGTTAATACTCACGAGAGATATTTGATTGGGTATCTAATCTTGTGAGCTGGAAGCAATAAAATGGGTGGGCAAGAATAATATGCATGTTATGTATCTCTACATTTCAAGGAGAGGAAGACATTACATGAAATTGTAAATCATATGAAAAAAATGAAAGAACTTTTTCAAAATTGATATTGAGATTTATTATGCATGGACTAATGAATTGGAATATCTGATAAAGCAACATCACTGGTTGCGTTCTTTGAAGAATGCTACATTACTTTCATTGTATTTAAAATTAATTCATCCAAAATTTGAGTTTTTTGAAACCCAAGAATGTATTTGAAAGGATGGATATCAGATTTTTTGGTGACATTATTAAAAAAAAATAGGAGTCTATAATTTGGTCTTCAGGGTTATTGGACTCTTTTTTGAACATTTTTTAAGATGCTAAAATATTTCAGATTGTACATTGATCAGCAAAACTGTTAACATTAAAGAGATTTAATCTTTAATGTTATGTTGAATAAAGTTACAAACTTTGGAATCTGTTTTTGAGGAACTATGGCTCTATTATAATATAGCCATAGAGGCTGAGCTTGTCGATCAGAAAGGTTGGCAGTTTCACGGTTCGAATCCCTAGCATCACGTAACAGAGTGAGCTCCCGTTACTTATCCCAGCTTCTGCCAACCTACCAGTTCAAAAGTATGTAGAAATGCAAGTAGAAAAATAGGAACCACCTTTGATGGGAAGGTAACAATGTTCCGTGCGCCTTTGGTGTTTACTCATGCCAGCAACAGACCACAGAGACGTCTTCGGACAGCGCCGGCTCTTTGAATTTGAAACGGAGATGAGTTCCGCCTTCTTGAGTCAGGAACAACATATGTGCGAGGGGAACCTTTATTTTACCTTTATGTTATGGCTATATTAGGACATGAGATAAGCAGCCATATAAATTGGGCTAAATAATTAAATAAATGTTTGATGTTTACATCTTTCTAGCATAATTGTACTTCTTAAATAAAAATATAACTTGCTATATTTGTTAGATTTATTTTATCAATTATAAGCTATTTAACCATATGTAACTGTTAATAACTAATATTAACTATGTCAGCATTTTTAATTTAAAGACAAAAATGACATTATTGCAAAATCCAAAGTCATATAAATTGACTTTTATATGTTTTTCACGTAACACACACAAACAAGACATCAGTAATACTACTATATAGTGGCATTGACTGCAAATTGTATTGTGTGAAGAACGTTCCATCCAATAGCTATCATAAGGTACCTATGTACTTCCTGCATGTTTTCCATAGTGGGGGGAGGCAGCGTCTAGTGTGGGTTGATGACTCTCTTCTCATTGGAGGTCTGAGTCTGGGCAAAATTAAGCGCCGCCCCTCGTCACCGGGCCCAGCCCAGTTTCGACTCAGACCTCGAAGGAGGAACAGCGTCTTAACCTACAGCTAGATTGCCAAGTAATTTTGCAAAGGAAATTGAAGAAAGGAAAGAGGAAAGGAGTAAACGGCCTGAGAGCAATTGACTGCTACCCTTGGAGCAGCACGCCTCAGAGCTGAGCCTTTAAGCCCTTGCAGGGCAAACAGGCAGGAAGACTCCCTCCGGATTCCAAAGGGGCAGAAGATCCAAAGGAACTCACCCGGAGCGCGCTTCTTCCGCGCTGAAGACATCCAAGGAGTGAGTAAAAGCGGCTGCGGGGATTTCGCCGGGGGGGCGCTCCACCGCTCCCTATTAGGTTGAGCGGCGATCCGTGGCAGTCGGAGCGCTCGCTAGCCTCCTCCTTGCCTTTTATTTTACTTTTTGAATTTTCTCTTCCTTACTGCCGCGGAGCGACCCGGCAGCCCCAGCCGAGCCCAGAGAGATTCAGCCGTCCCTTAAAGGAGCCGGCCACGTGGAGGGAGAAGCCATTTTTTTTTTCTTTCCCCTTTGTTTTAAAAAGCGCGCCTCTTCCGCTCCCACAGGAAGCAAGGGGGCGGAGCCTAGAGTAAAGCGCCATTTTTGAAGGCCAAAAACAGCGGCAAGAGAACCCAGGCCGAAGCCGAGCCAAGCCTCATTTTAAAGGGCTTTTTTCCTGCAGAAATTTCAATCGCCCCAGACAGATGGCTACCCCAGCAGCTCCGGAGGCCAGCTCCAAGGAGCAACTGGCACCAGCGGAGCAGAGGCCTCTCCCAGCCCCCACCTCAGGCACAGAGCCCCAGGGGGAGCAGGGCCCACAGTCCGATCCCTCCTCATCGGCACAGGCCAAAACGCGGGGGAAGGGGAAGGCCACATCCAAATCAGGCAAGGCTTCCCAAAAGTCGGACAGGGCCAAGAAGCCATCCGGCTCCACCTCCTCTGCCTTTGAGAAGAGGAAGGAGAAGACCTTAGACCGGCTTCACTCCAAGGCAGCCAGCAGGGCGATACCCATCCCGGCCTCGCCTCTGCCGCACCAGTCACAGGTGCAGCTCTCTCTAATGATGTCCCCAGCACAGCATCAGGGGGGGGGGCCCTCCCTCAACCCTCTGTTCCCCATCGATGTTACAGGCATTTGGGGACCATCTCAGCAGGCCCTGACCCTGGACCCAATGGCAGGGGAGTTCCTGCAGCCTAGGCCGCACCAGGAGGCAATCCCATCGACCTCTACGGCCCCACCCATCCCACAGCAACCCCTGGGGATACCAAGCATCCAGGAGATTATAGCGGCGGCCTTCTCCCAGGGGGTTTCGGCAGGCTGGCAGCAGAGGAGCACATCGGTCCAACCAGTTCCAGCGACAACTGCCAGCCCACTGCTCCCACCAGCAGCACCACTGACTCCAGAGGACCACAGTGAGGAGGAGCTGGGCGATTCATCAGAGTCCGAGGAGGGCGAGATCAGAGAGATGGGTCTCTCGGATGATGAGATTAAGGTACCGGAAAAGAAGCCCTCCTCGGGCCTCTTTCCTTCGGCTCTTTTTACATCTTTATTACAGAAAACCATGGCGGCATCCAAGATGTCTCCAGCCATCGCTAACCCTCCAGCGGTCCCGCGAACTGCAATGGTGTCAGCGGAGACCATATTTGAGGACGAGGACACACCGACGGAAACCATCCCCATGCCAAAGATTTTCATTGATCGGGTGAAGCGCCAGTGGTCCAACCCCACGTCGGGACCAAGCCCTTCCGCCTCAGACAGGAGGTTCTTTAACGTATCGGAGGACCTGGGACAATTCCTCGCAGTCCCTGAGGTGGACGCTCCGGTCATCGCCCTCCACACTTCGGCCAACATGCCTGGGGCACCCGAAGAGGTACTGAAGCCGGAGGAAAGGAAAGCCGACCTCACCCTGCAGAGGGGGTTCCAGGCAGCGGCGTGGGCTGTGCGGGTCTCCACGACAGCATCCTTCTTCACCCGGCCTTGTCTGCTGTGGCTGCAAGATCTTCAGCAACGCACCCCAGTCACAGATCTGAGAGCGCACCAGGACATCGCGAAGCTGGTAGCGGCGGTGCAGTTCACCTCGGACGCCACCTTGGCCTCCGCCAGATTCGCCTCCCGAGCTATGGCGTCATCGGTTGCATCACGTCGACTATTGTGGCTGAAGCAATGGCAGGCGGATGTCCGCCACAAGTGGCGCCTAGCCTCTGCTCCCTTCTCGGGCAGCTCGCTGTTCGGGGAAGCCTTGAACCCGTTCCTGGTAGAGGACAAAGACAAACGCAAGGTGCTTCCCACGAATCAGAAGAAGGGGTTTTCCCGTGTCTCCCCCTACCCCAGACGTCAGTCCTTTCGGAGCCAGGAGGCCGGAACGTCCTTCCGCTCCCAGGATTACGGTTCGTCCTTTCGGGGGGGGGGCTATGGATTTCAGGGCCCCCGACAACAGGGAGGGTTTTTCCCCAGAAACAGAGGGGCCCCGGATCGATACCAGAGGGGGAAGCAGCCCAAGCGGTCCTTTCGGGGAGGGGGAAACCACAAGTACCGCCGGAATTAACGTTCCGGTCACCTCCTATCCCATAGGAGGTAGGCTGGCCAGGTTCGCCGACCAGTGGGATCGAACCACCTCAGATGGTTGGGTCAGGGCCACCATTCGCCATGGTCTATTCCTTGAGTTTTCGTCCCCTCCCCCTTCAGGTTTTAAGGTTTGCCCGGTTTCTTCCAATCCGGGGCGCAGACGCCTCATGCAGGAGGCCATCCAACACCTGTTGGAAATACAGGCGATTGAGCCTGTCCCCCCAGACCAACAGGGCCAGGGGTATTATTCCATTGTTTTTGTTATCCCCAAGTCCTCCGGAGGTTATAGGACTATTTTAGATTTAAAAACATTAAACAGGTTCATCCGTTACAGACGTTTCAAGATGCATTCTTTGCAGACCATCTTAGCAGGCATCCGACATGGGGACTGGCTGACCTCCATTGACCTAACGGAGGCGTACCTTCACGTCCCAATCGCCCCCCAGCATAGGAAATTCCTTAGGTTCGCCTATTCGGGGAACCACTACCAATACACGGCCCTCCCCTTCGGCCTCTCCTCCGCGCCCAGGGTGTTCACCAAAGTGCTTGCGGCCTTGCTGGCCAGCCTGAGGGACGTCCCTATTAGACTAAATGCATATCTAGATGATATCCTCCTACAGTCTTCCTCACCTGGCAGGGCACGCCAGGAGCTGACCTACACCATCCGGGCGCTGCAGAGTCACGGGTTTTCCATTAATGTTCCCAAGAGTCATCTCCACCCCACTACCCGTTTGGTGCATTTGGGAGCTCTAATTGACACTATAGAAGGGAGGGTGTTCCTATCCCAGGAACGACAGGTGTCTCTTAGGGAGCTAGTCATTCAGGTAGCAGGGGACCCCAGACCTTCCCTGGCCACCCTCTCTAAGCTGCTGGGGACCATGGTATCAGCTATTGGCATCGTGCCATGGGCCCGGCTTCACTCCAGGGCCCTCCAATGGTTTCTCTTGCCGTTTCAGAAACGGCTCTTGAGCTGCTCCCAGGCCAAGGTTCGCATTCCCTCGGAAGTTTCCGGCTCCCTCAGGTGGTGGACTTCCAGGGCTATCACCGAGGGTCGGCAGTTCAAGGAACAGGACAGGCTGACCGTCACCACGGATGCCAGTCTCTTTGGCTGGGGGGCCCATTTCCAGGAACAGATGGCCCAGGGCCAATGGGACTCATCGGATTTGACTCACAGCATCAATTGGCTGGAGTTGCGAGCGATCCATTTGGCCCTACGGCGCTTTCTCCCCTCCTTGCGGGGGAGACATATTCTAGTTCTGACAGACAACGTGTCCGCCAAGGCGCACGTGAATCGACAGGGGGGCACTCGATCCAGCTCCCTGATGGTCGAGGCCAGGAAATTGGGGTTGTGGGCCGAACGCCACCTGCTCTCCCTGACAGCAGAGCACATCTCGGGGGTGGCCAACGTGCAAGCGGACTGGCTCAGCCGAGAGATAGTGGACAATGCCGAGTGGCGACTGCACCCGTCGCTATTCCGGGACATTGTGTCCCGATTTGGCCTTCCGGACATCGACCTATTCGCCACCCCGGCCAACTCCCAGCTCCCGAGATTTATGTCTCGCTTCCCATCGCCGGGCTCGGAGGGGACAGACGCACTGAGGTGCAGATGGCCTTCCGGGCTTCTGTATGCGTTTCCTCCGCTCCCACTGCTGCCCAGGGTCATTCAGAAAATAGTGACAGAAAGGGCGGAGATCATCCTGCTAGCGCCCCACTGGCCTCGCAGGACCTGGTTTGCAGATCTGAGGGCGCTCTCGGTGGACCGGCCCTGGAAGATACCACAGGATCCGGTCTCCCTCGCCCAGGGATCACTGGTGCACCCGGAACCTCAGTGGCTGCAGCTGACCGCCTGGCGCTTGAGCGGAGCATCCTGAGACAGGACAACTACTCCGACAGGGTGATCCAGACCATCCAGGCCTCCAGACGGCCCTCCACGAATCGCATCTACGATTCCACCTGGCGGACCTTCTGCACCTGGAGTTCGGGTAAGTCTATTGATCCCCTTAGGGCCACTATCCCACAGATCCTGGAGTTCCTGCAAGCGGGGCTAGACAAAGGACTGGCACTGAATACCATCAGACGGCAGTTGGCGGCCATTTCGTCCATTCTGACCTACGGGGGATCAACATCCTTGACCCAGAAGCCCACGGTACGTCTATTCCTGAGGGGGGCCTCACTCAGGTCCCCTCCCACGGTGCACAGGTATCCATCGTGGGAGTTACCCAAGGTTTTAGACTCCCTCACGGGGCCTCCCTTCGAACCACTAAGGGAGGTCTCCCTAAGATATCTAACCTTGAAAGTTGCCTTTTTAGTAGCCATCACGTCAGCCCGCAGGATCTCTGAACTTCAGGCACTATCGGTCAGGGAGGACCTCTGCGTATTCCATCAGGACAGGGTCGTCTTGAGGTTGGATCCCTCCTTCATCCCCAAGGTATGTTCCTGCTTTCACAGGTCTCAGGAGCTGGTACTTCCCAACTTCTGTCCGAACCCGTCTCACCCACTGGAGAGAAGGTGGCACACCTTGGATGTAAGGAGGGCCTTAAAGATTTACATCAAGAGGACACGGCCCTCCAGAACCTCGGAATCACTCTTCGTGTCATTCCAACCGTCCTCTCAGGGTAAGAAAGTTTCATCAGCAACCATCGGCCGATGGCAGCGAGCATGCATCGCCACGGCCTACCAGACAGCAGCTGCGGGGAGTCCGGGTCGGCTAACCGCCCACTCCACCAGAAGCGCAGCGACCACAGCGGCCTGGGCTGCTCAGGCATCCCTTCAGGAAATTTGCAGAGCGGCCACTTGGGCCACTCCTTCTCCCTTTATCAGCCACTATAAATTGGACTCATTCGCTTCGGCGGAGGCGGCCTTCGGTCGCAGAGTCCTACAGTCAGTAACACGAGCCGACAGATCTTCCAGCCAAAACACGATTCCCGCCCAGGGACACCTATAGCTTTGGTATGTCCCACACTAGACGCTGCCTCCCCCCACTATGGAAAAAGAGCGTTGGTTCTTACCTGATACGCATCTTTTCATAGGGGGGGAGGCAGCGTCTAGCCCCAACCCGGGGAATTTTGTCTGATTCTTGTTTTCCTTGGCTCCCTACCGGTAATACCTGAGAATTCCGGATCACAGGACAATAAGCAGGGAAGCGGCTCGACCAAGCAATCACCGGGACCGGACTACAACTCGCAAGAGTGGATGTACAAGACGCTTCGAGTCTGGATTTCTTCGTCGAAACTGGGCTGGGCCCGGTGACGAGGGGCGGGGCTTAATTTTGCCCAGACTCAGACCTCCAATGAGAAGAGAGTCATCAACCCACACTAGACGCTGCCTCCCCCCCTATGAAAAGATGCGTATCAGGTAAGAACCAACGCTCTATCTCTCCTGAGAAATTAAGTTATACTATGTATTCTTTTTTTGTCATTGGAGCCCGTCATATTATGGAACATTTTAAATAAAAGGAACCCATTTGTATGTCGCATCTCTGGATTTTTTTCCAGAGATGATGGATTATCTAAAAAAGAACCATTCTTAAAGAAAATTTGCGTAATAAATTTATGAAATGCAATGGTTTCATTTTTATATGTTAATAACCACTATGATAATTTATCTGTTTTGCTCTGGAATGTTGTAGTCACAACAATAAGTTTCATACTATATTGGATATTATTCTTTTTTATTGACTGAAACAAATATATGTCCTTCCTAATCATGATTTATTTATTTATTTATTTATTTATTTATTTATTCGATTTGTTAACCGCACCAATCTCTGTCGAGACGGACTCTGGGTGGTGCACAGGACATTAAAATGTACAATAAATAACAATATACAAAAGTTAAAAAGAAATTAAATAGAAAACCTGTGCTAAAATCCCATTAAAAACCTATCTAACTTGGCTGAGACTCTATTGTTCTAAAATTCAAGTTCTACGCCAGTCCAGCTTGCTGGAAAAGAAGTGTCTTAAGTGAGCGGCGGAAGAGGGGAAGGTCTGTGATGGTGCGGAGTTCGGGGGGGGAGGTCGTTCCAGAGGGCGGGCCCCGTCACAGAGAAGGCCCTGTTCCTGGGCGTCGCCAGCCGGCATTGACCGGCAGTCGGCGCCCTGAGAAGGCCCTCTCTGTGGGAGCGAATCGGTCGGTGGGAGGTATGTGGCAGGAGGCGGTCCCGCAAGTAACTAGGCCATGAGCCATGGAGCGATTTAAAGATGATAACAAGCACCTTGAAGTGCACCCGGAAGGCCACCGGTAGCCAGTGCAGCTCGCGCAGGAGAGGTGTTACATGGGAACTTCGAGATGTTCCCAAAATCCCCTGTGGAGCCTCCGGATGCACCTCAAGGGGAGCCCCATGTAGAGAGCGTTGCAATAGTCAAGGCGAGATGTCACGAGTGCTTGAGTGACTGTGCGAAGGGCGCCCGGTCCAGAAAGGGATGCAACTGGTGTACCAGGCGAACCTGGTAAAAGGCCCCCCTGGTCATGGCCGCCACATGGTCATCCATGGACAGTCGCGAATCCAGGAGGACACCTAAGTTGCGAGCCCTTTCCACGGGGGCCATTGACTCGCCCCCGATAACCAGCGATGGAATTAGCTGGCTATGCCGGGGCACCGGAAACCACAGCCACTCGGTCTTGGACGGGTTGAGCCAGAGTTTGTTACTTCCCATCCAGAGCCGTACGGCCTCCACACACCGGGACACCACTGGATTCCAAACCATACATATTTTTCTCTTGAAGTTTTGTCCTTTATTTATTGAAATATTTTTCTGTATTGAGGGTTTTTTCTTATTCTTATACTATAATCAAGAAATCAGGAGTGAACCAAATCGATTTTTCAAAAGCTTGGATGAATATCCTGGCTCTTTGGATAGAAATGAAACCAGTATTGACTGACATCTACTTTTTAAAGATGCATGATAAAACAGATTGACCACAGAGCTTCTTTTAGGAAAGGTTAATTGATGTAGAATTAATCAGAATTTCTTCTGTGTGGTCTGATGCTGTTTAATTCACTGAAATTAAATAATTCACAAAAACATATTGCATCGATAATCAATTCAATATTTAACATATATTTCTTCTTTACATCCATTTTTATAATTATTTATGGATATACAGGGCATTAATTGGTTTTGAAAAGCTACTCTAAATAAAAATTTAGAAGGAATGTAAGAAAAAAATTGCATGGGAAATTCTATGTTAACAGGAAATTAGACAGATATGTAGGATGTTTATACTTTCCAATTTTACATTCTTCTGATCAGAATATATGTCAGTTTCTACACTTTTATCAGATCAATGATATTACCTGTGCCATTTTAAAATTGTGCAGGCCTTCAAGACAGAATATAGAAGTAGGACCAGCAGATATAGGAAAGGAGTAAAAAGATGAATCTTTTTAGAATCATTATGTAGCCACAAATGTACTAAGTCCAAAGCCTTTGATTGCTATTAACCTTATTGACCCTAACCTGATTAAACCTAACCAGGTTCTGACAGTTATAGATAGATAGGTTTTTAGCAATCAACTAGTAAATTAATTTGAATCTTCATGGGTGAAACTGATTATTTCGCACCAGACAAGATTTTTTAAATTAATGATTTATTTTTTGGGGCAAATGTCCAAAATGTTTTATTATAAAATATTATTATATAACTTGGTTCCTGTTCTGCTTTTCCTTTGCAGAAGTACAATCCTGCTGGAAAGATGTGAATTAAATATTTATTCAGTTAAATTGTTATGGCTGCTCATATCATTGTCATGACCATGAGCTAATTTAATATCTAATAATCCAAAGAGTAGGCATTATGATATAAAAGGTTCTCTTTCTAGGTCCCACAATATGATACTGTGTAAATGAATGGATCTGATGGAACAGGTAGTCTCTCAAATAATCCTTTCTGATAATGTGAAAACAATAGGTAACATTCTACAGTTCGTATTTACATTTTAAAATAATTTTGAATACTTTTACCAATATTAAAATATCTTGTGATAAAAATTAAGGAACATTTGCCTATCTTTTAAACAATATGCATTTAATAACGAATCAGAGAAAGAGATGTCATCTTTTGGATTTAAGTCATTATGTGGAACTGTGCTTGATAAAATCTTCTATTAATTTAGTTGGTTTTGTTCTTCCCTTGAAATAAAGCTTTTCAATATGATAAGCCAGAGAAATGATAATTTATTGGGTCTGAAATAACTGGGGCAGTGTTTAGACATTGAAAAATAACGTTGCAGTATTTTATTATAAACCACAAGATTGTTACAACATCCACAACCATAGAGGATGAAAATAGAGACACAGATAAGGATAATTATAGATGATGTACTAATTTTAAAATAACAGCAATAACAAAGAATGCAAATTGTTTAGTTTAACTCAGACAATATGGTTCCTCTTTATCCAGCACAGGAATCTTCTGTTCAGCTCATACAAAAGTTGTGTCACCCATAAGAAAAGCGAATTAGAACAAAGCTGGAAGATTTGAGACGAGAATGAGTTGCAGGTTTAATTGTCTATTGTTTTACAGTTAGATATTCTGTGTCCTGTTATATGGGGAAATTGAGTTACTTTTACAGCAGGCAATACCATATTCTTTTTTATTGCCATATTTCAGTTGACTGAATATCAGAATTACATTTAAAGAAAAACATTTAAAGAAAAACAATAAAATACGCTTAGGAGTTGCAGTGCATTACTAAAAATCTGTACCACTGAATTTAAAGGAAACACCATTTACTTCAAAGCATTCCTATCTTAATTTTGGATTTGTTATATCTGAGTTAAGAATACTCTTTCTGTAAATTAACACATGCATTAAATACATATTCACTGTACTTTCTCAGCCCAAGTTGTTATTGTAAATAAAGTAGAAAATTGATCATTAGAAAGCGTAAGATATTTCAATGAACAGATTCATCAGTATATATGATTAAAGCTGTAAATGATCATAGTATAGTAATAGTAAACCTGTTATGATATGAGATACTGTTCTATAAGATATTTCAAAAGATTCAAAAGACATAAGCACTGGGGAGCACTTGCTTTCAAATTAATATATATGAAGTTATTAGGTCAAGGAAAATTTATATTTAATTTCTATAGAAAGGTAGTATTTTTCATTGAAGAACATATTGCATAATATGTTGACAAAAATTTTGACATTTGATTTATTGTGTAAATTGGCTTTTATTGCTTTCCAACTATTAAAATATTTTGTTTTTAAATTTAGATGTATATTAGCTTACATGCAGTATATTATGCCGCCCTGGGTCCTTTTGGAGAAGGGCGGGATATAAATTGGATTAAAAAAAAGTAAAATAAATAATTATGTGTTATTAATAATTGAATCAACACAGGACATATTCCTGTGCGATAACCTATTTTAATATACAAACCAAATTTTGTCTCTGATTTTCTGGTAAGAAAGCTTTTGTCAAAAGAATTATGTATCCATAGGCAACCACTAACTTGAAAGAGAGGGAGAGAGAAATGAACGGTCTTCACAGTTTTTCATATTGCTGATATATACTATGCTTGTTAAAACTGGATCTTGCAAAATTCAAATAGGAAAGAGATTTTAAGAAATAGAAACTAGAAATGCTTGAAAATGAGGCAATTCAGATTGTGATATGCAAAACAATATAAACAAAAATAAAATAACGCAATTTCTGTTGCATTGGTTGAAATGTTGTGTTATGTTATTGTCTGAAACTTTACCAATATTCAGTGTTGTGTTTTATGCAGTCTTTATACATTACAAATGATGCTTGACTTACAACCACAATTGAGCCCAAACTTTCTGTTGCTAAGCAAAACAGTTGTTAAATGACTTGTGCCCTGATTTATAACCTTTCTTGCTACAGTTACTAAGTGGATTACTGCAATTGTTAATAACATTGTTGTAAAGTGAAATTTTACTTATCAGAAGGTCACAGAAAGTGATCACATGATTCCACAACACTGCAACCATCATAAATGCATGCCAAATGTCGAGTATCCAAATTTTGATCACATGATCACAGGGATGCTACAAAGGTCATGTGAAAAACTGTAATAAATCACTTTTTACTGGTCACTGAATGAATAGTTGTAAGTCAAGGTCTACAATGGATTGTTGTCAGGCAGTGGTACATATTTCTGTCTAAAGAAGTAAATCTGTAGACGACATATTTTTAGATATTCTTTAAAATTATCACTAACATATCCTTAGAACTTAATTAATGGAATAGTTAATGGAATTTTAAAGAAAATGGAGATTGTGCTATTACATCCATTCATTTATATACTTTGGATTAGCATAATTATATTCATCTTTTTTAAAAACAATCTTCTTGTTATGATAGTAGATCCTTTAACACAGGGGTCCCCAACCTTTTTTGCACCAGGGACCGGTTTCATTTTAAAGAAAATTCTGAGGACCGGCTGGCCTAGAGGAGGAGGGTGGGAGGGGGAACAGGCGGTGCATGCGCATGCGGGGGGGGGGGGGGAGTCGGCCCTCTAGGGCAGTGGTGGGCAAACGTATTAGTCAATAGAGCCAAATATCAACAGTACCACTACTGAAATTTCTTTAGAGAGCCAAAAGGTGTGGCCTGTTTTGTGGGAGTGGCTCAGCGGTCATGTGACCGGCCAACTTGGAAAATGTGGTGAAACTCACTTAACCGTCTTGCTTAGCAACCAAAATTTTGGGCTCAATAGTGGTCATAAGTTCTTTCTTTCTTTCTTTCTTTCTTTCTTTCTTTCTTTCTTTCTTTCTTTCTTTCTTTCTTTCTTTCTTTCTTTCTTTCTTTCTTTCTTTCTTTCTTTCTTTCTTTCTTTCTTTCTTTCTTCCTTCCTTCCTTCCTTCCTTCCTTCCTTCCTTCCTTCCTTCCTTCCTTCCATTTCTGGCTGGTCTTTGGTCTTCTGAAGATAGTAAAAATGGATTTATGGCCACTCGTTATATATAAAGGCAGCCCATGACTCTTTGGGATACTGGTTTGAATCCAGGAAATGACTCAGAGGATGTGATTCCTTTGAAATGACCACTGGGAGAAAAATAGATCTTTAACCTGGTTAACCAAAAAAGTAGCTTGAGATGGAAGGAAATAGGAAAATAGATTTCTTCCTTTCCTTTCCTTCCTTCCATTGCCTCCCTCCCCCTTCCTCTCTTCTTTCCTTCCCTCCCTCCTACCCTCCATCTCTTTCTTTTTCTTTCCTTCCTTCCTTCTTTCACCCCTCCCTTCCTCCTCCCTCCCCCTTCTTTCCTTCACTCCCTCCCTCCCACCCTCCATTCATCATTCTTTTTCTTATTTTTCTTTCTCTTTCTCTGTTTCTCTCTCTCTCTATATATATATCTGTATCTGTCTCTCTCTCCTCCCTCTGCCCACCTCTGTCACTTTGTGTGTGTGTGTGTGTGTGTGTGTCTGATTCCCTCTCTCCCTCCCTCTCTCTATTTCTTTCTCTCTAAGTCTGTCTCTCTGTGTGTCTGTCATTATCTCCCCCCCCCCCCCGGGAAGCAGCAGAGGGGCCAGCATGTCGGCTGGAGAGGAGGAGGAGGGAGCAGAGGATGGCCGAGCGCGCCTCCAGCAGCTCCTTCCGACGGCCACCGCCGCGCACTTTCCGGGGCTTCCCAGAGGGGCCGGCTTGTCAGCTGAGGAGGTAACGTGCCTCATCCCACAGCGAGCGAACGAGCGAGCAGCCGGAGGACTCGAGCCTGCGGCTACCTTAAGCACTGCCGAAACCGTCCGGGCACCACAGAGGGCTGGAAGGGAGGTGGGTGTGTGGCGCCCAGATGGCCTCGGCGGTGCTTAAGGTAGCCGCAGGCTCGAGTTCTCCGCCCGCCCGCTCGTTCGCTCGCTGTGGGATGAGGCACGTTACCTCCTCAGCTGACATGCCAGCCCCTCCAGGAAGCCCCGGAAAGTGCACGGCGGCGGTGGCCGTCGGAAGGAGCTGCTGGAGGCGCGCTCGGCCATCCTCTGCTCCCTCCTCCTCCTCTCCAGCCCTGCGGCCCGGTTCCTATCAGCCCGCGGACCGGCACCGGGCCGCGGACTGGGGGTTGGGGACCCCTGCTTTAACATATTGTGCAATGCCATAAAATATACTATTAATTTGGTACAGATACTGTGTAACAATATCTATAACAAATTAAATCGTGTCATTCTTCTGAATGCCATATGTAGGTTACAGTAAATATTACTAGGAGAGTCCAACCTGTTTTGAATCTGAAATATTCTAAGCTCAAAATACTTCACCTTAAAATCTGGATAATTGTTCCAACCATTCGGGTAGAATTTTGAAACTAATCAAGACTCAGAGTGATTCTTCAAACTGAAAATAAAATCAAACTTTTTTCTAGATTTTGTGTTTTGGACATGAACAATACCAATTTAAAGATTATGCCTTAAATAATAATAATTGATATAATCAACTGAAAACAGTGTCCATAATTCCGTTGTTCAAGATGCTTATAAAATGGGAAATTCAAAAAACAAAATGTCCACTGCAATTATGTTTGACTTTTAAAGAATTTAAAAGAATTGTTTAGTATTTTTAAAGGATCAAGTCCAGGTTGCAAGGAAACATTATGACAAATAGCATTAACAGATTTGGAACAAAAAAGTGACTCTTGTTGGATAACAGATATGCTAAAAGAAGGCAGAGAAATTTCACAGAAATGCTTTTTTCTAGGAATTGAATGAAAATAATTGTGATCAATTGAGATATCAAGAAATGAAATGAGAAATCTAATTAACAAGTTTAAAATAAATATATTTTTGAATACAGTTGGTATCCACCAGAAAATTCTTGATATTATCACATTGTAGAAGTTTTGAAGATGTCAATATACATTGCAAATAGGCAAGGTCCAACACACATTGTTTGGACTTTTAATGAACCTTTGACAAAGTTTGTCCCCAATGATCCTTGAGAAAACTTGGCAATTGTGGAATAAGGCAACACAGGCTTCATGGATCAATAATTTGCTGAAGAAGAGAATTAAATGGCAATTTTTGAAGTGGAACAAACACTCAAAGTAGAGCACTTAAGGATGAGTGCTTTTAATTTCTTTATATAATCTAGATTTAAGGAAGAGTAAGACAATTTGCTGATGATACAAAATGTTTAGGGTAACAGTTAAAAAGTTAATGTATTTATTTATGGAATTTATATCTAGAAATTTATATCATTAGGCTATTAAGCTCAGATCTCTATAATTATAGTCCAATCTTAGCAAATATAGCAGGGTCTACTAATAACATGCCCCTAACCACAGTGGGAAAAGCCAGGTTTCCTAGGTCTAACTAGATGATACTGTTATAGGACCATCATTGTTGTAACTATGGGTGTTATTCTGTGATGCCACTCTTCTAATGTGCTTCAACTGCACTTTTTACTCCAGGAGGCAAGATTGATAAAAGTTGAAGCAGGAATCTGTACAGCTTCCTGAAATCTTTGGCTTATTTTTTCCCTCTTCGAGGCCATGCATCATTAATCCTCTATGCTAAATTTTACTCTTTATGAATCAAGGCTGTTGAGTCCAATCTTGTTAAACTAGGTTTTACTCTATCCCCAATTCTTGAAATAGACTGTTATCGGGCAAAACAAACCCTGAGACAAAGGGTTTGACCACATTGGAAAGTCTTTTTGCTTGCACAATGCCATATGCTTTCATCAGCTATCCTAGATGGCAAATGTAAAGGAATACCACTGGTTGAAAGGCTCGGCCCCTGTCATTTTAGAGATGTGGAAAAACTTCTGGACACATCCGTCTTTACTGGTCTTTTTATAGAGACATTTGAACAAAATATATCTTTCTAATAATTAATAGGTATTCTGGCTGTTCCAACATCGTTTATCTTCAGTTGTTACTTAAAGACAAATGGATTGTAGTCCCAGTGCAGGTAGCTAGATTCTGCACACTACTATGGAGCAAGTGATAAGGCATATGGCAGTGATCCATTGTGATAACATGTCCTGCCAATTTCATTTGGACTTTGATAAGGAGGGACTCAATACTGATGGACTTTCAAGTTGGGCACATGATTTTGCCAATGAATGTTGAGTGTAGCATGCATATATGAATTTTTTCTTGATGCTTGATGTGCCTTTGGTACAGAGTTCAATACTTGCATTCATATAGGATAAAATATATAACCACAACTCTGTAGACTTTGTGAATTTACAGGTGTTGTGTTGATTGAGCACTCTAATATTCAGCTACCCCAGTATCAGGCTGGTGTTGCTGATCATGGAATCAATTTCTTTGCCAAAGAAATTGTTCAAGCTAATGCTGCCAAGTATTAAAAGCTGTTTACATTTATCAACTGGGTCTCATCAACAGTGATTTTTCATTCTACCAACTTGGCATTTGGCACAATTTTAGACCCCATATTTATTAGTCAAATAGTCATTTTAGATGGCAGGGTGATAATTCAGACATAGATAAAATAAAAAAAATCACTAAAATAAATGAAATTAAAGGTGTATAATATAGGTTCCCTATATTCAGCAGTAGGACTGTGGGCATGTCAAAGTAGTAGTCAAATTTTTGGAGAAGCATTGCTCTATTATCATAAAGCAACTTATTTCTAAGATTTAAGTTTCAAAATAATTTTTAATTATTTGTTAGCTCAAAAATATTGTTTTTGTATCGTAATAATGCAAACAAATGTTAACTTTAGAACAGGGGTCCCCAACCTTTTTGGCACCAGGGACCGGTTTCATGGTAAAAAAATTCTGCGGACCAGTGGCCATGGTGTAGAGGGGGAGCGGGGGAAGAGGGAACAAGGGGCGCATGCGCGCACAGGGGGGGAGTTGGCTCACTCACCCCTCTCAGGCCCCCAACGGCGCAAGCAGCCGCGCCTGTGCTCTCCTGCCCCCGGCGCGCAGTCTGCCCAGGGGGCTGCTCCCTCCTCTCCAGCCCTTTCCAAGAGTTGTGCCGCTCACTATGGCCCGGTTCCTATCAAGCCACGGACCGGCACCGGTCCCCGGACCGGGGGTTGGGGACCCCTGCTTTAGAATGTTTGTTGTATTTTTATATGTACCAAAGAATATTTTTTCTATTCTCCTTATTTTTTTCTTTTTGCACTTTTTCTTTCTACATTTTTGAAATCTTTTTTATTTTTCCTATTTCTGCTTATCTTAAAAAAAAAAAAAGTCATAAAAAATTAAGAATGTAAAGTATCCAGTGCTATTTTAGACACTGTTGTTTATACATTGTAAACTATTCTTTCAATTTTGAATTTGTTGATTTGCAATGCCTCATTTAAAGCCTTTCACTTTTAAATCATATAATAGTTTTCTACTTATTTGAACAATATAACTAAAAGGAACAGTTCTTCTTATTTTTGACATTTTTTCCCCTGGGCAAATGAGAATACTCCCAAAAGAAGTACTGGGTTCCATTTATCTTGTATGTATATTTTAAAGGAAACTTTGTGACATCCGTTTAAGTTCTTAATACATTTTTGGAAACCACATTGGTACTGAAATCTGGCACTTAGTTTTGCAGTGGGGCTGCAAAATAGAATCATTTGCTAAAAGTCTCTTTCAGATTCTTATTAAACCAAATGCACCTTTTCAGATGATTGTGCTATAGTTGCAGAAGGGAACAACAGGATTGTGAGAAAAAAATATGTTTAGTTTAAGGAGTTACAGAAAGGTGTTAAATTTGTACTTCTATGCACTCCAGAGTATCATTTGATCCTTTGAATCTAAAATGCTCTGCAGTCCTAGCTTGCTGCAAATTTATTTGTACTTTGGAGGTTTTTTTAATTAAAATATACATATAAAACTTCACACGGGAATTAAATGCAAGATTTCCATAGCAGTGGTGGGTTTCTGCAGGCTCGCACCTACTCGCAAGAGCCGGATGGTGAAATTTAGAGAACCGGTGAGAGGGGGTTCCACCGGCGGACCCAGAAGTAAGTCTGGCCTGCTGCTGCTGGTAACCCAATGGGAAGGAAAGGAAAGGAAGGCAGAAAGTAAGAAAGGAAAGAAAGAAAGAGAGAGAGAGAGAGAGAGAGAGAGAGAGAGAGAGAGAGAGAGAATTTATCATCACAATTGAGCCCAAAATTTTGGTTGCTAAGCAAGAGCATTGCTAAATAAGTTTCACCACATTTTACAAGTTGGCCACTCTCACCCTGTCACATAACTGCCAAGCCACGCCCACAAAATAGGCGACACCTACAGAGTAGGTTCTAAAAAAAATTGAAACCCACCACTGATCCATAGGATATTGGTAACCTTGAAAATCATCTTACGGATGGGAGTTTTAAGAAGAATATAAACATGTGCCTATTATTATTTATATAGGTCTTAACACAGAAAACCTAGAGTAGGAAAGTGAGATCATTGAATGTAAAATGTAATTTAATAACATTTTTGTACGTTTATTGGAGAATCAATTTCATAGATTACTTAAATGTGTTTTGTGATAAATGTTCCTAGTAAAACAACTAGATAGTATATTGATTATTTTATTGGTCAATAATTGGCTAACAGAAAACATTTCTAAGAGTTTTGGAGTACAAATACAAAAAGGAGACTGATCTTTTAACTACCTTATAACTACCTTATAAACTAGAGATAATATTATACACAGGTCTGTGAACAGTTGGTTGCACCCTTGAAATGGAAAATATGTAGAAAACAAAGAAGTTGCAGAAATTTCCCTGTAAACAAAATTTACAGCAGGAGATTAAAACTTCAATTTTTTAAAAGATGAGCAAGATATATAGATGTATAAATGATCTGAAGAAAGCTTAGAAGGTTTAGTCTCTCTTGGAACAAACTTCATTAAATTAAAATAAATAATAGGACATTCTATCTTAAGCCAAACTATGATATCTACCATGGTTATTTATGTAGAAAACACTAGTACATACTTACCTTTGTCATATATATGTTCTTTTCAATACATGCACAGCTTGTTTAAAACAGGGGCGTCAAACTGGCAGCCCACGCCCATTCCAGATCCATGAATGGGAAGTGTCATGAAACAATCACTGATGGCAATGTGACACCGTGAGTTTGACACCTGTGATGCTTGCTTTAACCATTTAAGAACAAAAATAGAATGCACTCTTGACTGGACTATTACAAATTTAAAAATATATATTTATGAAAGGAAAAAGATCTTGATGTATGAAATTGCCATTGATATAATGTTAAAACAGTTAAGACAACTTTAAGACAGTATTTAACATATTTATATTTACGGTGCTATCTCTATTAATATCCTGTGATAATTCATTTGTGTGTGGCATGCACAATACAGATTCCCATGGGTGTTGCGTGTACATGGCCACACACATGCAAATGTTCATGCTCAGCCTTGAAGCAGGCCTATGAGCCTTCCAGAAACCTGTTAACATAAACAACAGGTTTATGCTAACATGCCTTCAGAAGCAAGTCTTTAAAATGCTCCCACAAACCAAAAGTTTAGTATGTCACAAAAGCACAGGATACTTACTTCAAGTGCTTGACCTTTCCAGATAGTGTTCCTTCCATTTTTAACATTACCCTTTTGTTGGACGGATAACCCAACGAAGTGAAGAGCAACATACTTTCCTACAGTGGTGTTTTTGTTTTATAAATGAATACAGCTGTGTTATTTCATGTGGAGGAAGCATTCATGTTGAGTTCACAGAAGTTTCTCAGAAGGCAGCGGGGTGGCGGATAAAAAGATGCTTACATTAACTGTTGACATGAAAACAGGCTTATTTATCCATTCAAGTTGCTGTTTTTTTCAAATGCAGTATTTGAATGAGGGATGTATATGTAATGTTTTCAATTTAGGCTGTATATGATTGAGATTTGTTTTTTAAAAATAGATTTTTCAAGTACTGTGAAAATATGGACCCATATCTAGCTATCTATTATTTAAAATTATATTATATGAAAATAATCTTCTTTTTTTTACCTTATTTGCTTTTGATTTACTGTCTCCTGTAATACAGTAGGCTTTCTTGCCTTTGATGCTGAGACTGGATTTTGTATCTTTCTTTTGCATGTAAAAAAAATAAAATATTGGGAAATAAATACACATAGAGTATGAGGAAACTAGTAAAAAAGAAACTGAAAGGGAGAATTGAGAAAGTCCAAACACTCCATGAGGCATGGAGGCTGCTCACAAAAAGAATAACAGAGGCCCAATTGGAATGTATACCTAAAAAAGGGCACTGGCAGGTTCAAGAGGGCGTTTCATCACCCTCAACTCCTCGGTGAACCAAGGAGCCTGGGTGGTTC
Source organism: Rhabdophis nuchalis (assembly GCA_039707465.1). Taxonomy (NCBI): domain Eukaryota; kingdom Metazoa; phylum Chordata; class Lepidosauria; order Squamata; family Natricidae; genus Rhabdophis; species Rhabdophis nuchalis. The sequence goes on from CM077645.1 coordinate 71,580,980, forward strand.
TGTGCCACAAGAGAGGCCGCAAGGGTGCGACCCGATCCAAGGCTCCCATGGCCGCAGTACTCCATGCCGCCACTAGGTCCTCTGTCGGGGCACGGGTCAGCTTGACAAGTGTCCCAGGTAAAGTGATGGAAACCATCTTAAAAGATAAAATTAATAGGCACGCAGAAGAGAAGGCGCTGCTGAAGGAGAGCCAACATGGCTTTTGCAAGGGCAAATCATGCCTCACTAATCTGCTGGAATTTTTTGAGAGTGTCAACAAGCACGTGGACAAGGGAGATCCAGTTGACATTGTTTATCTGGACTTTCAGAAGGCCTTTGACAAGGTCCCACACCAAAGGCTCTTAAATAAACTTGCCAGTCATGGAATAAAGGGACAGGCCTTGTCCTGGACTAGCAACTGGCTAAGGGACAGGAAACAGAGAGTAGTATTAAATGGACACTTCTCCAGGTGGAGGGAGGTAAAGAGTGGGATCCCCCAAGGTTCAGTACTGGGACCCCTGCTCTTCAACCTTTTCATAAATGATCTAGAAGTAGGAGTAAACAGCAAGGTAGCCAAATTCGCTGACGACACTAAATTATACAGGGTAGTAAAAACTCAGAGTGTGAGGAGCTCCAGAGGGATCTCTTGACCCTGGGGGAGTGGGCAAACCAGTGGCAAATGAGCTTCAACATTAGTAAGTGCAGAGTGATGCACGTTGGGGCAAAAAACCCCAACTATATCTATAAACTGATGGGGTCTGAACTCCTTGCAACTAACCAGGAAAGGGACCTTGGTGTCCTGGTGGACAGCTGAATGAAGGTGTCAACCCAGTGTGCCGCAGCAGTGAAAAAAGCAAACTAATTGTTAGGGATCATTAGGAAGGGTATAGAAAATAAGTCAGCAAGTGTCATTTTGCCTATTTATAAATCTATGGTGAGGCCCCATCTGGAGTATTGGGTACAGTTCTGGTCACCATACCTTCAGAAGGATATTATGGAAATGGAAAAGGTGCAGAGGAGGGCAACCAGAATGATTAAAGGACTGGAACACCTTCCTTACCATCTGAGGCTGCAATGGCTGGGCCTCTTCACTCTAGAACGACGGCGCCTGAAAGGTAACCTGATTGAAGTCTATAAAATCATGCACGGTGTGGACAAAGTAGAAAAGGAAAAACTGTTTTCCCTATCACACAACACTAGAACTAGGGGGCACTCCATGAAACTTTTGGAAGCTAGACCTCAAACAAATAAGAGGAACTACTTTTTCACCCAGAGGATCACTGGTCTATGGAACTCCCTGCCAGAAGAAGTGGTGACAGCTGTCAGCCTCGACACCTTTAAGAAAGGATTAGACGAGTTCATGGAGAACAAAGGTATCCATGGCTATCATTATGGATGCCTAAGGACACCCTCCGGGTTGGAGAGATAGGCAGGATATTTCTCAATGCCATTTGCAGGGAATCCTAAGCAGGTGAAGACATCTGCTTGGGAATCCCCTGAAGCAAATGGTGATCCACTGTGTGAGACAGAATGCTGGATTGGATGGGCTGTGGCCTGTTCCAGCAAGGCTATTCTTATGTTCTTATGTTCTTATAGAGTAGCTCAGCTCACAGATTTCGCTAAGCTATCCTTCAGCTGTGTTTCCTTTAGTAAGATAAAGTTGCAAATAATACCAAATTCATCCTGGTCATAGTGAACTACCTTCATGTTTATTCCCTAAAAACCAACAGTAATATTGATTTTTATGGAAGGAGAAATCCAAGATTAGATGCGCGCACACACACACATCTTATTTCAGCTCAAGAATCCAGAATATCCCAAAGTTTCATCTTTCCATATTCATGGCAACAGATGCTTAATTCACTAACCAACCAAGCAACAGGTAGTCAAATTAATTCTAACAAAACATAAATAATAGTATTACTACAGAACTGACTGTCTCACAGGCAATATTATATTTGAAGCATTACTTTTTATCCCCAGGAGATGGAAAAATAGTTACATCATATTAAAAGACAAGTCTCAACCATTTTTAAAATTTAAATTAGATATATTCAGCAAAGAAGCACATTTCTTCTTTTACTTCTTATACTCATAAATTCCTGCAACTTTGAAACTATTAAAGTATTAATTTCAAATATTTTGTTCAATACTTGAATTTAGTCTATGGTGTTCATATTATTATTGTACATATATTGCGATATTGTACTTTTTATTTTGAATCTCTGCTATTGCTTAATGCGCTACATTTAATTATTTTACTAGGCTTTATAAATAGTTTGGTATAGGGTTGAGCTTCTATTTTTATTCTTGATTGACTGATTATGGGTCATCAAGCCAGTATCATCTCTTAGCAATCACTTATATTTTTCATGATGATAGATTACATATGCTCAAGTCATTATTGACTCTGAGCAACTATATAGATTTTCTCCATTATGGCCTTTATTATGGTCTGTTCCTTGCTTGATCCTTCAGATCTTCTAAGCATGCACCATCACTACTGCAACTGAATTCATCCTCCTTGCTGATGATAATCTTCTCTTGTCTTCCACTCTCCACAGTATTGAGTACCTTTTCCAGAGAGCTAGGTCTTTGCATAAGTAGGTCATTGGGCCTCAAGGGAGACCTCTGAATTGATTTGTTCAATGATCTATTTGGTTTTTTAGTTGCCCATAGTATTCCTAGTAGTTATCTCCAACAACACAATATTCCAAAAGAATCAATACTCTAACTTACTTCTTCAGAATCCAAATTTGAGTTCCATAGAATGTCACAGGGAATACCATTGCTTGCACCTTCTGAATTTAGTCTTAAATTAGCTTCTCTTCAAATGCAATGTTAATACTTGGAAATGAGGAGGTTGCCAAGGTAGGATATGTATTGAAATAAATCGGAATCATTCATTAAAAGCAAGCCTTTATATTAAAATAGAGTAAAGTAATAGCTTCATCTTGATTAATTAGCCAAGAAAATGTATAATTCCTCTAGCCTATTTATCTGTAGTGGGAACCACATTGTATTTGTGTTTTTGAATACTTTGTCATCTGCATAGAATTCAATGTGTATCACTTCAGCCAAGATGCCAGAAAAATGACATCTACTTTGCTCACAACTATGCCAGATGTGTTTATGCTTGTAGATTACGATTGTTGCTGCTCCTTTTTCTTTTTTTTCATATCAGTCACATTTAAGCAGCAATCCAAACCATGTGTACATGGAAGTAGGCTACATTGAAATTCAACATTAGTAAGATTTGCTTGCTAACAAATTGAAAATAATCCTTAGCTTCAAATAGTGCTGATATGTTCCTGGAGTATCTATGATTTGCAAAATAAAGATATTTCTGTTTAGACATTTTAAACAGCTTTTGTGACTGAAGAAATAATTTGTTGAAGAAGGAAGAAAATAAATATAACAATACATTTTGTAATTTTTTAAAAAAGAATGTTCTTCTCCAGTTTCATTTCTTTTACATCATAACGTATGTGATGAATTCATTTAAAACACTAATGTATATTAAGAAGTAGTTCATGGTATGAGATTATAAATATGCTCATTGAAAAGAAAATAATCAGTAATCAATATCTCTGGCACTTTTGAATATACTTCAAGTAAGGTTTTTATTTCAACAAAAAATGTTAGGACTATTGAGAGGTATCAAGAAATTGAACATGACTGATATGATGACAAATTGAAGCAGTAGAAATAAAAGTCGTAGTGTAGCGTAACATGAATAACTGATCTTGAAATACAAAAGATTTCATATTGATTAAATAATGCTTATTTAATCATATGAGAGAGATGAAAATCATATTTTCATATTTTAAACGGTTTTGTATTGTATTGTTTTATATTTTTATATTTCTGTGCGCCGCCTTGAGTCCCCTAGGGGAGATAGGGCGGGATATAAATCTGACTAATAAATAATAAATAAATAAATATGAAAGATATGAAAACATCACAAGATAAATTAATTGCAACTTATAACTTGAAAATCGCAAGTTAAGAATATTACAGATGACAGCTTTAATTTTTAAAGCTAGGAAGGAAAATGAGATGTTTTAGTTTTTGTTGTTGAAAATATCTGATTATTTTTGTACAGCAAGTAGACTTAATTCAGGGATTCTTCAAATTTTAGAATATCACAACATTTAAAAAAAGATAAAGTAGATTTAAACCCTTCCCAGATGAACGAAATATAATGTCATTGAAATTAGATTTGGGTAAGAAATAAATATGCCACTTAAATGTTAACTTAAATATTAAAATAAGACAATGATACACTTTATAATGTTATAATAAATTCTTCACTAGAATAAGCAGACAGGTAAAATAAAACTATATTGTTAATTGGAAAGTATAACCTTATTTACTTTTGCATAATTCCTGAAATCTGGATTTCATTATGAAGGCAAACATTTTCATTCACAAAGTTAAAAAATCTTTCCTATCTTAAATCAACTTATCTTAAACTACACTTAAGCTTCCAAAACATTACCTTTGCCATTTCCTGCCAGTAGAGCTGAATTGACATAAAAGTACAGTCTATTGCTCCTTTCCTTTCTAGAATGATGCTTGTAAATCCTTTTGCTCTTCCAATTATCTATAGGCTGCATCCTCATAGCCTTTTCCCCTTCTCTGCAGAGGGAGTGCCAGATAGTATAGTCATAGTTTTGCATAGAAATTGTATGGCCTCCAGCCATGATTAATCTCCCTTTCACAAGGAAATACAATGTGCTTAAAACAACAAAACCTCATACTGTTCAGGCTTCATATAGGGCCCTGGAGCCAATATGTTGCTTTATATTTAGTACACCTTTGCATAAAACTAGCAAGCCTGCTAGAAAAGGACTCTCAAGAGGCATTTTCTGGTGACCCTCATTCCTTTGTCTCACAGTTCTACAGGATGTAATGTACATGTTAAGGACTGTATATGTTAATACAACATATGTTTTAAATTCAAAACTCCCAGAATTTGTCTTTGGCTTGTATATCTCTGGAATTTTGTCATGTAAGTATAGAAGCTTTATTTGTTTAATGGAACTTTCTAGAGCTATTAATGTAAACTGCCAATCAGAAATGGAGAATTGTCTGCATTAAATGAAGGATATGCTGACAGAAGATATAGTTTTGGTATTTAATATAATCTTTAGCCCATCTCATTGGAGACTGGGGCGTGAACAACAATCCTGTTTTATATCCTGTTTACCAGATAGTGAGGACAAAGTAATAGTTCTGCTCAGTAGTGAAATTCAATTTTTTTTTACCTCCGGTTCTGTGGGTGTGGCTTGGTGGGCGTGGCTTGGTGGGTGTGGCAGGGGATGGATACTGCAAAATCCCTATTCCTTCCCCACTCTAGATTTTAGATTTTATTCCATTTCTATACCGCTCCTATCTCCCCAATGGGACTCAGGGCCAGCCAGAGGTGGTATTTGCCAGTTCTCCGAACTACTCAAAATTTCCGCTACCAGTTTTTTAGAACCTGTCAGAACCTGCTGAATTTCACCTGTAGTTCTGCTCAAGACAAGTATGATTTTGCAGGATCCAATGTGGGTTGGTCACAGGGACCAGAAGTTTTCTCCTGAGTGTTCAGACTTGTGCTGGAGCCAATCTTCAAGCCTATAATTTTAGATATGACTTTGTTCTTATACTCTTTCAAATTAATAAATATTTGCCACTGAAGTGCACCAGTTGTTATATGTTTATATAATGGCTCACTGAATTTTTAGAACTGTCGATTCCTAGTTCAAATCATGCATATGTATATTTCTCTAAAAAGTCTAGTTGTGCCTAGTTTAATTTGCTTCACAACTCTATCTAGATACTGTAAGGAAAATGTAGAATTTAATAGAATTTAATATTTTAGAACCGCAGCAAGACATCCTAGAAACCTCATAGAAATCTCATTGCCTTTTGTATAACTCATGGTCTTTAATTTCTTTTTTCCACATGTCTTTAAGTCAGTGTGGAATCCTGGCAACTGACTGGACAAATCCTTGCAGTTTTCTTGATGCATTTCAGCTTGCCATTGCTTTCTTCATTCAATCACTCTTGCGTACTTGCAAAAATTGCAGGAGTGTGCAGGAGGAAAAAAGGAAAAAATATTATTAAAAATGTACCATATTTCTTATAATATTTAAAAGAATATGGTATTTTTATACAATGTGTTTGCAATAAGATACAGTGGCCTTTTTTGGTTAAAATATGTAACATTTTGGTTCATTTCTAAAAATGCTTTTTTTAGCTTTTTATTTTTGTATGTGCAGAGGGAAACATTTTTATTTATCTTGTTCAGATTACTTTTTTATATCTAAAGAACAAAAAGAGCTGGTGTAATGTTGTAAAATTACTACAAAATGAATTGTTACAATTATTTTTTGCCTGTTTAAAATTCCCTTTAATTGTGTTTCATTTTGTTTGGACTTGATAAGCTTCACCATGAACAGTTCCCCAATTATGTAATTAATTAAAATTAATTTATTTCAAAATTGAAATACATATGTGGAAGGATCCATAAAAGAAACGCTTTTACCAAAGCATTTGCTTATAGCTTTTATGTATCACCAAAATAAATAATTTGGTTTCTTTAAAAAATCTGAGTTAACTTGCTATATTTAGCAATTGGATATTAATGGTTTTCCAGTTTTTTGCTTCTGAAATTGTCTTTGTAGGTATTTTATTTGGCAAGGAAAGTGGGGGGTGGGATTAGTGATGTTTAGGTAATTCAGAGTTGTCAACCTGTACTTTATATTTGGAACAGATAATTGTGGTGTTTCATTTCCCCTTCCCCATTATTTGCATAATACATTGTCACTGGAAATTCTTTGCTTGTCTAGAAAAACTTGAAAATCTTAAAAACTGTGTTTTAAGAATAAAATGAGACACACACTAAATTTTTGGTATGGATTCTTGTTTTGCTTCCTAGTAGTTTTGGCACTGATCTGTAATGATTCATTTTTATTTATGAAATATGACTTATACCTTTGTTATTTTATGACTTGCTGAATGTCTCTGAGTAACTATTTTGTGACTAGCCATTCATTTTCTCCATGATTATCATCTTGTGGAAGTTTTAGGGACCTTTCACAAAATACCATGTTTGGTTCACTGCACATAACTCTATGTAATATTACATTTTATATCTGTTGAAATTATAGAGATTAATATTTCTGAAAGAAGATCAGAGGCTTTCAGATTTGGGAGAACCATTACACAAAGATAGACCAAGTGACACTTATATTGAATAAAAGAGTGGCCAAAATCAGAAAGCCAGGAGAAACATCCTCATAAATTTAAAAGCTGGAGCAGAAAATGTAAATGATGTTGCATAAACCTATATGAAGGCTTTGACTTTTGTGTAATGCAATGGATATATCTTCTACAGCTTTATTCTTATCTGCAATTTTTAAAAAAATGTAGCCATGTTGTTTCTATGAGCCTTTTTCTGAATAAGCCAGTGAATAAAAATATGAATATAATTATATATTTATTACTTATTACATTTTCTGTGCCATCCTTCTCTCCCCCTCCCAAGGTGACTCTGGGAGGCTCACAAGTTATAAAACAAGTAAAAGTGATTAAAACATTAACAGATTAAAATTACACAAATTAAAGTATTAAAAACTGTACTAAAACTATATATTTAGTATAATTATTATGTTACAAGAATATGTTTGCAGGGCTGACATTCCTGTAATGTCAGTTGGAAGTGATTTATACGTTCACTAATGTTATCAGTACAGTAGGGCAGGCTAGAGACTAGTAATAAACATGGCTAAGAAGATAGCTGCAGTGTTTATTTGTCTGTTTTTGGTAATTATAAGCACAATCTTACGACCTCTTGCTGGCTGTTTTCAGAAACTCTAGAAATACAGTTTTCCACTGTTCCTTCCTGATCTTGAAATAATTCCTTTGAGACTTAGGCAGCTAAGCCACATTATTATAATAGAGGGGGAGGGAAGGAATTTAAGGTGGAAGAAATTTTAAAGTTTCAACTCAGGAGGATCAGGAATAAGGTTATCAGATATCTGAAAATGCAAAGGAGGACATGGATAATTGGAGGGGAGAGGGGAAGGGCTTGGCACCCTTATATATATCAGCATATATATATATATAATTGTTTCCACAACACCCTGTTAAAGACCCCAATTAAGGGAGGAAGCATACTGTTTCCTTTTCTGCTTTTCGGCTCATCACCAGAGACCATCTAAACAGAAAGCCATGAATTCCGTTGTGTAATTTTTTTTTATATGTGTGTTACGTTTTTTGAGCTGATCAATAAATAAGTCCGGGAGACTAGGATAGATCTATTTCGAACTTTTTAGCTCTCATCAGCTAGCCATACCCTTACTGGGATTCGAACCGGGGATGTATTATATGCCAGGTGAGAGCCTTCCCATTAAGCCAGCTTGGTTCTCTTCCGAGCTGGCTTAATGGCAGAACCGAGCTGGCTTAATGGCAAGGCTCTCGCCTGACATGTAATACAGCCCCGGTTCGAATCCCAGTAAGGGTATGGCTAGCTGATGAGAGCTAAAAAGCTCGAAATAGATGTATCCTAGTCTCCCGGAATTATTTATTGATCAGCTCAAAAAACGTAACACACACACACACACACATATAAAATCTGCTCTCCCATGTAGTTAAATCTACATTTAGATGAACTTTTTTTTTCACCATCAGAAAGGCTGGTTTTTTTCAATAGTGCTTGAGCTGGTTAAGAGGCAAAAATCATAAATGTATAACTGATTGAGGTCTTGTCAGTTTCAGGCAGAGCTAAGCTAGTGGGAGGGTACTAATTAACTAATTATGATCACAGCTGAGCTTGTTAACTTTCCACTTAGAACTTATTAGGGGAATGCTGAGCACCAGGGGAAAATAAACCTGCTCAAGAAGAGATAGCTTGTAGATACTCAAAAAGTCAGATACTTGATTTTAAGGCTATCAGTACCACATGGAGAACATGTTCTCCTTTTGCCAGACTTCTGTAACCCCAATAAGGAGACAGTCTATAATGGTGAGAGTGCTGTGGGAAGAATGAGAAGAACCAAGTTCTAGCCTTCCCACAAAGCCAGCTGAGTGACTATGGGTCCGTCATTCCCTCTTAGTCATGCTCATTACCAGGTTTTGCAACAAGCTTGCTGATCAACAAAACTCACTGTTATTGTGTTCTGATTGCTTTGCTGTATGTAGATCTACAGAGCAAAAACAAGAGGACCTTGCAAACATATAGGAAAAATGCTGAGCAAAAACAAAATTGTGTCAGATTGGATTATTTTATTCTTTAAATGGTTACTCAAGTGTTCACTGCTAGTGGGAGGCAACCAATGTCAGATACATGCCCCATTTCCTTCAACAGTTCTATTTGCAGTAACTTCACAAGTCCAAGCTATTGAATGAGGTCACACTTTGATGTCTCAAGTACCTTGGACTCTGTGAAGAATGAGGATGCCTAAGGGATTTTTTTCTTTTCATGAGGGAATGATTGAGGTCACCCCACTTGAAGACTAGAGGGATAATTCTGTAATGGAGGATTGGGCTTATTTGTAAATAGCTGGCTTTAAGTATCATTATAAAATTTTAGATTTTATTTGTAGTGAACTGAAATTCATGTGTGTATATAAGATCTAGGAAACACTGTATCCATAGATGCCATAATCACATTTTACCAGGTTAAGTATCTTACTTATATAGCTACTCTATATGTCGTCATGACTCAGTGCACGTTACTGTTCCAGGAAACATCTGCTTGGAATCAGGAAGTTTATTAATTACTTCCTTTCTTTCTTTCTGACCTCTGTATGTGTATGTTTGAGAAAGGGAAGAAAAGATATGGAACGTTGTATAGAACTGTGTAAATTTATAAATGCAAAATTCATTTTAATATCAGTCTATTTAAACCAAATAATGTAAGATTATAGAGCATAGCTTTTACTATATTGTTCCAAGGCAACATGAGCAAAAATCGTTCTGTAAAACTGAATATTTGCTTGTATATTTTTTCCAATTCTAGAAATAAAGGCTAGTTTTTATATCAATACATCAGGGATAACTTTCCTTCCTTATTTCACTTAAGCCTAATTGCTAACCTTTCAGTTCTTATCTGATATATCAAATCCCTGTATTCTCATAATTGCATAATTAGAGATCAAAAGACAACGTTATTGGTGATTTCTTTTGTTCTTCAAAGAATAATATTTCCCAACTGGCTTCATACCTACTGCAGGAATAGAACTCAGTCTCCAGGTTTCTATACTAGGACCATACCAAAGTGGCTTATCTACCACCTGTGGCATTGATAAATAATGGACTGGAAATTGGGTTTATATTCCTGTATGCTATAAAAGGACCATCACCAGGCATCTAGGATTTCTAGTCTACTTTCCCAAGCTTACCTAGGAATCTCAGGCTTTCAAAACAGTATGTAGGGGAAAAAAAGCCCAAACTTAAAAGATTAATAGAAATGTTGGAATTGAAAATGGGCTATTCCATTTTATTTTCACTGGAGATATTAAGAAGTTTTTTGTATAGAAATGCTCTTTATATATTGCATAACAATCAACTGTAATTGCATGGTTGTGTACCTAAATGATTTGGGCCTGCAGAAATTGCCTTCATAATTGTATATGTGGGACATTTGCTTCTCTCAAATTGAAGGTTAGTCACTCAGAGGTTTAGCAAAGGGATGAGATCAGTTGGGACTTAAGAGAATACTGTAGGTAATGAGGGCAGCTGTGTTATAGGAAGGGAAGAGCTAATCAATTTCATTCAATTCACCAGTTACTGGAACTATTTTCAGCTTGTTAAACTTCATAATATAGAATGATTGCTAAATGAGCTTTAGCTTTATATCTTTTGGTGTGCTGCAAATGCAGCTGAAATTACTGAATCAGGTGTCCTTCAGAGTAACAACCTCCAAAATAGATAAATTCTGTAACACTCATAATAAAGTAGATACATAGCTACAGATTATATTAGTGTTTGGATTCGTATCATTCTAATTCCACAGACCTCTGTGACTTAATTTCTTGGCATGTTTTCTGTAGAAAGAGGAAAAAAGAGGATTACATAATTTTAAAAACTTGTGGGCTTTGTGCAGATTTTGTTGGAGTTATAAGGGAAAGAAAGAAGGATAATGTAATTAGAGGTTACATTAGATTAAAATAATTTTTTCCTTTGCTATTCTTTTTCACACAAAACCAGATATTGATATAGGAAGGAAAATCGTGCACTTTTATGCTTCTGTCAAACAATGTTTTGAAAAATTTTCTACTAGCATTCTTAAAACATTAAAAAAAACAACCCTGAATCAGATATATCATCTGTATAGTTAATCACTTTGTCTCGTGGAGATTATATAGATACTCTTGGTAAACTCATAGTAAGGTATGTGAAAATGGAATCTTCCTTGTATTCTTGAGAACCACATGCCTTGGAACAACATAAATTCTGTGACTTTGATAGTTTTATCCATCAATTTTAAACCCTTGTGATTTGTGCCATTTCTTCAGCTAACTCTGCATTCCTACTGCCAGGAGTTCGATCCTGACCGACTCAAGGTTGACTCAGCCTTCCATCTTTCTGAGCTTGATAAAATGAGGATTCAGATTGTTGGGGGCAATATACTGATTCTGTAAACATAGATTTACAATTCTCTGTGAAGAGGACTATGAAGTGGTACACAAATCTATTGCTATCTTTTCATAAGGCATTAAGAAATGAAGGGAAATTAAGAGCCATGGCTTTTGAAAACTACAAGGGATATTTTTTAGAGTTTTATATTCTAAAGGGTATTTAGAGTTGTATCTGTGAATAGCTCAGCTCACAAGTACTGCTACAACCATTTGTTTAGTGACCATTCAAAGTTACAATGGCATGGAAAAAAGTGACTTTTGACCATCTATTACAATTATGACCATTGCAGCATCTCCATGATCATGTGATCAAAATTTGAAAGCTTGGCAACTGGCATGTATTCATGATGGTTGCTGTGTCGCTAAGCCAGGTGATCATCTTTTGTGACCTTCTGACAAGCACAGTCAGTTAGAAACCGGATTCACTTAACAACCATGTCGCTAACTAAATAAATAAAATGATTCACTTAACAATTGTAAAATGTGGAAAATTTACTTAACTGTCTTGCTTAGCAACATAAATTTTGGGCACAACTGTAGTCATAAAACAAGGACTACCTGTATATTGTTCATATCATCATGGTAGGCTAGGGATCTTGAAAGGGGTTAGTTTATATTTTTAGACCAAGTTCATAGTTGTTTATTATTGATACAATTCATGTACCCAATCAATTCATCATAGGTGGTGGTTGTGGGGAAAATGGGTATTGGTTATGTTTGCTGCTTTCAGTTGTTTGTAAATACTGGTACTCTATGGTCATTTTTAGGAATGTTATAATCTATTCTTGTTTATGTAAAATAATTCCACATTTCCAATATCATGGATCAGACATCATAGTTATTCCTGCTTTAGAACATAAGGAACTAGTAGGTCCCACAGGACAGAAAAAAATGTTGATTTTCCTCTTCCTTTGTATATTAGATGTCTTTTTTGCATACCACATTACTTTTCATACGCTATCATGAATCATTTATTTTGAGAAGTAGAATTCCAAATATTTCTTAGTGCGTGCAATTAGGTGTGGCATCCTTTGGATTCAGGTAGGATAAATTATTCCTGGGTTTATTATGTTTATTAGAAGTCAGACTTGCCTTGCTTGGGCAAGCAATAGACTGCAGCAGACTATTTCAATGGCTGGGTAAAAAAAATTGTGTTAAGCAGATTCATTGTAAAAAAAATAAAAGCAAAACCTAAAGAAGTCATTAGAGGAGAAAAAAAGAATTCCAACAACCACTGTGCATCAGATGGAAGTCTATTTGTTGTGGAATAAGTTCTAATCATTTTCATACCTACACAGTCTAACAGAGTAATAGCTACTTTCTTGTAGATAGAAGAGAGAGTTTCAATCTGTATCTTGTTTTGCTAAAAAGCGCATCTGATATCAGGCTGTTTGCTGGTGTCTGTGTATGTTTGCTGGTGTCCTCCACATCAGTATGCCTAACCCAATCTTCATATGTTCATCTGACCTCTTCTATGCCATGCTTGATATCAAAGGGGTAGCCAAGAGGAGGTGAAAAATGCTGGCAAGATTAGTCAACATGCTGGTAAACAATCTGAGTAGAAAAGAAATAGGTTATATGCACCAGTCTTGCCCTATTTATTCTGTAAGATTACCCACAAAAATGTGTTTCAGGTGAAACACAAAACAACAACAAAAACGCTTCAGATCTCAGTGTAGCTGAACTGAGAACTGCTGGGTTTACCTATTAGTAAACAAATCACATTTACTATTTTAAGTTCAGCCCCAGTGGTGTGCAATTTTGTAAGATTAGGAAAGGGGCTGATATATGCAATCTCAATTTCCTCCTTTCATCATGTGATCACCCCTACTTGAACAACTCTTTTGTCAATTTATGTTGTTCATTCAGCCAAATATATATCTCTTTGTTAATTTGTACCTTTAACTGTTTCAGATTTCATGGTGAGGTGTTCTTATTTCTCTCTGGGTTGCACAAATAAAACAGCATATTAACTGTTTCTTCTAATTAACATGAAGATAAACACTTGCATATATAATTAATGGTATGCATAATGAGTTTAAAACAATTTTGTATTTTGTATTTTAAATGGGAGAAAGCAATAACATTTAAAACTATTCTTTCTTTCTTTTTGCAGCCTATAGCATTGTCTTCCATTAGGTGAGTACATTGTTTAATTTAACAATTACAAATTAATCACCTGTACTTTCAAATGTGTTTTGCTTTTTTTAAAGACATCTCATATTGCTATATAAAGTTAACAGCTTGGAGCTATATTTATATACAGCAGTTTGACTATATTTAAATTTTGTAGATCAGCACATGTGAAGATCGTATTCATTAAGCTAGATTCTGCAGTATTGAGTTGTGTTGAGTTGTGAATTCTGAGGATAAACACACATATGGACGCAAAACTCCAAGCATGAAACAGGATATACTGAAAAATAAAAGTGTTATATATCTCAGCTGAGAGATCTGAAGCCTGTGTGTGTGTGTGTGTGTGTGTTGTGTATAAAAATATGATATGTCACAGATGAGGTATCATCACTAGGTTGGTGATCCTCAGGTGTATATCTCCATCCTGGAGAAAGTAAATGATGTTGTGAATGTCCCTTCCCAATGCCTGGAACAACAGGCTACAACTGACCTCTGGACAGAGTGACTGTGGGTAAAAATCTTTTATGTATCCAGGAGCTTACCATCTTTACAGAGGCATAGCGTGGGGGGTGCAGGGGGGGGCGGCCGCACCGGGCGCAACATCTGGGGGGGCGCGCTCGCACTCGCAGCTCTCTGCCCCTGCCTGGCTCACTCACTCTCTCTGCAGTGCTGGCTGTGCGAATCCGATCTGAGCCGCCGGGTCGCCGCCCACTGTGGAGGGGGGGGTGCCAGGCGTGCGGTGCGGTGGGTGCGAAGAGAGAGCGAGGGACTATCTGGGGGAGGGACAGTGCAGAGGCCGCCCAGCGCCGCTGCACTGTCCACGGGTTAGGGGGGCGCAAATTAAATCCACGGGTTAGGGGGCGCAAATTACTTGCCTTGCCCCGGGTGCTGACAACCCATGCTACGCCACTGCATCTTTACCATCACTACTGGCCTTTGGACCATCTTACCCCTAAGCAGGAGGCAGATCCACCCACTTCTGTGCTGCTTAGTTGTACATCCCTGTCCCAGACTGTCCAAGTAATACTTTGGATATGCTTTCATGGTGCCAGAAGTCTGTAAAGTTCTTTGGGGAAGAATCGGCTTTTGTTCAAACAAGTGGCTATGGATTTTAGAGACTATCTAGTGATTTGCCATCTTTTAACTCTGGCTGGGCTCACACACACCCAGTCAGAATTAGTGTATCAGTTCTGAGCTCAAGGCTTCTGTTTCATGAACAAGTGATAGACGTAGTCATGAAAGCTTTTGCACAACTACATTTTGGCAACCAATCACACTCTTTCCTAGATCAGGATGTACTCTTCGTGCTCACTTATGCCTTAGTCACTTCCCAACTGGACTATTGCAACAGATTCTACTTAGATCTTTCTTGAAAAACATACACTAATATAGGACCACCACTGGAGAGTTTCTCAGTGGGCTTTTGAGTGCAATTCAAGAAGCTGATTATCACCTATAAAGTTATTGTAAGGCTAAATTGCTTGTGAGACTAGTTATTCCAATGCTTTCTTTCTAACCCAATAGATCTGGCATAGTGGGCATTCTGTGGATCTTGCCTAACTTTTAAGTATAGCATATCTTATGCTTCTGTGCTTGCATTATGTATTTCAAAAGGTCCTGAAGAAATGGCTCTTCGTCCTTCCTTTGGAATTATATTTGACCCAAGCCCTGCTGGTATTTAGGAAAGCAATTAAGACAACCCGCCAACCCAGGAATTGGAAACAAAGTATTAATGGAGCCAGCATCATTAATATTATGGCTAGTTGCACAGTTCAGCCAAATATTTAGACCGAATTTGGCATTTTTATGCATGTATTGAACCCTTCCCAAGGAATTGGCATACAGAGATTTTGGTGTTAAAGATATTGTCACAGAATGTAAGCTGCTCCAAATAAAACTGCCTTGTGCTATTGACTGATAATTATTTTGATGCTGATGATATTATCATGCTGCTACAGAGAAGGGCCCCTTCTGTATTTCCAATAAATGGCATTGTGTAATTGAAGAAATATGAAACTATGCCAATAGAGGGATGAGATTTATTAGGGCTTCACAGTGTATTTTTTGTTTTGGTGACATATTTGATAATTGTATTTTTTTTTCTTGTTTGCAACTCAGAATTTCCTTTAGTAGGTGGGTTGAGAACACTCATTCTGACTCTAACATAGACTTCAATGCATTCCAGATGTTTGGGGCTACAATACCAAAACTCCTAAATCATTGGATTTCTGATAATTGCAATTAAGTTTCCAGGATTTTAAGGAAACTGTTTAAAGTCTAAAGCATAGAAAATTCAAGGGATGAACTGGACTCCAGAATCTTGCCTGAGGGTTTAAGGAGGGTTAATATTCTTATTCTAAAGAATAAAATTATTAGAACCTCTTATTAAGCTTTGCTCATTCTCCCTTTGAAAAGACATCTCATACACATAAATAATCGAGGAACCTTTCTGTGGTTAGATACATAAGAAAACTGAATGATCTATTCCATTCAGAGAACTGAGGCTGCTATTTGCATCAAAAATATTTGTTTTAGTAAACTACTATGCTACAGTAGTTTAGAATTTAGTAAATGTGTTGGAAGTTTAAAGTTTGATCATACTATTAAGCTAATCATGTACTGAAGTGATTGTTGAAAAAAAGTGATGTACACACTTAGAGTTAAAATAAAAGTGACAAGCAAGAACTGTTGCAAGCTGCTAGCCGTGTTTGACAAATATCAAAAGATCTGAATTTTTGTCCTTGTAGATTCAAATAATATATTGTATTTCTGGAACACACATTTTCTTCTGCATTTCTTGACATTTCTTAATACTTTTTATAAAAAGAATAAGAATTGCATAGAATCTGCAGCTGCATGGAAGAGACTGTAAGCTGCAAAGAAGTAATTTTTAAATCACTGATCAGAATGAAGGTTTCCTATTCCTGTAAGATGAGTAAATATTTTACACTAAGAAAGAACAGCCCTTTCCTATGACTCTCTTAAGCTGTTTGATTGTTTATCACATGACAAAGCAACTATTATAGGGTGCAGAGATCAAGATTTCCATTTATAAGAACGGAATTGGGTGGGAAAGGGATGAAGAAAAAGAGGCAGGGAAACCACTAGTCTGCCTTTTAAAAAGAACTCTATTGCATATTGGCCAGAATTTCCTGAAAAACAATCTGCTGATAAGGAGTTACTTCCAGTTTAGAAGCAAAATGGACTTCAGGCTGTTATTCATAATAATTTTCATTCATGAAAAGGAGGTAAATATAGTAGTTTGATTTAATTTTATATTGCTATCACTAAATAATGTGCATGTCGAAACTTGTAAAAAACAAATACAAGGCAAGATGAGATATGTGGGTGATCTTTTAGCCAAAGAATACCTTTTCTATATGGAGAGCTTGCCTTTGGGGAAGATCCGTGAATGATGATGAATATTCTGACCCTGATCGTGGGACATTTTCTTGATTACATAGATTTTTTTAAAGGTGCTTTTCTTAATATTCTTGAATGTTCTTATTAATTATAGTACTAACTTTCCTTTCATGTAAATGTCTATTGTTTACTTCCAAATTCCTTTTTCAGCTTTGTTGAAAACAGTATTTTAATGTGTAGAGCTTTCAGAAGTTTTCAGGAAAAGGAAATGGGACTAACAAGACTAAATTGTATTAGTTCCCTGCTCCTCATTTTTATTTTTTATTTTATTCATTCATTTATCCTAAAACTCTGGGGTCTTCAACCTTTGCTGAAGTCCTTCAGACTTAAAGTTGCAAAGGTTGGAGACCCCTGCTAAAACTGATGCTTAACAGTTGTTTGGTTTAAAAGATGCTAAAAGCACTGTAGTTGTTTGTGGTAAAAGTACAGGAAACAACTGTAATGCAGGGAGAAATGACAACACCATAGTAAGCCAATATATTAATAGATGAAGTTTAGTAAATAATCAAAAAGGAGAAATATACTGTGGAAGAGACAGGATACCAATGGCCACTAGGGAAAGGTAGACCATGCAGAGATAATAAAAATTGCCAAATGAAAATCTTTATTTTTTTTAAAGGGTGCTAAAAAAACCCAAAAAGGATTACTTTAGACTATTCAGTCTAAAAGTAAAATAAAGAATCATTCTGTCACCTGCTCAGTGAGGGCAGCAGAATGCCTACAGGTAAATAAAGAAAAGGCAGAGCTACTCAAAATTCCCAAAATCTGATTGAAATGGGAATGAAACCTGATTTTATTTGAAAGAGAGCAATGATGTTAGTATGTTAATTTCTTAAGGTTCATTTTCACGTTAATGTTTTTCTTTTTGTAGTGTTCAACTTATAATGGTTCGCTTGATGATTGTTCAGAGTTACAGTGGCACTGACTTCTGACCATTTTTCACAGTTACGACCTTTGCTGCATCCCCATGATCATGTGATCAAAATCCAGATAGTTGACAACTGGTTCATATTTATGATGGTTGCTGTGTTCTAAAGTCAACCAATTTCATTGTATTTAAGTACAATGAAAATAAAGATTATACTTATCATCTTTTGCTACCTTTTGACAAGTAAAGTCAATGGGGAAGCCAGATTCACTTAACAACTGTGTTACTAACTTATCAACTATAGTGATTCACTTAACAACAAAATGAGGCAAAACTCACTTAACAAATATCTCAACAACAGAAATGTTAGGCTCAATTATGATTGTAAGTCAAGGCCTACCTGTAATGTGTTGGATAATTGCTTTTATTCTTTAAATTTATATTTGTCTATATTTCTCTTTTTCAAACTGCTATTTGTTTAAAAGAAAGTTTGCAGGTTCTACATCTATTCACAATTTTTATCTGCATTTCTCTGGAGACTTAGCTTTAGTGTTAAATGTCATTATGGTTGTCTAAGATAAAGTTTGCCAACCTAAGCAGAGTGAAGAATGTCAAATTACTGGCTTAGTTGTATGTAGATGCTTTCAACAAAGATGTGTTTGATTGATCTTAGTCCATCAAAACAAAAGAGTATCCTGGAACTTGATATTATTCTGTGGGAAGCATCAGAAAAACAATGATTAAAATGTACTTCATCTCAGCTTGACTGATTAGTGGGGAAACACATTATTGACTAGAATGGCATTATTAATATTTAAATTGATGTACTATTTAATAAGATATCTCTGGAAGATTTATTTGTCATGCTGAGATAGTGAATTAAGAGTGATATTCATTCTTGTCTCTTCCAGAACAATTTAAAACTATTTACGACTGCAAGATTGAGCTTTTCATACACATTCTTAAGGTTCAGAGTGTTTTTACCCTTTAACTGCATTTCACAGAATCATTTGGAAAATTATATTGAAGTCTAAATGTTATATTTGTTCCCCTTAAAGTTGAAGCTAATCAGTCAGAATTATTTTATGAACATTGAGCAGGCACTTCCAGTTACAGGATAGGGAGGAAAAGTCAAATTTGCTTTAACTCACAGGGTAGGAGAAATTAAACCCTGGAGAAGAGACATATCTATACC
Source organism: Rhabdophis nuchalis (assembly GCA_039707465.1). NCBI lineage: Eukaryota > Metazoa > Chordata > Lepidosauria > Squamata > Natricidae > Rhabdophis > Rhabdophis nuchalis. The sequence continues at coordinate 71,600,214 of CM077645.1, forward strand.
GGGAAAGGTAGTTTCATTTGCATAGTGTTTCTTTTTGTCTGCAGCAAAACACAAATACGCTTACATCTGTAAGCTTCTTCGCTAAGCAGATTCTTAAGTGCATAGCTAATATGGCTACAGAGTAGGAAGTTATTGTTGGGTCTGTTGCAAAATATGATACATACAATATAGTCGCCTTTTTATCACGTAAAATTGAGCCTAGGTTCTCCTCATTTTTGATTTTTATTGTTATTAGAAATATTTATTTTTAATGGTTTTATTGCTTTTATTGTTGTAAGCTGTTCAGTCACCTTATGGAGAGATACATTAGTGGCAAATAAATGTAATGCATAGATACCTACATATCTACATTGTAGGATTGTATCAAAGGCAAAATGTTTAGTCCCAGAAATGTTTGAACTAGTCTTCGTCAACTTCCTAATGGTCTTAGTACTGCAATTCCTAGAAATTCAACTACTATCAAAATTCTGAGAATTCCAAGGATTTCTCAATATAATGCAGAGGCTAAAAATATGTTCTTTTAGAAAAAAAATACATAATTTTTTTTAGAGCATGTTTATCTGTAATTCAGTGTTTTTACAATATGGTTTCTTAATCCAGTGACAATTACGTATTTGCTCATTTTACGCATGAGTTTTCTTTATTTATATAATAATATTTTATTTAAATATAAATAGTAAGTAATAGGAATTTTCTTTCAAAAGTTCTGGTTAACTTGATAGCAGCCCTAGAGAGTATAGCTGAAAGACTTGAATATGTGCTTGATTAAACAAAAGCTTTTGGCTGTGATCGGTGCTAAATATGAATATATTTCCTTTAGGCCATTAGGATAATGCACATTTTATTGTGTGTTTTTTTAGTATTTTAGTACAAATGCTAACTTAGTAACATTTATAGAATTTTAATATTATTATTATTATTACAGTATCTGCTTGCCTAGATTTAAAAGTAGGAACACATTACTACCTTCCTGAAACAAATATTAATGTTTTTATATACGTTGGGAGTGTGATAGTTTAGGCATTAGGTTGGGAAGTACATGTACTGTGCACTTGTTGAGCTATTATTATTTTAAAGTCAATGTTTTGGGAAGGATTGTTTTAGTGTATTTACGATGTTTGTAGATTAATTAGTACTGTCAGAGTTCCGAGTAATACTCCCAACAGAATCAAAACTCCAAGGCAGGCATTTTCCTCAAAGCTTGAACTTATTAGAGATGTCATATTGGCACATCTGGGAGAACTTGAATCTGAAAGCCCCCAGTTTTTCCTCACCCAAAGTAAAGTCAAAGTTGCTTCCCCTACATCCACATGGGCATCACATGGTCCAGTCAGGTCACTGTCCCAACTGTAATTGACTCCCAGTCATACCTCCCCAGGTGCAGGCTAAACATTCTTGACTTCCAAGGAAAAAAATGTTGTTATGACTATACACCCCACGCTCTCTCCACCCCAACTCCCGTTCCCATAGCTTGGCCATCCACCACTGTGGCAGCCCTGAAGACTCCAATTAAAGATGACTCCAGGGCTGACAAGTACATTATACAGCTTCATCTACCACTTCTCTGTATTTAGGAGTTGGGTAATATATATATCTTCATTTTGTTCACAGCTTTTGTTAAGTGCAAGGTCAGCCGTTTATTATTTTATGTGATGAATCCATTCTATTTATGATGAATCCTCTTTACTTGGAAAACTGCTAGTTATTCTGTTTTCTCAGCTGATTTTAGGAATATATTCAGAGTTCACATGGGGACTAAAGTGCTAATAGTGTTTTTAGTCTATGAATGATAAATAAGTCTGTAGACCTTAGATATTTTCTATATGGCTCACAAAATGCTACTTTATTTTGCAATAATATGTTACCTGGCCATGGAGTATTATTGGAAAGAACAGGAGGGAATTGGCTATCTGAATGGAGTTTGTTTTGCTGAAGTAAGGAAATTAAACAAATAGTCAGTATGCATATGCATACTAAGGTAGGAGGTGATAATACAACTTATTTGCTCTATGGCAGGGGTCCCCAACCCCCGGGCCATGGACTGGTGCCGGTCCGTGGCTTGGTAGGAACCGGGCCGCAGGGCTGGAGAGGAGGAGGAGGGAGCAGCCCCCTCGGCAGAACGTGCGGGAGAGCGCAGGCGCGGCTGTTTGCACCATTGGAGTGTGACTTCCTCCACTTTTGTCGATGGTGGGACTCCTGGGTGCCGCTGCAGCAACCCTCCCTACCGGCCGCCGATTCCCTCCGCCCCCCCCCCCACGGAGCCTCCCCAGCCGGCATGCCAGCCACTCGTCTACTTCCAGGGGCTGCAGAGGCTCCGTGGGCAGGGGGAGGGAACCGGCATCCGGTGGGTCACCCACTGAACGCCGTTCCTCCTCCCCACACGGAGCCTTCTTAGCTCCTGGAAGGAGCCTGAGCGAGCGAATGAGCGTCCAAGTGCGGCGGGCGGGTGGGCGGGCCAGGCTAAGGCAAGTGAGCGAGTAAGCGCGGCGAGCCGGGCTGAGGAGGCTCCGCAGGGGGTGGACGACAACAGACAGACAGAGAGAGGCACAGACACAGAGACAGGGAGGGAGGGAGGGAATCAGAGAGAGTGATAGACACAAACACAGAGACAGAGAGAGGGAGGAGGGAGAGAAAGATAGACAGAGACACAGAATGAGTGATTAAGTGAGTGAATGCGAGACAGACAGACAGACGCACACATAGAGTGACAGGGATGGGCAGACGAAGAAGAGAGAGACAGAGATAGAGAGAGAGAAAGAAAAAGAGAAAAAGAGAAAGAAAGAAAAAGAAAGTGGGAGAGAGAGAGAAAGGAAGAGAGACAGAGACAGAGAGAGAGAGAAAGAAAGAAAGACAGACAGAGAAAGAGAGAAAGAAAGAGACAGAAAGGAAAGAAAGAGAGAGAGAGAAAGAAAGAAAGACAAAGACAAAGAAAGAAAGAGAAAGAAAGAAAGAGAAAGAAAGAGAGAAAGAGAGAAAGAGAGAAAGAAAGAGAGAGAAAGGAAGAGAGAGAAAGAAAGAGAGAGAAAGAAAGAAAGAAAGAAAGAGAAAGAGAGAGAAATGGAGAAAGAGAGAAAGAAAGAAAGAAAGAAAGAAAGAAAGAAAGAAAGAAAGAAAGAAAGAACTTATGACCACAATTGAGCCCAAAAGTTTGGTTGCTAACCAAGACCATTGTTAAGTGAGTTTCACATTTTCCAAGTTGGCCACACCCACCCAGTCACATGACTGCTGAGCCACTCCCACAAAACTGGCCACACCTTCCAGCTCTCAAAAGAAATTTTAATCGTGGTATTGTTGATATTTGGCTTTGTTGACTAATGAGTTTGCCCACCACTGTCCTAGAGGGCTGAGTGAGCTGACTCCCCCCCACATGCGCATGCGCCGTCTGTTTCCCCACCCCCTGCTCCTCCTCTACGCCAGCCGGTCCACAGAATTTTCTTTAAAATGAAACCGGTCTCTGGTGCAAAAAAGGTTGGGAACCCCTGCTCTATGGTCTTGATTGGAAGAGGAAGATTTGATTTAGGTCCCTTACAGTGCTCTTGATCAAGACTGCAGGAGAATAGTAATTTCACTGACAACTTTACTTGATTCAAATCTCTGTATTTAAGTCCGCCTATTTATCTTGGCCACCTTACCACCTACAGTAGAACCTCTGATCACAAATGCTTTTGACCACAACCAAATCAGGTTGCAACCAAAAAAATTATATATATATAATTTTTTGGTGGCCGATTTCTGGTTCCGGGGCACTTTTTTTTTTATAAGCACCAAATTTTCAAAATTAGGTTTGAGTCATGACCAAATCAGTTTGCGACTAAAGTTATGGAACAAATTATGACCAGAGGTTCAACTGTATAGGGTTTTTCTACCAATATCATTTTTAAATGTGTCCTTTCTGCTTTTCATATTACTCATCTGATATCCTTTCTTCTTTTCATATTACTCATCTGATGCCAATAAAATTGAAGGCCATCCTGTTTTGTCCAAGCCAGATTGCTAGTTCCTTAGCATTTTCTTGCTCATTGTCTGCGAGCTGTTATTTTTTCCCCTCTACCAAGATGCTCCTCCTTCAATAGATGTTAGGAATAGTCTTCTCAGTTAACTTCATTCAATGCCATCCCCCCCTCCCCCGAAAAATATAGCAAAGAAGGAATTTGCAGAGAATTTAGGCATTTTTTATTATTCAAAGTATGTTCTCCTCTTGCAGTGAGAAAATGGTCACATTTATAGTCTACATTTGGAACATAGTGTTAATGTTAATGCCTTTTTGTATAAGGTGAACTTGTTTAGCCAGAATAAACCCTTGAACAATTTTTGCGGCTGCTTCAGTTCATTTCTCATGGGAAATAATCATTGCAATCTAGTTACTTGAATTATGTCAATTTAAAAATCAATCAGCAATGAAGCTGGTATCTCTATAATGAGTTATCTAATAAAAAGAGAAGCTAATGTCAACTTGTAGAGCTTGTAAAATTAAAGGCTGCTTGTGTAAAAGTATATTTGCTTTTTTAATAAAATCAGGAAACAAAAGAACCCCAGAAGTTTTTCAGGACTAAACTCCATTCAATACAACCTTTTTCCTGTTACACGCAGGAGTGGGTTGCTGCCAGTTCGGCCCAAACAGTAGTGAAATTCAGGTCTGGATTGCAGAACCAGCAGTGACCCAGGCTGCCGTGCCCACAAACCGGTTCCCTCACTGCGGCTTGGGTGTCGACATTTTGGATTTTGGTGATTTGCGTGCGCAGTTCACTGTAAATTGTTCTGTGCATGCGCACAGGACAATTTACATTAAAGAGTTACACATATGAATTATGTATGTGGAAAACATATAGTGTCTGACTATTCTAAAAAATGCAGAATTGTTTGGTTAGAATTCTGCCCTCTCTATGCAATTAGGCACAGTACCTGACAAACCAGCTTAGTTTCTTTTTCACTTGTTTGCATATTTGCCCTTGAGTTCTGATTGTCCCTGAGTGGTCTTCTGTTTAAACTCTCTCATTTGATTTCTTGTATTTTCTTTATGTTCAAAAACATCTAAGAGGTCTGCCTTGCCCAATTTGTAGCATGTGGCTTTTCTGATTTGGAGCTCCGGGAGTCTTGAATTCCTTATCATTTTGGGCTTGCTGTTCAGTGTTGAAGGAAGATGCTTTCCAAACGCACACTTCTCGCCTCTCAATTATAGTTTTTGTGTGGTGGTGCTGTAATCTATATGAAAAGCTATATTTTCAACAGATAAAGTGGCTAACTACACATATACAGTTTCGCAATAGATAAACCATTCCAAATGGAGCTTTTCAGAAGTCTCTTTTATCTGTTTTATTCCATCCTTTCTTGGCTCACACAACTTCTCTAAATTCTTTCACTTCTGGATTAGGGAGAAATAGGTGGTAGAAGAAGAATAAATATTTTTTAGGCTTCTTTGATTCTAACACCTTCATCTAGATATCGCCAGTTATTTCCAATCACTGCTTTTCAAAAGTTGTAGCCTTCTCCATCATTTAGTCCTCTCAGCAGTTTAGTCTCTTCTTTGGATCCTCGTAGCTTCTGCTGGGTCTCCAACTGCAGATTCATCCTCTACCTGCTTTTTGATAAATCCAGTATCTCCTGGTAACAAAACTGACTCCAGAAATGTCTGGCATTCACGTCTATTGCTTAATTCTTCATCCTTTTACAAATTTTCAGCTATAGAGCACACATGTCTGCATCTAGGGGTTTTAATCAAGTAATAGTTTTCAGTGTCTAGTGATCCTAAGGTATGCATTTAGGAACTTCTTTATTAAATTAAGTGGATAATGATTTGAATGATTTTATAGATACAGCTTCATGATGTATTATTAGAATAATTATGAAGATAACCCTTTATTAATGAAAGTCTGTGCCTATTATGAATCAGCTTTTTAAGGTTAACACACATTTCCATTATTTATCTACCTAACAACTACCTTCCATCCATCTTGATTTCTTTCCTCCCTCCCTCCCTTCCTTGCTCTACTTTATTTTCCTTTATTGGAAGTTTTACAAACTTTTTTCGTATTAAAATCAGTAAGACAATTTACAACATTCCCAAATGAAATATGTGACCTCATTTTAAACATTCTGGCTGTCTTGCTTTGTCAGCAGAGATAAAGCTGTGTGTAAAATGGATGCTTTTCAACAATTACGTTTTTTGCATGTTGCATTTTATGTTATATTCTAGAAGTATCTTAGCATTTTACCTATGTATTAGAAAAGACCTAACTGTAATCTTTTCAAATTAAAATTTCTTGTTACAGATAAACAACCCTTTACTTCTTCATTCCACATACATGCATGCATACATATAATAAATATTATACATTTTCTCTTGTACGATGGCATGCACTCTAAATTAATCCTTCTATATATATCCTAATAAAATAAACCTGAGGAATAATTTATTAAATGGCTCTTTTAAGTATTTGTCCTCTTTTTGCCATTCTGTTCCCTTCCTTTTCCTTTTGTCATTTCCTTTATCACAATGCAAGCAGAGATTCAGTTAAAAATAACACACACACACACACACACACACACAGAGACGGTTTGGATATTTGTATTTTAAAAGTGTGATAAGACAATAAGCAGTATTACACTGATTGGACTCCTTACCCATCTAGTCCAGCAGTTTGTTCTCACAGTGGCACAAGGAAGCCTGTTAGTCTCCCAGCAGATGGCCATCAGAAACAGTCACACACTGCCATCAAGGCTAATACTCATTTTCCCCTATGATTTACATGAATTGGTCAATTTCTTTTTTGAAGCCAGCCACGCTGAAAAGGAATGTCGCATCTGGTGTAGCAACTCCAAAGCTACACTTGGTTTTGAGAAGAAAAAAAATCTTTTATCTGTCCTAATTCTTCAAAGATTCAAATTCATTTTGTGACTTGACCGCTGGTTCTAGTATTTTGGGGTAGATTTTCCTTGTCTACTCATCCACACCATGTATAGTTTTATACATCTTAACAATGTTTGCCTCTTTTCTAGATTAAAAAGCCCCAAATGTTGCAACTTTTCCTTATTGGGAAGTTGCTCTGGTCCCTTGATCATCTCAACTGCCCTCTTCTAAATCTTCTCTTTCTCCACTATTATTGTTTTTACCGCTCTGAACAACTTAGCATCATCAGGAAACATGGGTATCCCACTGGTCAAGCCCATTTCCGTTTAAAAGCATCAGTGCTAGGACAGAACTCTGGGGGACCTTTAGTTTGCTCAAAGTCCATTTAATCCTGTTCTACCTGCCCCCAATTCTTTGGTCAGTTCCTTATTCACAAGACGACTGTCTTTGTATTTCATGGCTGTTAAGTTTACCAAAAAGTCTTTGATGAGGAATTTTATCAAAGGCTCTTTGAAGATCTAATTAGATGATATCTATCGGTTCATCCTTATCCACATGTTGGTTAACACCTTTTAAAAAACTCTAGTAAATTAGTTAAACAGGAATTCTGTTAGTGAACCCATGTTGGGTATCCTTGAGAAATGCCTATATCTCCAGATGTTTGGCAATTTTATCTTTCATACCAGCTGCCATTATTTTTCTCAGTCCAGATATTAAGCTGATAAGTCTATAAATTCCTGGATTTCTCATGAAACTTTCTTAAAAATTGGAATTACTCTTAAATGTTGGATTTACCATCTATTTCAGTGAATACTCATTAAACATTGCATTACAAACCCAGCTACTATTTTGTCTATCCCAATCTTGTATCCTCAGGCCATGGTTAAGTAGTTGGAAGTTTAACTGATTGAAGCTGAATCAGGACATCTTAGGGATCCATATTAATAAGAAACTTAAAATTCTCCGCCCGTATCCTTATGCCACAGAGAAGATCTGAGACAGAAGGAAAATTACTGACTTGCTCTATTTAAAATGAGGATTTTGCTCTATTTAAAATTAGGATTTTCTTTCTGATGCAGCCTGAATCCCCGCTGTCAATGGAATGGAGAACAAATCTAATCAATCAATCAATCTTATTTTGTGTTGCAGCTGACTAAGGTTTAGCGTGCATTTAAAAATATTTTCGTATTGGGCCGAGTGCCCAAATCCTCTAGGCAGAATATATAAAAAGTAAACCTTAAGTAAATATTAAGTAAACATTAAGTAAATGTTTTCCCAGTTCTGTCAGTTAAGTCATTTCCGACTCTAGCAGGTGGTAAACCAATTTCATTGTAATTTTTACAACGACAATAAAGATTATTATTATTATTATTATTATTATTATTATTATTATTATTATTATTATTATTATTATTATTATTATTATTATTACTTAGTTGTTTCTTAGCTGAGTGAGACAGTGAAGACATTTCCATGTCATATGGCCATCATGACTATATGCTGAGGTACACAGAGAGGTACCTATTTATCTACTCACATTTGCATGCTTTGGAATTGCTAGGTGGGCAGAAGCTGGTCAGGAATGGTAGCTCATCCCTTTTCATGGCCCTTGGGTCTTGAACACAGGATGTCAGCTTTAACTGCTGAACCATCCCCCTCACCCAAAAAACAAAAAAGTATTATATCTGAATGAAATAATAATAATATTTAATACTTGTAGACCGCTCCCTCTCCCCATAGGGACTCGGGGCAGTGCACAGGAAGAATAAAAAACAGCAAATATACAAACATTTAAAAACAAATTAAACCTATACCTGTGCTAAAAATCCCCATTAAAACTAAGTTAAACTAAAATAACATTCCCAATTAAATATAATACCCCATAGACAGAGAGACTATCCTAGGCCGGCCAAACAGAAAAGATGTGTTTTTAATAGCCCCAGTACTAGGATATACTATTGGCAGAAAAGTGTAGATCTGTTTTGCAATGCATCCTTTTTGCAGTGCATTCAACACAAACATGTTTGTCTGTGTCTGTGTATTTGCCTCTATGGATAAGCAAGTGAGTTCATTACTTCTGCTTCTTACAATATGCTTTATTATTGTGGGTTTTTTGAATTAGAAACCTTAACAGTACAATTTTAGAAAAGAAATTCATTTTGTGTTGGATGGTGTGAAATTCCTAGGAATATATTTATAAAGTTAAAGGTTATGCAGTAGCCATGCCATTATTGGGGAAATTAGATCCAACCTCAATAGCACCTACTTTAGTTATTTCCTGTCTGCGCAATTTAATATAGTCTAAGTAGTGTTTACCTTTGAAAAGTATTCAAAACCTTTTGGCACTTCAAACCATAATAATAAGCAAGCTATTGAATGAAGCAAATAATAAGAAGCATGAACATCCCTTGTTAAAATAAATGCATTGGGTTGGCATTTATACAGTGACTTGGGATCAGACTTTCTTTTTTCTTTTTAAAGTGTGTTTTCCCTTTATGAAGTTGTATGGGCTCCAATATCTTCAGGGGAAGATCCTGTGAAGATCAAGTGATTTCCTCTCAGTTTCCTTCCTGCTGGTTTGCAAGAACTTTTGTGTTCAAATAACCTTTGGTATATAAATTGCTTAGTTGATAAACTGAAACATTTTGTTAACATGTTTCTAAATAATGTTTTAAGCTGAACTTTTAGTTTTTTAATGCCTTTACTGTAATCTGTTGATATGAATCAAAGCACTAAATAATCTTTAATAACAATAATAACTTCTGTTTAACGGTGGCTCAGAGACTAAGACGCTGAGCTCGTCGACTAGAAAGGTCGGCGGTTCGTCAGTTCAAATCCCTTGTGCCCTGTAACGGAGTGAGCTCCAGTTACTTGTCCCAGCTTCTGCCAACCTAGCAGTTCGAAAGCATGCAAAAATGCAAGTAGAAAAAATTGGAACCACCTTTGGTGGGAAAGTAACAGAGTTTCATGCGCCTTTGGTGTTTAGTCATGCCGGCCATATGATCACGGAGACATCTTCGGACAACATTGGCTCTTCACCTTTGAGACGGAAATGAACACCCGCCCTACAGTCGGGAATGACTAGCACTAGTGCGAGGGGAACCTTTACCTTTACCTTAACTTCTGTTTGTTATGCAGAAATCTCCATTCTTTAAAATTATTTATTTAGTGTTTTGGTGCTAGAAAGTGAATTTGCTAACAAGATACTTTTCTCTTTTGAAACATGGATAACTGTGTAGTTATCTATAAAATAAACCATAAACTTTTGAATTTAAATTATTGTTTGAGCTAATTCTTCATTTGTTAATAATTTGAATTATTATTAGAGTTAAGTGCTACTAAGTTACAGGTTAGAATTATATACTATCCTCCAACATTCATTAACCTGTGGGAATAAATCACCATAATTCTGCAATATTTGTTTCTATGTGTTTCATAGATATGAAAATTTAGGTTTGTGTGACTGGAGAATGCTAGTGACACTAGTTAAGTATGTGAGAAAATATTATTTACAACTCTTGTTTTCTCATTAACTAAACCAACATGTACTTTGATCCTTTTAACTATTGTAGAGCAAAGGAAGTTTGCCACTTAGCCCATCTAGTTTCTTTATTTTAGCGTCTGGGGGTCATGCATGTCTAGTTTCCTGTCTCCCAATTTTACTTTTGTTTTTAGTATTAACTTACCCCTAAATTAAAAATGTTGGATTATCTTATATTTTTATACTGTATTAGACTTTGATAAAGAGGTTTAGCCAGTTTATGAAAGGAAGGTGTAAAGTATAAACATTATAATCACACCCAAAATGCCTGAAAGCATTTTTTGAGCATAGAGATTGGTTATTTGCAGACTACTGTAATATATTTCATGCAGTTGAACATGGAGAAAGTGGGTGAAATATATTTTGCTTAACCAAATTCTCTCATAAAGTCCATATTTATTTGTACATTTGCAAACTGAATTCTATTTGAGTTATCACTGTAGTTTCAGATATAATTGAACTAAATATAATTTATGGACTTAATTCTCAAGTTGAGTATTTTTTATTGATTTTCTGATGCATATTGATACAGAATGTACAAGAACTTCTAAAAACTAAAAGCTTTACATACACGTATACTATATATATATTAATTTATATGAATTATATCAAGCTGCCATACCGTTGGAATAATGTGAAGTAGGAGGAGGAGAAAGAGAAGATCCTGTATATATTAAATGCATTTTGCTTAATAAATGGACTTCCGCAAGTAGTCATCCAATGCATTCTTGTGTATTGTGTTAGATAATAAAGATATTTTTGTCTGCAATTTTTCTGTGTTTGTGATTTAATTAGCAACCTGTACCGTATATTCAAAGATAATAAATATTAGAATAATAACTTTATTTAATTGGAACTGCATGTTGATGGTTTCTTGATAAAACAGGAACTGAAGTAGAAGGAGAGCTGGTAAATATTGCCTCACGCTCCATATAAACAGCGAGAAAGCTCTGTTGAAATCAGAAATTTCAAAGTTTATTTCCTACTTCTGTTTACAGAAAGTTTATGCTGGATAAAAACTCACATATTAAGAAAGGATGAAATTTATACCAAGAATCAGAAGGAAGTCTTATCCTTTAGAATATGTATTCCAGCCAATCATCTGCATTTAATTTTGATTACTAAAATAAAAAGGGTGGTTGTTTCCTGAAAACAAAACTTTGTGCTGTACAGTATATATTTATCTTACATATTATTCTAATTATTGTTAGAAATGTTACAGGAGGTGTTGCCTGTTCCATTAGCACTATTTTTTAAATTCAAGGTTGGTGGTGATCCTTTTTTTTTTTTTAATTCTCAAAAAAATCTTCAGGAAAAGCAGAAAATCAATATTTGGTTTAATTCAAAATATGCTAGACAGTGCAGACATAGCGCCATCTGCTGTGCAACAATATAAAAGCAGTGATAATGAGGGAATAACAGTACACACACACACACACACACACACACACACAGAGAGAGAGAGAGAGAGAGAGAGAGAGAGAGAGAGAGAGAGAGAGAGAGAGAGAGAGAGAGAGAGACCTATTTATAACCAGATTAAGAGTTCCAATGGCCTAGGTCCCTTTGGGTGTGTGTTCAACACCTAGCCTGCAATCACAATCATTTGCAGTATCTCACATTCACATTATCATCATTTATGACTTTTTTTTTTTGCCAAAAACCAGTGCTTATTTTGTTTATTTGTTTATTTTGTAATAAATGCTCATTGCAGAAAATGGTTTTGCTTAATGCCTGCCACAAAAGAGTAAGATCAGTATGTGGTGTCTCCTTAAGTACCTGTAATCTTATGATTGTAATACAAGCTAAATTCCTACCATAAATTGAGGATTGCCTATATTTTTCTACAGATTATAGTAGTTTATTAGTATAGTTTATTAACCATTATTTTAAATTTGTGTTATGCATTAATATAATTGGACAGGCAATGTAGGCATTTATACTTTTGATGTTTAACATTTTTAGAAACTGCATCTGAGTTGATAGAAGCATATTTATCCAATATTAATTCAGTGCATTTATATTCTGTCCCATCCAGAGACATCCAGACTATTTGTGAAAGTAATCACGGTCAGAGTTCATTTTGTACAGTTAAATATTGTTATAATGATGTGTGAGATTTATTTATTTATATATATATGGTGCACAGGGAATTTAAAAACCATATAAACATAACAATACAAATATTTAAAACCTAATTAAATAAGTTAACCCTGCGCTAAAAGTTTAAAATCTTAAAAACGTTAAAACTATCCCTTAAAATCCCAATTGACAATTTAAGTTACCCTACAGGCAGGTTGGATAAAATTAGACCAGGCCGGCCTGATGGAAAAGGTAAGTCTTTAGCTCTCGGCAGAAGGAGCAGAGGTCTGTAGTTGTTCTAAGTTTGGGGGGTAGGTCGTTCCAGAGGGTTGGGCTCATCACAGAGAAGGCCCTACCCCTGGGTGTCGCCCGCTGGCATTGCCTGGTGGACGGCACCCGGAGATAATCAGATTGGTTTAAGTGTTTAGGAGTTTATATAATATAACAAGGTATTTAATGACAGAGATTAATGGAGCCAGGTTGGTCTAGTGCAGGGGTAGTCAACCTTTTTCTACCTACCGCCCACTTTTGTATCTCTGTTAGTAGTAAAATTTTCTAACCGCCCACTGGTTCCACCGTAATGGTGATTTATAAAGTAGGGAAGGCAATTAAATTAAAAAAAGGAAAGTGCCTCAGTATTGGACAAAATCCCTACCACCCACCATGAAAGCTGGAACGCCCACTAGTGGGCGGTAGGGACCAAGTTGACTACCACTGGTCTTAAAGCAACACGCTAGAAACCTGGAGACTGAGTTCTAGTTCTGTCTTAGGCATGACAGCCAGCTGAGTGACTTAGGGTCAGTTACTCTGTCCCAGGCCAAGTCACCTCACAGGGTTGTTGTGAGGAAAATAGAAGGTGGAAGGAATACTAGGTATGCTTACCACCTTGAATTATTTATAAAAATAAGGTGTAGTAAAAAAAATAAGCATATAAATTAATTTACAACACACACACACACACTGTTTTCTGCCAAAGCACTTAATCATTCCCCTGGCTCAGATGATAAAGGGAGGAGAATTTGTGGTTTACATGTTTTATGTCTGCCTGCCTGCCTGCCTGCCTGCCTGCCTGCCTGCCCGACCTACCTACCTACCTACCTACCTACCTACCTACCTACCTACCTACCTACCTACCTATCTATCTATCTATCTATCTATCTATCTATATATCTATCTATCTATCTCTTCTCTGAAATTTAATCCAAACAATGTTTGGATTAAAGTTCAGGGAACATTTATGGCTAATGATACCGAGAAAGGATATTTATGGCTAAAATATGGTTTTACTTATGTACAACAAGAAACCTTGATGAAGTGATAGTTCCTGAATTATAGTCCTTGTCCATTTATTTTCTATAATGTCCTTCAAAATATCCTCTCTTCTCCTTTCAGGTTTAAAAAGAAATCCATTTTTATAAAAACAAAACAAAAGCACCCTTTAAAGACTGCTTTTATATATTTTGGTCAGGTTTTGCACGTCTCTGTGTTTGCTGTATTTTTTCTGTAAGGAAAAAATCCTAAGGACCAAGACAACTAGGTTCCCGTTCCCCCCATTTGCAGGATAACTTTTGCTTTATTATTGAGCAATACAATTATCTTTACTCTTTATTCTTTACTCTTATTTTAAGGATTTAGGCAAGAATCATGAAAAAGAGGCACAATCCACCCATTGTCTGTAAGAACTAGTAGGCGTAGAAACCTACTTGTGTAGAAACTGCTTCCCATAAGTCCATATATTTATAATAATAAATTTAATAATAAATTTAATTTGTTGACCGCTCCCTCTCCCCGAAGGGACTCGGAGCGGTGCACAGGGCAAATAAAACAATAAATATACAAACATAATAAAACCAGATTAAATGATATCCCTGTGCTAAAAATTCCCAGTTAAAAATTACTAAAATCCCCATCTAAAATTATTAACAACCCCATAGAAGGGAGACTACCCTAGGCCGACCAAGCAGAACAGATATGTTTTTAGTTTTAGACGGAAGGAGCAGAGGTCCGTGGTTGTTCTAATGTCGGGGGGAAGGTCGTTCCAGAGGGCTGGGCCCGCCACAGAGAGAGCCCTTCCCCTGGGCATCGCCCGCTGACAAAGTCTAGTGGACGGCACCCGGAGAAGTCCCTCTCTGTGTGAGCGAATAGACCGTGTGGATGTATGGGGCAGGATCCGATCCCGCAAATAGCTAGGTCCCGAGCCATGGAGCGCTTTATGATATGATTTTATGATATGATTTTTTAAAAATGTGGTTATGGGTGTGCCAAGGCTTTTCATTTTCCAAAAGGATACATTGATGGTTGTGAATATGGAATGAATAGTCGAAAACATTGGCCTATTTTGCTCTGTGCCACCAGTTGAGAGCCTGTAAGCCAATGCTTGTCAGTTTCAGCAGCTTTAAGATATTTAAGCCACTGACACTGAGAAACACTGGGTAGCCCATCAATCTTCAGGCCTCTCAGTCTGAAGGCCTGCAAACAGTGCCATTCTATATCCCTATTAATCAATGTCTATATTTCCCCTGACCTCAGAACTAATTGGTCTTACATAAGCCATTGAGTATGTTTTGGTTAATCAGAAAGTACTAGATCTACTGTATCTTTAGTGTATTCTTTAATTTTTGACAGGGATTAGTTGTTGATGTTTTTCAGTTACCTAAATCATATCCAAGTCTATGCATCCACATGGATCACAGCTCACCAGACCCTTATGTCCTCTATTGTCTCCTGGAGTTTGCAGAAATTCATGTTCATTGCACCGATGACACTATTGAACCATATCATCATCTGTTGTCAACTTCTCCTTTTGCCTTCAATCTTTCCCAATATCAAGTGGTTTTTTTTGGATGGGGCTACAGTTGCTCAAATGAAACCAGTCTTGTCATGTCTCTGTTGGAGCCTAAATCTGTGGAGGAAAACGAGCCGGAGCTGGAGCTAAGGAAGACTGAGGGGTGGCTTTGTTGGTTACAGAGGAATGTGGGGAGGGGGCAGGTCAGGGCACCTCAGGAGTGGGATGGATTGCTAGCAGGGAAGAACAGGGGCAGGATAACTTATAGAAGGCAAGCAGTTGAAATGAAGAGTGATGGAGCTGAGGCGATGAGCAAAGACCACCTCCTCCTGATCCATCAACACAGAGAGTGGAGAGAAAGCGGGAGCAGCACAGGCTGACCTGATGATTTGGGAAGAGAGCACCACATCCCCCTTCATGAGGCACATCTGGGGACTGAGATTTAAGGAGATGCTCTGGGAGGAGTGTTTGTCGGGAACAAACGTTGAATTCATGGTGTTTTGTGTACCATTGGCGACATTTGGAGTTTCCTGAACGTCTTGCTTTATTTCTTGTTTCCTGGATTAATTGCCTTGTTGCTTTACTTCCTGAAACCATTGCTTTGTTCCTTTGCTTCCTGAACTCATTGACTTATTCCCCTGTCCCACTGGATTTCTTGCTTTGCATCCATTGATCTCACAGAGTTTTGTTGGACTACTTGCAGCCAGAGGCTGCTGGAGGGAGGGGTGTGTACGCTTGTTTGTGTACGATCACTTTGCTTTGGGACTTGCCATAAACCTGGGAGTATTTAGGGAAAAGATTACTAGATTACATAGATTACTATAATGCACTTTAGTTTATCAAGATCTCCAGGTGCCTAATTGCAAATAGGCCAGACCCAGTTTAGCATAATTATGCTCAAGTTGAGTACAGGTAGCTCTCACCTTATAACTATTCATTTAGTCACTGAAGTTACTATGGTACTGAAAAAAGTGACATGACTATTTTTCATAAGACCATTGCAGCTTCTCCACAGTGATAAGGAATTTGGACTCTTGGCAACTGATATATATTTATCAGTTGCCAAGAGTCAAAAACTTCCGTCAAAAACTTCCGTCAAAAACTTAAAACACACTTTTTCTGCTTGGCCGGTCTACGTTAGTCTCGCGTCTTTTAATAGGGTTTAGGGGATTTTAGTTAATTTAAAATGGGGGATTTTAGCACAGGGATAATCTTTGTTTAATTTGCTTTTTATCTAAATTATTTATGTATATTTATTGGTATTTTTTAATTTCCCTGTGCACCGCTCCGAGTCCCTTTGGGGAGAGGAAGCGGTCTATAAATAAAAATGTATTATTATTATTATTATTATTATTGACTGTTGCAGTGTCCCGGGGTCATGTGATCACTTTTTGCAACTTTCTGACTAGCAAGTTCAATGGGGAAGCCAGGTTCACTTAACCATGTTAATTATCTGAACTACTGCAGTGATTCACTTACCAACTGTGGCAAAAAAAGGTTGTAAAATGGGGCAAAATTCACTTAACAATTGTCTTGCTTAGTATTGGAAATTTTGGACTCGTCGTAAGTACAGAACTACATTGAGTGCCTTTAGGATTTTAGGTACTACTCAAAGAACTTATTATAAATCCTGACATAACTCCAGTCTTGATTCTAAAAGAACTGCCTTCTCCAAGTATTCTGGCTGAGAAATTCTAGGCCTCAAAGTGTCCCAAATCTTTAAGTTATTATAGTTGACAAACACTGCTTTAGCGAAGGTCTGTTAGTGATCCTTTGTTCCGTGATTGACTGAGAAATGGCAGTATAGAAGCAAGGTTTCTCTGTAGGTGTGCTGACTTTGTTCTTTTCCTTTTGAAGTGAATCTTTGTAAAATACCGTAGGTTGAAGGGAGGTTAGCTGCTGTTGTCCCTGAAGATTATAATTTTCTGCTTTAGCTATTAGGTGACTGGCGGGCTGCATAATTTTATGTTGATTTTATAGTTAGAGTTTATTGATGTGGTTCTGTCAGCCACTCAGAGTCTGGTGGAAAGGATGGCATATAAATGAGTAAAAATGAATGCAAGTTGCATTCTGAATAAGGTAAGAATCACATTTGGTTCCAGCTCTCCTTTTGATTGACTTTGTTTCACTGTTGGCTAAACTGTTAAACTGAGGGATAATGCAAACATGGACCCACACTCCTTTAACATATAGATGCTGTGATTTAGTGGATAGTGCATCTATTTTGTTGAAGTTTTGAGTGGCTTACAGAATGAGCTGTGGTGACACAGTGGTTAAGTGATTCTGCTGACTGCCTACTTGCCAGCAGTTTGGCAGTTCAATCCCGACTGGCTGAAGGTTGACTCAATCTTCGATCCTTTGGAGGTTGGTAAAATTAGGATCCAGATTGTTGGGGGCAATATGCTGACTCTGTAAATTGTTAGAGAGGGCTGTAAAGCACTGTGAAGCGACATATAAGTCTAAGCCTGGTCCACCAATTGCGCCCCTTACTTGACCGGGACACCCTCCGCACAGTCACTCAAGCACTTGTGATATCCCGCCTAGACTACTGTAACACTCTCTACATGGGGCTCCCCTTGAGGTGCACCCGAAGGTTGCAGCTAGTTCAGAATGTGGCTGCGCAGGGGATTATGGGAGCCTCACGGCATTCCCATGTAACACTTCTCCTGCACGAGCTGCACTGGCTGCCTGTGGCCTATCGGGTGCGCTTCAAGGTGCTGATAACCATCTTTAAAGCACTCCATGGCACGGGGCCTAGTTATATGCGAGACCGTCTCCTATCCCACACATCCCTTCGACCGATCTGCTCCCATAGAGAGGATCTTCTCCGGGTGCCGTCGGCCGGGCAATGCCGGTTGGCGACGCCCAGGGGCAGGGCCTTCTCTGTGGCAGGCCCAACCCTCTGGAATGACCTTCCTCCCAAACTCCGGACCACCTCAGACCTCTGCCTTTTCCGCCAGCGCCTGAAGACGCACTTTTTCCATCAAACCAGCCTAGCGTGATCACCCTATAACGATTGAGTTTTAAATTAGCAATTCGTTTTAATTAGAGGGATTTTAGTAATTTTAGCACAGGGTTGTCTTAATTTAATTGGTTTTATGATATTTATTATGTAGTTATGTATATATCTGTTTTAATTTCCTGTGCGCCGCCCTGGGTCCCTTCTGGGAGATAGGTGCGGGATACAAGTCGAATAAACTCAAACTCAAACTCAAGTGCTATTGCTATTGCAATCAAATGGTATAGAAACTTGGATAGTACCACTTCAGCCTGAAGGTGAGGGCTTTACGTTTGAGAACTGTTGAAGAAAAAATGGAAAGTGTTAATAAAATTCAGCAAAACAGTAGATTAGGATAGCACTGATCATTTTCAAATGTTTATTCTAGGAGCTGGGAACTAGATTTATTATTTGCATATGTTGTTTAATTTTATACTTATTAAAATATGCATTGAATTAAAATAGTATGCAATTAATATCAGCATTTGGTTACTACAATAAATTAGTGTATTGGGTTACAAAATGTACCTATTGGTAATGAATCTATGTACCACACTTATATTTGGTTGGCCAATTATATTTTGGGAAGTGCAGGAAGTATTTGTATGATGTAGTTTGCTAAGCAAATTAAGTAATACTGTACTAGGATTATATAAAGATTAATTTATGTATGTGTATAACTATTGTATACAAAACATATACCATTACTATGAACTTAAAACAATATAATTTATAACTGCGACATACCGTATTTTTCGGAGTATAAGACACACCTTTTTTCCTCTAAAAAGAGGCTGAAAATCTGGGTGCATCTTTTACATCGAATACAGCATTTTTTTTGCCTCCTGAAACCCTGCCCCTTCACCAAAATGGCCATGTGCATACCCTTATGGAAGCTTCCAGAGAGTTCCTGGGGGCTGGGGAGGGCAGAAATGAGCAAAAAACAGGGCACTTTTGCCCCCCCCCCCAGCCTCCAGCAGCACTCTATAAGCCTCCATAAGGCTATGCATGCTATTTTTTGACCAAAAATGGCCCGTTTTCACAAAAAAATGGGTGTTTTTCCTGGTTTTGCCCCCCCCCCCTGGGGACTCTGCAAGCCCTCCCAAGGCTATTCATACCTTTTATTTGAAAAAAAACACGGGCCCATTTTCACGCAAAACGGGCCATTTGGGGGAGGTTTGCACAGTGCAAAAAGGGTTTTTCCCCCCTTTTGGAAAGCTGTTTAGTTGGAATGGATTGATGAGAATTACGTTGGTCAAGTACTGTGACTGCAGAAACAAAGATTTGTTCCAAAGGTGGCCAGTGATTTCCTTCTCCAGCACATGGGTAAATACACCTGGAAACATCTACCTACCTACTCTCTCTCTCCCTACCTATCTACTGTATTTCTCTCTCTCTCTTTCTATTTCTCTCTCTCTATCCCTCTACCTACCTATCTACACTCTCTCTCTTCTTACCTACCTACTGTATTTCTCCCCCCCTCTATATACCTACCTACCTACTCTCTCCCTCCCTCCCTCCCTACCCATCTACTGTATTTCTCTATCTCTCTCTATTTCTCTCTCTCTATCCCTCTACCTACTTATCTATCTACACACACTCTGTCCCTACTTACCTACCTACTGTATTTCTCTCTCTCTCCCTATCCCTTTATCTACCTACTTACCTACACACTCTGTCTCCCTCCCTCCCTACTGTATTTCTCTCTCTCCCCTCTACCTACCTACTCTCTCTCTCTCCCTACCTACCTACCTACTGTATTTCTCTCTCTTTCTTCCCCTCTCTATCCCTCTACCTACCTACCTACTTTTTTAAAAAAAAAATGCCTCTTCAAACCTGGGTGCATCTTATACTCCGAAAAATATGGTAATCTTTTTGTGTCAGTGTGAGCATATGGGATGTGCCTTGCAATTGCTAATTAGCGAGATACAGGCAATAATATGTTGTCTTGAAAAATAGCCTCCATATTAGATTTTGGCCTGCATTGAACAGCATGATCATGCTTGAATATAATTGTGTTTTGATAAAGCTTATGGAATGCATACCAAAAGGTGCCAGTACACCCCCGTACTGCCCTTATTATTATTATCAGGGAATGTTGTATTGATCATGGAATAACAATAGCCAAAACCAAATCTACACCACGTCCATCTCACAAAGAAACATTATGTTAAAACTTAACTAAAGTTTTATTAAGTATCAGCATCTATGTGGTCTTGCTAATAACAACCATGGCATGTAAAAGATTATGACTCAGAATGTCAGAGGAGTAAATGTTAAAAAATATAAATTAATGAAGGAAATAAAAAGAAATGCATAGTGTGTCTGTGAAACTAAGAAAGAGGAGAATAAATTTGAAAATGTTCTGATTTTGTGCGGTATAGTGGATAAATATACGTGGAAAACAGGATGTGTAGGCTTAATCATGAAAGAAAGGGCTAAAATATAATACAAGGTATGAATTGGCATTAATTACATTGGATATGTATCCAAGGAATTGATAAATTAGTGAGAATTGTATGTTTTGCTCCAATAAGCAGTGGTAATGAGTTTTGAGAAAATAGCAACATGTTGCGTTGCAGAGAAAAAAATATTGAATTAGGTGAAACAAATGGATGTGTGGCATACAGATGAGAAGCTACACAAAAATTGATGGCCAGCCAAGAACAAATAAAAATGGAAACTAGTTTTCACTATTTTACTAGGAAAAGATATTTTATGGAATAAGTAGTTAAGAATAAATCTATTCATACATATACATAAAAGAGGACTCATTGAAACCATAATTGAATTATGGTAGATCAATTTAATAATGAAAGATTGGGAATGTTAATGAATGACATAAGAGAACCATCCTTCATTATAGATTATTATCTATAATGATGATAAGAGACGGACAGACCATTAGAGGTAAATAAATGGAAGAAATTTCATTTATTTATTTAGGAATAAAACAAAATAAGAAAAAGATATAAAATTGAAAAAATTAGTAGAATAATTTCCCAAAAGAATGAATGAATGATATGGATATAATTTCATTGTAAACAAGTACAATGACAATAAATATTATTATTATTATTATATATAAAAAAGGATATAGATAGTGCTTGGAATAGAATAATTAATTACAGAATACCAGAGAATTGTCTAGGCTTATGCTATAATAGGAAGTAAGAAAAAAGATGCTTAATGATATAATGAAATGAAAGAGACTACAGATCTGTTTGCATGTGTTTGTGGTATATATTTACAAAAAATGAGAATGATTCCAACATTGAGCAGGGAATATGACAAGGATTTCCAGTGTCTCTTTCAATATTAAATATTAAACCTTGCCTCCAGAAGTTGTGAATGCCCCAACAGTACAAGTCTTCAAGAAGATGTTGGATAGCCATTTGTCTGAAATGGTATAGGGCTTCTTGCCTAGGCAGGGAATTGGACTAGATGACCTCCAAGGTCCCTTCCAACTTTCTATTGTATTATTGTAAATGTTTGTATACATACATGTAAAAGCAATGCTTGTGATAAATTTAGCAAAACGGAGTTAGTGGTATACTTTTCCATAAGGATAATTCCTTTGTCAAGAAAACTTGTGAGCACCCCAAACTTGTGAGCACCAGGGACTGGTTCTGTGGAGAGAAGTTTTTTCGTGGATCAGAAGGGTGTGTGGTCTATGTGCTGTCTGCATTCTGCAGCTGGGACTTCTCTTGTTTGCGCTGCTCGGTTTCTGGCATCCTGGCCTGATGCTGGTCTATGGATGGGGGTTGGAGAGTATCATACTTAATGTATCAAACAATTATGTTTGACAGAAAAATGAATTGAGAAAAAAGTAAAGATGGTAAAATACATTTTTTTCATGAACAAATGCTAGTAGAACGATGGAGTGTGGGATACGAAATGTTCTAAGGCAGAAGTATGTTGATGTGATTAGGTGATAAACAGAATGATTAAGAACAAATCAAAGAAATACATGAAAGAAGCCTGACTAGAGCAAGACAATGGGAAGTCTGAGAAAATTGTGTTTGAGTTGGACTTATGGGATCCTCAAAAAGGGAGAAATGAGATGGTTAAAGAAAAAGCATCAACTAAGCAGCATCAAAAAAGTATTTTCTCTAACATACGTTTTCATGAAACAACACAATTATTTAGATCTGGCAAATGAACTAGCAATTAGACAAAAGTAAAAAGACCACTGGAGACAGAGTACATTTTTATTCTAATAGTAAATTAAATTAATTCTATCTCTTATTCTAATAGTAAAGTAAAGTAAATTCTCTGATAGATGTAAGGAAAGTATACTATTAAGATGACTTTTAGAATATTTGTTTCAGGTTTATTTATTTACTTATTGTTTCTTTGGCAGATCCAAGATGGAATATTTTTGTTCAATATTACTAATTTCCATTAGTTTTCTACATTCTGAAGCATTACATGACAACGGAACTGCATCATATAATGAAACAACAAAAGGTAGGGAAAATGTCAGTTTTGGTGATTTGATATGGGGTTAATCTATATATTTTTCTTTCCAAACTTATTAGATTTTAATTTCCATGTTTTCTACAAGCATAAACATTCAGCTATGTACTATTAGAGTTTTTAATGAAAATGCATCTTGCTTAATATTAATACACTAAGAAACACAACTTAGATCATAAGTGTGAGTATATATAAAATGCAATTAGAGAATGAACAAAATGTTTGAAACATAAAGTTACTATTAATTATTATTAATGAGTAATTGATCTCAATAATGAGTATGCTAAATTAGAGTGATTAAACAGCTGGAAATAGTAATGATAATGTTTTAGCTATTTTAGAGCAACGCTATTCTGCTAGTTTATCTTTACTGGGAAGAATGTGTAAGATGTATGTTTTAGATTTCATCAAATAGTCTTCATAATTCAGAAAATATTAATTTTACCAGCAGGATTGAGGGAGGGGTCACGGTTGGGATATCGCCAAAGCCTGATTGGTCTAGACGCTGAGGGAAATATTTTTAATACTGACACACTCCCCGTTGGTTCCCAGTTTCCCCTTGGTCTTTGGTTCAAAGGCTGGTTTTGGTTCCCATCCTGTTATATTGAGGAGAAAAAATTCGCAAGTATTCGGCGAATTGATTACTTTAAATTCATTCCAAATTTGTAAGTAAGCTGCTGCCCCAAAGGACCGTGTTTCTGGATTGGTGGGATACAGAGAGTCTCTTCGGAGCCTTTTTGATCAAGATTGTGTTATGGCCAATCTAGGTTAGTTAGCATTATTTGCCAATAATGATGATTAAATCAAAAATTAGCACTTTAAAAAAAATAAAAAATAAATCTATTTTAAAATTGAGGAAAAAACAGAAGTCATGCTTTAATTGGTACAATAGGGCAAATAGTCATGATTATGAACCTCTTGGCATGATAATCTACTCTTTTCTAAAGGGTTAAATTGCATCTAGGTCAACTACTTCTAAAGATCGATCATTTTGAAGCATTTCCTCATTCAGTGATTAACTAAATGATTCAGTCCTTCTAAAGCTATCCTAAAAGCAGATTGGTCCTTCATAATCCTTGTAGACATTCACTCTGATCCTCCAGTTGTAACATAGTAAGGCACAGGTGTCAAACGTGCAGTGTCACGTTGCTGTCACATGACATAATGCAATATTTTTTTGCTTGCGGAACTGGGTGGGCGTGCATGTGATGCATCTGGTCCACAGGCAACCAGTTTGACACTCCTATAGTAAGGCATTCAGAAAGGATTTGTTTGTGGCTGACTTACTAAAGAGAAATCCCAACTAGTAGGACTCATATAGGTTGTGCTCACTAGATCTTGAACAATTGGTCTCATAAAAAATAGTTAATTTTTATGAGGCCAAAGAAATAGTTAATAGTGAAAAAAATAGTTAGTTTTTGATCCAGATAATTGCTATGCAGTTATTTTTCTAATTACAGTTAGTAAACTATATTCTAAGTGCCTACATTTGAAATTGCTTGACTGGCTGCCTCATAATACGATTCAGATTAAGGAGTCATCTGGATTTTGAACAGATAGATCCATTTTTCATCACCCCATAATTCTACATTTCATGGGGAAAAATATGTGTATCATCCCAAAGGAGGCTGATATAACATGGTGTTCAATTTAAAATGATGTTTGATTTATTTCTGAGTAATGGATTTTGCATCTATCTGGCAGTCTCTGATTGAATGGAAGCATATAAACATACGTTCCAGGATGTCTCTTGGTGCTAATTCCTAATGAAAAATGAGTGAAAAATGGTTGTCTGTTTCTTCCTCTCCTTTTTAATTTTTGTACCTACTCCATAATCCAAGCTCTAAATTCCATCCACTCTAATTGGCTAATGAACCTTTCTCAGTTCTCCATTATGCAGATTTGCTCCACACTCAAGTGAACCTAAGTAACTTTCAGATTACATTGCATTGCATTTTGAAGAGGAAAAACCTGCTGTAATTATTCTAAATATTGGTCTTCAGTAAAAGGAATTGTTATAAAATAAACAGTACTAGTATCCAGCAAGCTAAGATTTTTAAATTTCTAGCAATAACCTTCCAGGCATTTGCAATTTTGGAAAGAATAATGAAAAGCTCATGAATCTGCCAGCGCAATCCTGTATTTTGCAGAGAGTAGAAGTTGAAAGTAACTATGTGCCCACTGCTCTTAATATCTATAGAGTTAAAATGATTAGCTATGATAGCTGCCAGATTTGCTTTGATAAAGATCTCATATCCACTGAAGCAGTCCAATAGAAAAATTAACATCTTTTTTCTGAGCATCCTAGAACATTCCCAAATCTTTGTTGTCTTTGGAGTGAGGCCTTACTTCAACAAACTAAATATATTTCAATAGAAAGCTCTTTGGCTGTCCTGACTCTCCTGGGTGTTTTTTACTTAGCTTGAAAAAAAAAGGCATTGAAATCAACTTAGGAAAATATGGCCTCTCAGTTCAGTGGCTAAATTAATCAAGATTAGAGCAGCTAACCTATAATTGAAAGCCAATGACTTCACAATGACTGGAATATATCCCTGGTTCGTACAGGGGTGGTATAGATGGAGGACCTTTTACTCCAGCAGATTATGTGGCAAACGTTCTGAGTGTATCACAGCAAAGAACTTCCTTTTTGGCAAGACCTATGTTCCTTCCTTCTGTTCTATCTGAAGGGTGATACTTAATCCAAGCTTGACTACTTCCTTACCAGGCAGGGTGAAATGGAGTCTTTTACTTGTTTTTTATTGTGTTGCCCTTTTGATACAGCTTGACATTTAGATTTAATAGTCCTCTGTTGTCAAATTGTTCTGGCTAGTCTACAGAGAAAACAGTCCTTCTTTTACCTGATGTGCATTCAGAGGCACTCAAGAGAATAAGCCACCTTTGTGGATTTATTAGTATCATTAGAACGCCAATGGTTTAGCTCTGTGATGGCGAACCTATGGCATTCATGCCAGAGGTAACACACAGCACCCTCTCTGTGGTACATGAGCAGTCGCCCCAGTTCAGCTCTGCCATGCATGCGCACACACCTCCCGCCAGCCAGTTGGTCTTCGGGTCTTTACCGCGCATGCGGAACTATTAAGGAAAAAAAATCACACTCCACCAAACTTGGCAGAGCAAATTATTGTATTACATGTGGTAGTTGGGTAATGAAATGTCTACAAGCTCAGAGAGTACCAAGAATTCCATGGGACAGAAAGATGCTAACAAATAATACCATCATGTGAGTAGTAAAGGAACTTTCTAAATTTTGTCCATGAAATATGGAAAGATTTGAGCAATTTCATGGAATCTCAATATTTCAGTGACTATCTCGAGTTTGTGATACAGTGGAATATTGCATACATACGTAAGAATATTCCAGTTTCCCTCACCTTCATGCTTTGTTTATGTTGATGATTCCTGAATTTGCTAGTACCTTAAGGAATTGATGTTTCCGGTTCATTACTTATTTATTTATTTATTTATTTATTTATTTAAATTTATACCCCGCCCTTCTCCACAGAGGACCCAGGGCGGCGCACAGGAAATTTAAAAACATACAAAAATACAATAAATATAATTTAAAAAACTATTAAATAACCCCATCCTGCGCTAAAACCAAATTTTAAAACCCAATTTAAAACTATCTTAAGTCCCCAAGGGAGGTTAGGCTAGGCCGGCTTGTTGAAACAGATATGTCTTAAGACATTGGCGGAAGAGGCGGAGGTCGGTGATGGTACGTAATTCAGGGGGTAGGTCATTCCAAAGGGCTGGCCCCGCCACAGAGAAGGCTCTTCCCATGGGTGTCGCAGGTCGGCATTGTCCGGCCGACGGTACCCTGAGGAGGCCCTCTCTGTGGGAGCGGATTGGTCTGAGGGATGTATGGGGCAGGAGGCGGTCTCGCATATAACTAGGCCCCGAGCCATGGAGCGCTTTAAAGATGGTAGTCAAAACCTTGAAGCGCACTCGAAAGGCCACAGGAAGCCAATGCAGCTCGCGCAGGATCGGTGTTATGTGGGAGCATCTAGTGGCTCCCATAATCACCCGCGCGGCTGCGTTTTGGACTAGCTGTAGCTTTCGAGTGCACCTCAAGGGAAGCCCCATGTAGAGAGTATTACAGTAGTCGAGTCGGGACGTCACGAGTGCTTGAGTGACTGTGCGTAGGGCAGCCCGGTCCAGTAAGGGGCGCAATTGGCGCATCAGGCGAACCTGATGGAACGCCCCCCTGGCCACGGCTGCCACATGGTCCTCCATGGACAGCCGGGAATCCAGGAGGACACCCAAATTGCGCGCCCTCTCCACGGGGGCCAGTGTTTCGCCCCCAATGGCCAGAGTTGGAGTGATCTGGCTGAACCGGGGTGCCGGAAACCACAGCCACTCAGTCTTGGCAGGGTTGAGTTTGAGTTTGTTACCACCCATCCAGATCCGTACGGCTTCCAGACACCGGGACAGCACTTCGGCGGCATCGTTGGGGTGGTTTGGGGTGGATATGTACAACTGAGTGTCATCAGCGTACAGGTGGTACTCCACCCCAAAACCACGGATGATCTCACCCAGCGGCTTCATATATGTGTTGAAAAGGAGGGGCAAGAGGACCGACCCCTGAGGAACTCCACATAGGAGAGGCCTCGAGGTCGACCTCTGCCCTCCCGTCAACACATATTGCGACCGACCAGAGAGGTAGGATGAGAACCACCGCAGAACGGTGCCTCCCAGCCCCAACCCCCCCAGTCGGTGCAATAGGATACCATGGTCGATGGTATCAAAAGCCGCCGAGAGGTCTAATAGGACTAGGATAGAGGAATACCCTCTATCCCGCGCCCTCCAGAGATCATCAACCAACGCGACCAATGCCGTCTCGGTACTGTGACCAGGCCGGAAGCCGGACTGGCGCGGGTCTAGATAATCAACTTCCTCCAGGTGTCGCGGAAACTGTTGGGCTACCACACTCTCGACAACCTTCACTAAAAAGTGAAGGTTGGAGACCGGACGATAGTTCTCTAGTAAAGCTGGGTCCAGGGACGGCTTCTTGAGGAGGGGCCTCACTACCGCCTCTTTCAAGATGGCAGGTAAGGACCCCTCACTCAAAGATGCGTTGACAATGCCCTGGAGCCAGCCTCGTGTCGTCTCCCAGGATGCCAGTACAAGCCAGGAGGGACACGGGTCCAATAAACATGTGGTCGCCCTAAGTTTCCTTGACAACCTGTCCATATCCTCGGTGGTAACAAAGTCAAACTCCTCCCAAGAAGGAGCCTCAAGACTAGCCTCGGACAGTCCCACAGGACCACTGTCGATGGAGGGTAGCTCATTCCGAATCCGAGTGATTTTCTCCTGCAGATAAATCCCAAATTCCTCTGCTCGCCCTTGCAGAGGGGCTTCCCGCGGCCTCTGGTGAAGGAGGGAGCGGGTCACCCCAAACAGGGCGGCAGGGCGGTTATCTGCGGATGCAATAAGGGTGGCACAATACTCCCGTTTGGCCACTCTTATCGCCACTAAATAAGCCCTAATATGGGTTCTCACTAGTGTTCGGTCGGCTTCGGAGCGAGAGGATCTCCATCTGCTCTCTAGGCGTCTCTTGTGGCGTTTCATCCCCCGGAGCTCCTCAGTGAACCAAGGAGCCCGGGTGATTCGTCGCCGCAAGAGAGGCCGCAAGGGCGGAACTCGGTCCAAGGCCCCCGTGGCCGCACTTAACCATGCGGCCACTAGGTCCTCAGTCGAATCGCGGGGCAGGGTCACAGGAATTGGCCCAAGCTCCCTCTGGAACCTTTCCGGGTCCATTAGAAGCCTGGGGCGGAACCATATAGGAGTGTCCGGTTCCGCCTCCCCGCGGTGGGGTGCAGCCATTGGAAAGTCCAGCCGAAGGAGAGCGTGATCCGTCCATGACAAGGGAGTAATGACTAGATCCCCTATTCCCAGATCACGGCTCCACTGTCCCGAGACAAAGATGAGATCCAGTGTGTTCCCCCACTCGTGAGTGGGGCCTAAAACTACTTGGGTCAGGTCCATGGCCGTCATGGAAGCCATGAACTCCCGAGCTGCTCCAGAGGCTTCGCCTGCCGACGGCAAGTTAAAGTCCCCCATGACTACCAGTCTGGGGGTCTCAACTGCCGCCTCGGCTATCACCTCTAGGAGCTCGGGCAGGGCTGTTGTTGCATAGCGAGGAGCCAGGTATACAACTAACATGCCCAACTGCCTTCCTAGGCCCCATCTCACATAGAGAGATTCACACCCGGTTGTCTGGGGGACGGAGGTCTCCTTTGGCTCTAAAACTTCTAAAACTTCAAAACCAAATTCATATTTTCTTACTCCTTGAGTGGATTATATTCCACTGTTTTATGGAAGCATTAGTTATTTATTATGAAAGATAGCTTTCTTCCAGAGGGACTATAATGTAATAATTCATTAGATTTCTCTGTGCCAAACCTAAACTTTGTGGAGGAAAAAGCTTACTTTCCTCAAAAGGTGACTTCTAGGTATGTTGTAAAAAGCAACTTGGTGTAGTGGTTAGGACATCAGGTCAAAACCAGGAGTTCATGAGTTTAGCTTGCCTTAGGCACAAAGCAAGCTGGGTGTCCTTGGGCCAGTCATACTCTGTCAGCTCCTAGTCAGTAGACAATGGCAAACCACTTCTAAAAAACCTTGATCAAAAATTGCAAGGACTAGTCCAGACAGTTGCCTCGAGTCAACAGTTGACTCAAAGGGACAAAAAAAAACACGTTGGGACTACAATTGCAGGAGTATGTCCTACTTTTCAATAAATCTATTGCTGATACACAGCTCTGCTTTATCTGATAAAGAAACTTTTTTTTTTAAAAAAACTGAAATTTCTTAGAAAAAGGGAACAATAACATGGCCTACTGAATATTTCCTTGTATGACTCCTCAGATAAGTCCCGAGATCTATCAACGACAAGCTGGATACGATACTTCCTCTTCCTTTTAATGTTGTTTCATCTCCCAACTAGGTCCTTTACATTTGATTTCTCTTAGGCTCCTTTCATTCAGAACATTATTCAGTATATTATTATTATTCATTATTCTGAACTGGCTTTTAGTGATAAATGTTTTAATTTTGGGGGTTTTAATGAGGTTTTAGCGCAGGATGGGGTTTAATATAGTTTTAATAGGTTTTTGTATTTTGTATATTTGTATATCTATGTTTTTAAATTTCCTGTGCGCCGCCCCGGGTCCCTTGGTGGGAGATGGGCGCGGGATACAAATACGAAAATAAAATAAATAAATAATAAAGTATATTAATTAAAATATTTGAGTTTGGCCATGGTGTTAATTACTCTAGGGACTTTGAACTAAATCTATATAATGTCTTCTCTATCAGATGTAAATGGTATAGCAGATGTTCCTGTAATGTTTAATAAGCACATATATTTTTATATTTATGATGCCATCAGTTTTATTTATTTTTAAATACCTTGCTTTGTCCTATTTGCATAATATTAAGGAATGTAATTTAAGCTTATATAAGATAGTCCTTGACCCACAAGCGCAATTGAGCACAAAATTTCTGTTAAGTGAAATATCTGTTAAGTGAGTTTTATCCCATTTTGTAACCTTTCTTGGCACAGTTGTTAAGTTAATCACTGCAGTTGATAAGTTAGTAACCTGGTTGTTAAGTGAACCTGGCTTCTCCTTTGACTTTGATTGTCAGAAGGTCACAAAAGGTGATTGCATGACCTTAGAACACAGCAGCAGTCATAAATATGAGTCAGTTCCCAAGTAGCCAGATTTTGATTATATGATCATGGGGATGCTGCAAAGGCCACAACTTTGAAAAACAAATCACATTTTTCAGTGCTTTTGTAACTTTTAATGGTTACTAAATGAACTGTCATAAGTTTAGGACTACCTGTATTGAGACCCATGAACAGACAATAATCTGTATATAATATATGTAATTTCAGTTCTGAGTGTGGGAAAATGTACAATAGAGCATTCTCAAACTTAGGGGGGAAAAAACTCTTCTTCTTCGAATGCCATTAAAAGGAAGCATGAATTCTGAGGTACTTTATTGACTGGTGTTGAAAAAGAAGCTAGCTAATCTTACTCAAGATTACCAAATAGGTTCTTGATGACTCTCACTTAGCTTCCAGTTTACTGAATGTTAAAGAAGAAATTAAGCAACTAAATACAAAGCTTAAAAACATCCATATACATGCACATATGTTCCTGCTAATTACAGGCATGTTGCCAAACTATCCTGATCAGAAATACTGCATGTGGAAAGAAGAGGGCATATCTTTATTGGAAGTACAAGGAGGTTCCAAACTGATGGCACATAGGAGAGATGGGGACTGATCTTTCTGCAGAACAATGTAGACTAATCATTATGAGGAACAATTGCATAATGCCCATTCTGACACATGGTAGTTTTTGAATTAGACTCACTCCCAGCTATGCCCCGGTGAAATTATGTGGAACTGTTGATTGTAGTTGTTTTAGACATCTTTACTTGGAAATCTTTCTAAAGCTATTGAGGAAAATGAGAATGCTACACTTCTTCGAGGTATTTGAGTTTGTTTTTCTCTGCAGCCTAAGGTTGAACCTGACTTGAACATTTATCGCATGTGGCTTGAAATATTAGATTAAATTTTACAGTGTATTATTTTGGCAGTATAATAATTCCATTTTCCTGGGCTTTTGAAGGATGAAGGAAATGATATGGACATTCATCTTAAATTAAAATTTTAAAAATTATCTACATATTTTAACTGTAGTATTTGAGAAGTTCAAAGAACAAGAAGACTCCTTACAAATATAAGCTGATATTTTGGCATTCCATTCTGAGCCTTGTTGCAATATGAATAACTAGAATATGGAGTGTTCTTCTCCAGTCTATTGAAATAAACACTTGGCTACGTTCAGTTGTATATGTCAGTGATAGGAAATTTGGTACATCCAAGGGCATATGATTAATTAAACAGGAAGTATTGGGCACTGGTTTAAGCACCATTCAGTCGCCAGTCGCAGCCCTAGGGTTGTCTCCTTACCAATTGTTAATCTGATAAGAAACTTGAGTTATCCAGTGGAAAATCTCACAAAAGCTGTTTTGATTTACATAGAGATGGCAGCTGAAGGAGGTTGGTGAGCAGTAGATTCAATTGGTTCACTACACCTTTCCCATCTGGCCATGGTACTTTTTATTTCTTTCTTTCTTTCTTTATTTATTTATTTATTTAAATTTATATCCCGCCCTTCTCCACAAAGGACCCAGGGCGGCGCACAGGAAATTTAAAAACATACAAAATACAATAAATATAATTTAAAAAACTATTAAATAAACCTATCCTGCGCTAAAACCAAATTTTAAAAACCCAATTTAAAACTACCTAAAAGTCCCCATGGGAGGTTAGGCTAGGCCGGCTTGTTGGAACAAATATGTCTTAAGACATTGGCGGAAGAGGCGGAGGTCGGTGATGGTACGTAATTCAGGGGGTAGGTCATTCCAAAGGGCTGGGCCCGCCACAGAGAAGGCTTTTCCCCTGGGTGTCGCCAGTCGGCATTGTCCGGCCGACGGCACCCTGAGAAGGCCCTCTCTGTGGGAGCGTATCGGTCTAAGGGATGTATGGGGCAGGAGGCGGTCTCGCATATAACTAGGCCCCGAGCCATGGAGCGCTTTAAAGATAGTTGTCAAAACCTTGAAGCGCACTCGAAAAACCACAGGAAGCCAATGCAGCTCGCGCAGGATCGGTGTTATGTGGGAGCATCTAGTGGCTCCCATAATCACCCGCGCGGCTGCGTTTTGGACTAGCTGTAGCTTTCGAGTGCACCTCAAGGGAAGCCCCATGTAGAGAGCATTACAGTAGTCGAGTCGGGACGTCACGAGAGCTTGAGTGACTGTGCGAAGGGCAGCCCGGTCCAGTAAGGGGTGCAATTGGCGCATCAGGCGTACCTGATGAAACGCCCCCCTGGCCACGGCCGCCACATGGTCCTCCATGGACAGCCGGGAATCCAGGAGGACACCCAAATTGCACGCCCTCTCCACGGGGGCCAATGTTTCGCCCCCAATGGCCAGAGTTGGTGTAATCTGGCTGAACCGGGGTGCCGGAAACCACAGCCACTCAGTCTTGGCAGGGTTGAGCTTGAGTTTGTTACCACCCATCCAGATCCGTACGGCCTCCAAACACCGGGACAGCACTTCGGCGGCATCGTTGGGGTGGTTTGGGGTGGATATGTACAGCTGGGTGTCATCAGCGTACAGGTGGTACTCCACCCCAAAACCACGGATGATCTCACCCAGCGGCTTCATATATGTGTTGAAAAGGAGGGGCGAGAGGACCGACCCCTGAGGAACCCCACATAAGAGAGGCCTCGAGGTCGACCTCTGCCCTCCTGTCAACACATATTGCGACCGACCAGAGAGGTAGGATGAGAACCACCGCAAAACGGTGCCTCCCAGCCCCAACCCCCCCAGTCGGTGCAATAGGATACCATGGTCGATGGTATCAAAAGCCGCCGAGAGGTCTAATAGGACTAGGATAGAGGAATAACCTCTATCCCGCGCCCTCCAGAGATCATCAACCAACGCGACCAATGCCGTCTCGGTGCTGTGACCGGGTCGGAAGCCAGACTGGCGCAGGTCTAGATAATCAACTTCCTCCAGGTGTCGCGGAAACTGTTGGGCTACCACATTCTCGACAACCTTCACCAAAAAGTGAAGGTTGGAGACCGGACGATAGTTCTCTAATAAAGCTGGGTCCAGGGACGGCTTCTTGAGAAGGGGCCTCACTACCGCCTCTTTTAGGCAGCAGGCAAGGACCCCTCACTCAAAGATGGGTTGACAATGCCCTGGAGCCAGCCTCGTGTCGTCTCCCAGGATGCCAGTACAAGCCAGGAGGGACACGGGTCCAATAAACATGTGGTCGCCCTAAGTTTCCTTGACAACCTGTCCATATCCTCGGTGGTAACAAAGTCAAAC
This sequence comes from Rhabdophis nuchalis, assembly GCA_039707465.1. NCBI lineage: Eukaryota > Metazoa > Chordata > Lepidosauria > Squamata > Natricidae > Rhabdophis > Rhabdophis nuchalis. The sequence continues at coordinate 71,633,875 of CM077645.1, forward strand.
TCCTCCCAAGAAGGAACCTCAAGACTAGTCTCGGACAGTCCCACAGGACCACTGTCGATGGAGGGTAGCTCATTCCGAATCCGAGTGATTTTCTCCTGCAGATAAATCCCAAATTCCTCTGCTCGCCCTTGCAGAGGGGCTTCCCGCGGCCTCTGATGAAGGAGGGAGCGGGTCACCCCAAACAGGGCGGCAGGGCGGTTATCTGCGGATGCAATAAGGGTGGCACAATATTTATAAAGGCCAGAGAGAAAAGCTTCACCTGGCAGCTGGACCTTCCTTTTCTTTTACCTCTGGATAGGAGCTAATGGCAAGTATTAATTTGCTGCCTCCTACCATGCTATGCCTGTCTTTCTCCATGCTTGCTAGCTTCAGATAAGGTCAGCGATTGTGTTGAGAGAAGTTAAGGGATCCATGCAGTGATGGGTTTCAATTTATTTGACTAACGGTTCACTCGTGCAATCGCGTGATGCTTCTGCACATGCACAGAAGTGTCTGGGTGGGTGGGAGGAGCCTCCCATCGCTGCCAATACCAGTTTGCCTGATCCAGGACGAGCCAGCAGTCCACCTCTAGATCCATGCTGGAAGCGGAGAGAGAAAGGCAAAGGAGGTGCACCCGGAGGCTCCAGTTAGTTCAGAATGCGGCAGCACGGGGGATTTTGGGCGCCTCGAGATACTCCCACGTGACACCTCTCCTGCGTGAGCTGCACTGGCTGCCTGTGGCTTTCCGGGTGCGCTTCAAGGTACTATAACCATCTTTAAAGCGCTCCATGGCACGGGGCCTGGTTACTTGCAAGACCGCCTCTCCCACCGACCAGTTCGCTTCCACAGAGTGGGCCTCCTCAGGGTGCCGTCGGCCAGGCAATGTTGGCTGGCGACCCCCAGGGGGAGAGCCTTCTCTGTGGCAGCCCCTGCCCTCTGGAATGACCTACCCCCCGACCTACACACAATTACGGACCTGCGCCTCTTCCGTCGGGCCTTGAAAGCGCACTTATTCCACGCGGCCGGCCTGGCGTAGTTTTAAATCGTTTTTACCAGGGTTTTTTAATCTGGATTTTAGAACAGGCCACCCATTTAATATTATTTTTAGTGTATTTTAATATATTTTGATGTTTTTATTGTTGTTTTTATTGATGCCTGTTCACCGCCCTGAGTCCCGAAAGGGAAAAGGGCTGTATACAAATTTAAAATAAAGTAAAGTAAAAGTAAAGTAAACAGTGGAAAAGAGGTAGAATCTCCTTCCTTGTTCTTTTGTTTGTTCAGCTACAGCAGGAGCAAACACCATCCTGCCCTCATGTTGGCCTAGACATTTGGAAGGCATACAAAAATGCCTGGGAGCAGACAAAAATTTCTGAGTTTGGTTCTGAATTTAGTTCCTGGGAGTAGGACAAGAAGTAATGAATGGAAGATCATTAAGGAGTGATCCAACCGAGAACTAAGGACAAATTTCCTGACAGTGAGAACAATTAATCAATGTAATGGCTTGCCTCCAGAAATGTGTGCTGTATCACTGGAGGTTTTTAAAAAGAAATTATAGCCATTTTCCCATTCTATTCTGGAATAGAATGGGATAATCCCTTCCAACCCTATTATTCTATGTTCTCTGTTTCTTTCCATATTGGACACAGGAGAAAGGCATGTCGCCATGGGTACGCAGAAGACCCTAAAATAGCTACCATGGGAGGATATAACAGTCATAAAATGGTCATAAAAATAACTACAAATAACTTCGGAAAATTGTAGCCAAATTTGAACCAAATATTTCCAAACTACTCATGCTTAGAATACCCCAAAAATGTCTAACGTTTGGGAAACTAACTATGGTATAATAATTATTTCAGCAGCAGTAAAATATTAAGAACCAGCATAATGCAATATTCAATTGCTATTGGATTGGATTTATAAAGATACTTCTGGAAATGATTTAACACTAACATGTTGATGCTGAATGTTGACAGGATTATCTGTTTGCTATTCTGGTTTATCTTTCTGTAACTAACAAAATAGTAATTGGTAAAGAATTGATGTGGAATTTTTTTCATTGCTGCTCCCTGATTTACAGTTTGGGATGCTTGCTTATTCACTGGTCTGCTGCAGGAACAATACATTTTTCACTCCTGTTGGACTAGGAATATAGAGGATTGGTTTTAAGACCCATGTTGTATTTCATGGAAATAAAACCTAAAGGTGTTTGGAAGCCGTATGGATCTGGATGGGTGGTAACAAACTCAAGCTCAACCCTGCCAAGACTGAGTGGCTGTGGTTTCCGGCACCCCGATTCAGCCAGATTACTCCAACTCTGGCCATTGGGGGCGAAACACTGGCCCCCGTGGAGAGGGCGCGCAATTTGGGTGTCCTCCTGGATTCCCGGCTGTCCATGGAAGACCATGTGGCGGCCGTGGCCAGGGGGGCGGTTCATCAGGTATGCCTGATGCACCAATTGCGCCCCTTACTGGACCGGGATGCCCTTCGCACAGTCACTCAGGCTCTCGTGACGTCCCGACTCGACTACTGTAATGCTCTCTACATGGGGCTTCCCTTGAGGTGCACTCGAAAGCTACAGTTAGTCCAAAACGCAGCCGCGCGGGTGATTATGGGAGCCACCAGATGCTCCCACATAACACCGATCCTGCGCGAGCTGCATTGGCTTCCTGTGGCCTTTCGGGTGCGCTTCAAGGCTTTGACGACCATCTTTAAAGCGCTCCATGGCTCGGGGCCTAGTTATATGCGAGACCGCCTCTTGCCCCATACATCCCTTAGACCGATACGCTCCCACGGAGAGGGCCTTCTCAGGGTGCCGTCGGCCGGACAATGCCGACTGGCGACACCCAGGGGAAGAGCCTTCTCTGTGGCGGGCCCAACCCTTTGGAACGACCTACCCCCTGAATTACGCACCATCACCGACCTCCGCCTCTTCCGCCAATGTCTAAAGACATACCTGTTCCAACAAGCCGGCCTAGCCTAACCTCCCACGGGGACTTTTTTAGAAAGTTTAAAATTGGGTATTTTAAAATTTGGCTTTTAGCATAGGATAGGACAGTTTAATATATATTTTAAATTATGTATGTATCTTTGTATTTTGTATGTTTTTTAAATTTCCTGTGCGCCGCCCTGGGTCCTCTGCGGAGAAGGGCGGGATATAAATATAAATAAAATAAAAATAAATAAATAAATTAAATGTAATATTTTGTTGCATTACCTAAACTCAGAGTACATTCCTACATAAAGCATTGCTGTGTGTGACCACAATTTTCTGCTATCTTTTTCTTTCAGTTTCTATTGTGCAGGTATACCAAGTGTTCATGCTATCTAAGAAGCTAATTAGTTTGTATATTTCTGCTCTTTTCTTGGTTTTCTCTCTCTGTTCCACTGGGTTGTATAGTTTGCACTTTTATTTCAATTTCTCTTGCTTTTGATTTCATTGAAGTCATGCAAAATAATTCTTAAATCTAATGGATCCCAATTGAACTGGGTATATCTAGTGTACCTTTTGTTAAGAGTTTCTTTGTTACTATTTTTGTCTTTTGTAACTTGAAGAGAGGCGAATACTTGAAAATTGTAATTTTGAGAACCATTTCCTTATGTTGTATTACCTTCAAAACAGGAAGTGTATAAAGTGTGCTGTCATTTAAAGCCTAGTATGGTTTGGGAAATATATGGATGCAAAGTTTGCATACAATTGGCAGATAATGTATCTTTTTTTCAAATTTCACTTAGCATATTTTCAGTGAAATAGCACTGTTGCTGAGAGGTTGAATTAATAAATCTCACAAAATCCCTACTTCTACAAACATTTTTATGGGTATTTTTTCAATGCTGTTAAAAAAATGGTCAGAGGTATTTTATCTCAGCATTTTCATTGAGCAAGATGTTTTTTGTTCTTAGTAAAATCCTTATTAAATAATGTCAATTTTCACACAGATTTCTTTCTAGTATATAATTTGCAACAGTTTGTGTAATTGGACATAATGAGGAAAATCACCGACTAAAGAAATTCACCACAGTGAACATTATTTAAGAAAGTTTCATCTCTCCCAAACTGTGAAATTAGAGATTACTGTCAAAATTACAGCCAAAGTAAGAACTTTGTAAAGCAAGAGAGTTATCATCAGGATGCTCAGGAAAAATCAGACAATGCATTAAAACAAAATTCAACTTCATATTTAAGCTGAATTCCTCTAATAAGTATTATTTGTGCTTGCTTAGGACAAAGATAAATAAGAGGTTAAAACAGGGGTGAAATGCTACCGGGCCAATTTGGTCGAACCGGCAATCAAAATGCTACTGGTTCACCCGAAAAAATGCTGAGATTAACTGATTATTAATAATTGTAATAAAATTGATATTTTATGGGCACTTGATTGAATGCTTGTCTCTTTATTTCAGTCATTCAGAAATTACATAGGAAATTATTGTTGTGTTCTCTTTACACTCTAGTTCTTCAAATTTCCTCAAATTCCTCAGCTTTGGCCTGCAATAAATAAAAAAAAACATATATTACATTAGGTTGTTCAGATTATACCTGTATTCCAATAAAAGCAGAGGTAGAGTGACATCTGCCATTGTACAGTCCTCAACTTACAACAGTTTATTTAGTGACCATTCAAAATTACAGTGGTGCAGAAAAAAGTGACTTATGACCAGTTCTCCTACTTAACAACCATTGCAGCATTCCATTGGTCAGGTGATCAAAGTTCAGACGATTGGCAACTGACTCATATTTATGACAGTTGCAGTGTCCTGGGGACGGACATGCGATCTCATTTTGCAAACTTCTGACAAGCAAAGTCAAAGGGAAGCCAGATTCACTTGCTAATTTAACAGCTGCAGTGGTTCACCTAACAACTGTGGCAGGAAAGGTTGTAAAATGTGACAGAATTTACTTAACAACTGTCTCACTTAGCAATAGGAATTTTCGGCCCAATTGTGGTCGTAAGTCAAGGACTACCTACATATACAATACACATAAGTTCTAATGAGGAAAAAATCTCCAAAATATTTCTGTGCTTTAACATGTTTTTTTTTTAAATTTAAAATAATATTCATCCTAATAAATTTTCTTTATATCTGGTAGCGACAGAAAAATATTACTTAAAAAACACTGTGTATAAGTCACATGCTTATACACAGCATTTGACTTATACCCAGAATTACTTCGCTAATTCTATATTTGTTATCAATGGGTGATTTAGCACCAGCTCATGTTTCTGTTTTTAATTTTTAGATCCTCCAAGAGAAAATGGTCAGCCATCGCATTTACTGACTTCAGTGCTGATCCTGATTTTAGTGTTCATAATTTTAATTATTTTAGCTGGATATTTCTTTAGGTATGTATGAATCAGACTCTTGATGTGGAACTAGTTGTTTCTTGTTATTACCATGTGATCTCATAAGGAAATGAAAGTTGCATAGCCGCAACTGTGTTGTCTGTAGTTTCCCACATTAATCAGTGTAGTGGATGGAGGATGTTACACACCGTTTCTGTGCATCAGCTACAATATATATTTATAACTGGAAAAAACAATGATTAGAAGAACCTTCTCCAGAGTTACTGGGTTTGTGAGCCATAATATAGAATGCTTTTCTGTAACTTATTTAGTCTCATGAGACCTATATACTATGGCCTTCTTAATGCTTCTTATATTTATTAAGGTTCCGAAGACATAGAAAAGCAGTTGTAAATTCCACTGATAAAAAAATGCCAAATGGAATCTTAGAAGAGCAAGGTAATTATTTATTTATGTACTTTTTAAAACAATGTAAATGTTGAAAGGGGAAAGCAAATAGATTTTATAGGGTTGGTTGTTCAGTTGTTAGTGTATTTGACAACTGTTACTCTTTAGAGAAGAATTGTTCACATTTTTTTTGTTCACATATTAACATTTGCATTTATGTTATAATTTGGTTCAGAAAGATCTTTTTAAAAGTGTTGCATTGTATTAAGTTATAATTTTAGGAATTCCAATTTAATATGTGTTAGATGTAAAACTAATTTTATATGTAAATTTTCATGGAGTCAATTTTGAACTGAATGCATAACCGTTTTAAACAAGGAACTAAATGACAAACATGACAAACAGAACTGTAAAAAATATGAATTAACATGCAAGGGAGGAAGGTCAAAAGAAATTTGAGTTAGTTTCGTTACGTTCTCAACACCCACATAACTTCATCTTTAACGATAAAAGACAACAACACATCCATTTCTTGCATTAACAGCTTTAGTGTTTTAAGACATTCCTTTCGTAAGTCCAGAATAAGAAAACTTTCTAAATCATTCTTCTGATTTATTATCTGCATGTGCATTTTAGCTATTAAGATCTTAACTGGTTTCAGATGTAAATCCATTATTGAATCCTTTTCTATATCATTCTTGCAATTAGAATCCATTTTTCAGAAAAAATGGATTTGAAAATACTGTAAAGCTAGTCATTCTTGTGAATTTTCGTTTTAAGTTAGCTGTACAGAGGGGGTCTTAATTTTAAGTTTTTATTTTAAATGTGCAATGGAAATAAAATATATGTTGCTTTTTGGCTGTGCATATAGTAAGCCAAATGCAAATGCATTGAAAAATATCCGGAAGCTTTAACTGCTACAGAATGAAGCCTCGTGAGCCATATTTGGTGCCCAATGAAGGGCAAACATAACATCCCTGTTCCATGAACTGCAGTGGGTGCCAGTTTGCTTCCAAGTGCAGTTCAAGGTGTTGATACCTGGAATAGGTATCAGGCTACCTATAGAATTTACTTCACTCTATCAAATTAGCCCACCCCACTCAATCAAACATGGAGGGTACTGCAGACCCATCAGTCAAAGAATTTTGGCTAAATAAAGGGGAGACAGAATATTATGAAGTTTGGAACAGATTTTATTATTGGTGTAAGACAAGGTGACAAGACTGGAACAAATTGTAAATAATGTGATTGGATAGAAGGATAGATAATGTATTAAGTAGGCTGAGAGCTAATGGATGAGATTATGTGTATATATTGTGAGAGTATGGCCATAATGGCTTCGCTGAGCTGCATTATTTTAAATGTAAAAACAATAAAAAATATATTTTAAAAAAAGAACTTTGGCTAGTTGGATCTGGGAAGAGAGCCTTCTCTGGCATTATCACTGCATTAGGGAACATCTGCCCGAAGTGAGGCAATGTTCCATTCTCCTGGCCTTCAGCAAAGGAGTTAATGGCTCTATGGCCTTGTCTGGGGGGGGGGCACAAAAGACCACGCACCCGGGTGGCTGGCCAGCCCCATGGGAGCCCCCCTGCCTGTATTAACTAATGCTGGGGCCATCTTAGTTTTTGTTTTACCTGTTTGAAATTTTATAATGTCATAATCTTATAATTGAAAATAATATTAAAATAAATTTAACATTTTAATGTTAATTTTATACATTGCCTATATGTTGATTAGACTGGATACAATCCAGAGCCCCTCTCTGAGAGAGGTGGGTGGTTTAGGAATAGGAAATATAAATACATACTGTGTGCTTTCATTTTCTTTTCACAGAACAGCAGAGGGTGATGCTTCTCAGACAGTCTCCTTCTGGCCCAAAGAAGTATTTTCCTATTCCAGTAGAGCTCTTGGAAGAAGAAATCCGGATAAGAGCAGCTGATGATGGGAAGTTGTTTCGAGAAGAGTTTAATGTAAGTTCCCCTTATTTTGTTCCTTCATTTTGGTTTTCTTAAATGAAAGATTGCAAATCAAATGAACAAGTTTTTAAGTGAACAATAAAAGTTAGTTTTGTATTTTTCACTTTCATGCTTTGGGATTGTTCAGATATTGCATGTTCCTGTGCTGTGTAAATTATTATATCTATTATTAACAAAACCAGAGTTTAAAATGATCTCTACCTTTTTTTGGAAATGAGATTTCCAATCCTGTATCTTGCTGCTATTCACCTACCAGTCTCAAACTTGTGTTGTCACGGCAGCATTACGTGATGTATCGGGACTTTTTTCTCCTTTGCTAAACCGGGCATGAGTGTGACCAGTGCATGACGCATCCAGCCCATGGGCTGCAAATTTGACAGCCCTGAACTAAGTGGCAAATTCATTGATATTTTTCCAGATGTTTTACATTATCCTGAGACATAATCTATATTAATACTATCTGTAATAATATATGATGCCTGACTCTCAGCAATTCTTACATCTTAGAGAATCCCTACATTTTAGCCTTGGGAATTAGGGTTATATGAACTTCATAATGATTTCAAAATATTTAAAACTAGGTGACAAAAGAAAAATTATATACTAAAATAATAATGAAACATAACTGCTACTTCCTTAATATGCTATTTGGACCCAAACATTCTGGTTTTAAAACCATGGTTTAAATCTTAAACCTAACCTTTGTGGCTTATTTTAATGAAACAGGGGTGTTAGCTCATTAGGTGAAGTTAGTCTCTTCCTGCATGTTGCTTCTTCTTTCCAGAATTATAAATCATTTTAAAAATCATCCAGTTTTTAATGCTGTGGCAGAACATTTGATAACTGCCTCTCACCAGAACCTAGCCAGGGAGGCCAATAACAAGCAGTTGTATGAGTTGTCATCCAAAACAGTTTTGCCTTCTCATAGGATTTTTTTAAAGAAAAAAAAGGATAGTAAGAACTTTTTAAAGACATCTAATGCAGAAGAGGGATAATCTTAACAGCTATCTCATTTCAACCTCTCTCTCATGGAGGCTGGAAATAGTGAGGTTAAAAACCCCAAAATCTCAAGGGCACCAAGTTAAGAAGGATTGGTTTAAAACTAAATATAGTGTCTCACTTCAGAGTTCCGAATGTATTTTTTGCTTCCTGGTGCATTGTGCTTGCATGAGTTGTGGGGCTGGCGAATAGCTGATAGATAATCTTAAAATGAATTTACCTTCAGTTCTGGTTTGGGTTTCAGCAGTTCTCTAATGTAGCTATGATGATCCCATGTTTACATTCATTTTAAGTTTATCTAAGTGAAAAGGTTGCCAATTAAACTGCCAGGCATGGAATCAGGCCCTTTAGAGCAGGGGTATCCAACCTTTGCCACTTTAAGTCTGAAGGACTTCAGCTCCCAGAATTCTCCAGCCAGCTTTGCTTCAGTCCATCAGAATTAAAGTTGCAAAGGTTGGAGACCCTTGCTTTAGAGTGTAGCTTTGTAATTGGCAGGACTGTATGTCAGCCATTATGATTACATGTTTAAAACTTGCCTTTTCAAGTCTGAATTATTGTGGGTATATTGAGTCGTGTGGTTAAATATGTAAGGAAAAGACAACAATATAAATCTCCAATGAAAATGGTCATGCTTAAAACGGGTATGAAAGTTGATTTTATGCTTGTTCTGTGTTTGTTTCTCAAGCGGCTTTCTGGAGAACTACTGAAATAGCAACAAGTCTTGTTTTAAAAAAACAACTCCCTTGCCTCAGAAAACAAAGGGAAGTTCAGTTTTCCAGTTTTACACAATTTATCTGATTATGCAAAAAAATGAAAGTACTCAAAGGGAAAAGCAATTTTTTTAAAAGCTTCCATAAAAGCTCACTTCTTACTTTATTTTTGCCAAATATATTGAAGTGAAATTAAGAAAAACGAGCGTATCAAAATAATATACAGTATATTTAGTTTATAATTATTCATGGTCATTTTCAGTTACTTATGTTCCTGTTGTGTGTGTGAGAGAGAGGGGGGGAGAGAGAGAGAGAGAGGAGGGAGGGAGGGAGAGAGAAAAAAAGGGGGGGGGTTGTTGGCCTTCTGTTTAAAGAAAGAAAAACCCAAAGCAAGCATACATATTAAAGCAACAAATATGACACATTTATGTTGTGGCAACAGAATGTAACCTACACAAGAGACTTCCTTATTAGCTAGTAAACACTAATTGTACAGTCTGGTTTTTGCTGGTTTTCAAAGAAAAATCTTCAGAGTGCACATCTGATTTAAACCCAATGATAATTAAGACCATGATGTATTTATTTAGCCATCAAACTCTTAGCTGTCCATCTTCCTCGCAGAGGGGTTCTATATGTATAAGTTATCAGATTTGCGCCTTTTATTATTTTTTAGGGTTTTCAAGTACCCATATACTGTACACCCATTTTTGTTACTGTATTTGCAGTAAAAGTAAAAGGCTGATCTCCCTTCATATTGCAAATAGCATATGATCAGTAGAGATAGCTTCTGATCAGTTTAGCCGTAATGCCAACTGGTTAAAGTAAATTAATGTAAGAAATAGCACTTAGCCTTATATATCGTTTCATAGTGTTTTACAGCTTTCTCTAAGTGGTTTACAGAGTCAGCATATTGCCCCCAACATTTTGAGCCCTTGTTTTACCAACCTCAGAAGGATGGAAGGCCAAGTCAACCTTGAGCCGCTCAGAATTAACCTCTTGGAGTGAGCAGCGAGTTAGCCTGCAGTACTAAACTAACTTCTTTTAAAATCAGTTGTAGAAATACAACATTTATTCGTAAATTAACATTTTCTAGTTGTAGAAATACAACATAAATTCTGCCCTGTCTAATTAGGAAATATACAATTCAAAAGGTATATTCTCTCCCTGTGAGATATACGTATATAATAATAGAGTAAGTAGTTGTGAGGTGCAATTTATTCCATTAAACAACCAAGAAGTATTTATAGAACTTGATCCTCACCTGCAGTTTATCCTAAGCTCTCGCTGAGCGAAATAGCTGTAATTCATAATTAGATGTCTCAGATTTAAAGTTAACACTTTCTTGCTGCAGCTTCAAGATGTGTAAGGTCAGCTGATTTATTGTGGGTGTCATTAGAGTTCTATTTGGGAAGGTACGGGCATGTTAATTCATCTTACTACCACTATACAGCTATAGATCCGTTATTTTTGCTGCTTTCATTTCACTTTCTTTTTGAATCCCTTTCATAACCATCAATACCTTTTTTTTAAACCAGTTTCTCTCCAGGCTTCAACAGAAAGGCCCCAGAGCTCCATTATTTTACCTCATGAAGAAAAAGTATCTGGGAAATATCTCTCCCCCCTCCTCCCCCCTTTCTCCCCCCTCCCTCTCTCCCTTTCCCTTTCTCCCCCTCCCCCCTCTCTCTGTTACCCACTCTAGTTATACTGAGTGGCCTGTGTGTTTGCTCAGATCAGGATATAGGGATTGACCAGGACTATGCTAGGTGCAAATTAAATCTGAAATTATACACAATAATTTTCTGACAGAATTGCCTTTGTTTTTTTATTAGTTTCAAGTAGTCTTCAAGTTATTAGTTTTAGTTCTTCCACTTTATAAGACTTAACCAGATGCAGAATCTTGGAAATATCTTATTTTGAGGAATATTTCTGTTTTGGTATCTTTTTGTGTGATTTTGAATTAATTGAATTAATGTTGAATTTTTGAAAATGAGCTGAACTAATTCTCAGAGGGGATCTGTGCTGAGGAGCAAGCAAATAACCCTCCAAAGAAAGCCAGGCATAGTTGACAAATCAGCTCACCCTCATTCTAGTTTCAGTATTGTGATTGGTTGATGTTTTGCATTTTGCCTGGCGGTGACATGGATTGGCAGTAAATCAAAAGATAAAGCCAGCTCTCTTGTCTATGAAATCTGGATTGGCTTCACTCAGAGCAACACCATTCAGAAGCGATTTGGAACTAGAGCCAGGATAAAGATTGGAGTGGATACAACCTGCATGAATCATGGGTAGCTCTTTAACTCAGTAGTGGGAAAAGGCTGTTTTGAGTAGTGATTAGGGCATCAAATTAGAAACTGTGAAAGTGTGAATTCTAGTCCCACCTTAGGCACAAAGCCAGCTGGGTGGCCTTGGGCCAGTCACTTTCTCCTAGCCCTAGAAAGCAATCAATGACAAACTACTGTTTCTAAACAACGTTGCCAAAACAATTACAGGAACTTGTCCAGACAGTCTCCAAGAATCAAATATGATTGTATGAGGAAAAAATATTATATAAATTGGTAAATGTTATCATTCCACCTTATACTATATAGATTTGGTCTCTCAAGTGTCCAGTCTTGTTCTGGGCATCATACTTTTAATATTTACAAAAACACAAAAAGAGAAGACCAGTGAGGTTTATCAAAGAATAAGATGCCAATTCCTTTGAAAAATGGTCTGAAAAATGAAGCCACTATCCACAAATGATGGATTCCCTTTACTTGGATGTGCTCAAGATGGAGTTAGATGGTCATCTGTAAATTTATATTCAGCACGGTTTGCAATTTCCGTTTATGTATATGAAGATGTACCTCTTTTGTGCCTGCATCAATATCGCACATATGTGTAACGACATAAGGGTTCAATTGTGTGGTTCCGATTGTTTTGACCCTACTGAGTGTGCCATTAAAGTGTATTGTGGAAAAACCAAAGCTTTGCACAGCCTTACTAATTTCCACTTTATCAGAGATAAAGATACACTATATATGTTTATAGGAATGTGTGCTAGTTATTACTTATTTGGGTTTAGGTATTTTTTTATTTTATTTATTGAGTTATTGAGATGTATTCAGTGGTAGGATTCAAAAATTTTTATTGCCAGTTCTGTGGGCATGGCTTGGTGAGCGTTGCAGGGAAAAGATACTGTAAAATCTCCATTCCCTCCCCACTCCAGGGGAAGGTTACTGCAAAATCCCCATTTCCTTCCGATCAGCCGGGACTTGGGAGGCAGAGAATAAATGGGGGTGGGGCCCGTCATAGGTGGTATTTACTGGCTCTCCAAACTACTTAAAATTTCTGCTACCGGTTCTCCAGAACTGGTTAGAACCTGCTGAATATCACCTCTGGATGTATTTTGTATTTCAGGGTGGCTCATTCTCTTGTGCATTTGTAATTTCTTATTTTCAATGCATGCTATTAAGAAGTTGAATTCTATAGTTATTACTGTTAACTCTGCTTTCAGTTATATTTTATATTTACCAATATGAATACTTACAAACCTAAGCAAGAAAGTTATTTAACAATTTTAAGTAAAAATATAAGGATCTGATTCAGCATAGATTTATGATATCCATAATACGTAAGTCATTTTCAGATAAGAGGTTTATATCACTCCCAAAAAATAGCAAAAAGAAAAAAAGGCCTATCTAGCTTAGGAATCAAGTTTATTTCTTGCTTGATGCATTCAATAATTTTTGAGATGACTTTAAGGATGAATGTATGACAATTAATATTCTGATAGTAGGTAATATAAAATTTCATAAAGTATCAAAATCAACTCTTTTTGTTATTGATTGCTGTTTTAAGTCAGACAATTTATATTTTCTGCAGTCATTACCACCTGGATATTTGCAAGGAACACTTGAGATGGCAAACAAAGAAGAAAACAGAGAAAAAAACAGATACCCCAACATATTACCTTGTAAGTATTGCTGATGTATATACAGTATATTTCAAAATTCTAAATAGTACAATATGATCATTTTAAAAACAGCTAACAAAGTCATTTTAAAAACAGCTAACAAAGATAGGCAACTGTCTTACGAGATCAAGACCAATACATTTAAAGTGGTATAAACATCTGTTTGTTTGTTTAATAATATTTATAAGTCACCAATCCTTTTAGTCAGCATACAGGTCTGAATATGAGATGAAAATGGCATTAATCATGCTTTTTGGTGGCAAGAGCTGGACAGGAGTGGCCCATGTCCTCTTAGCAGCTTTTGATGGATTCTTCTGGACTAGCTTTGGGGATTGGGAATGGCAGCACTCTGCTGTGGTTGTTCTGCTCCTTTCTCTGGGGTTGTTACTAGTTGGTGATGATGGGGGTGGGGTCAGGGAGAAATCCTGCCCTCTGCATTTATTATGCAACTACCACAGATTCAGTGCTCTATTCTCTCCTATTCAATATCTACATGAAGCTGCTGCGTGAGCTCACCCGTCACCATCTGGTGAGGTATTATCAGTACACTAATGATACCCAATTATGCATTTCTGCCCCTTTAGCAAATTAAACAGTGCTGTTGATGTCAAATCCCAGTGCCTGGAGGCTATGGAATCTGGTTGGGGAACAATAGGCTTCAACTTAACCTTAGAAAGTTTGAATGGCTGTGGTTTTTTAACCGGGCTTGTCAGTTCTGGGACTATGCTATCTTTGGTACTGGGTGCACAGACAGACAATTGCTCATCTTGTAGTCCTCCTAGACTTATAACTCTTGCTCAAAGAACAGATGGCAGTTGTAGCTAGGAAGGCCTTTGAACAGCTTTGTGTTATGTTGCAGTTGTGCCTGTTCTTGAATCAGGGAGCTCTGCTCATGTTCACTTGTGGCCTGGGTAGACTATTGTAATGGGAGCTGTCCTTAAAAAGTATCTGGAAGCTTCAGCTGGTACAGAATATGGTGGTGTGGGCCCCTAGAGTGTCATATGTTACACATCTGCTCCACCTGCTGCATTGGCTGCTTCAGAGTTCTATTCAAGGGGCTGTTTTTATCTTGAAAGCCCTTCATGCCGTGGGGCCTGGTATTTGAGCTGGTTGAGCTGATTACATCCGTCTATCCCATGAGGTCTTGCAGAAGAAATATGTTTTTGGCCCTTCTGCCAAAGAGTTACATCTGGTGGGACCTAGGAGATGGGCCTTTTCTGCCATGGCAACTACTGTAATGCTCTCTACATGGGTCTCCCCTTGAAGAGCACCTGGAGAATCCAACTGGTACAGAATGCAGCCGCGCGGGTAATTATGGGGACGATGCGACACTCCCATGTAACACCCCTCCTGCACGAGCTACACTGGCTTCTGGTGGTTTTCGGGGGGGGGGGTGTCAAGGTGTTGGTTACTATCTTTAAAGCACTCCATGGCTTAGGACCTGGGTACCTACGAGAGCCTCCCACCGGCCAGTATGCTCCCATAGAGAGGGTCTCCTCATGGTGCCGTGGGCTAAACAATGTTGACTGGCGACACCCAGGGGGAGAGCCTTCTCCGTGGGAGCACCTGTCCTCTGGAATGAATTGCCCCCAGACTTAAGAACTATCCCTGACCTACGCACCTTCTTCTGTGCTCTCAAAACCTTTCTTTTCCGACTTCCGGTATCCGGCTCCAGCGGCGACGGGCGAGCCTAGGGCTCGCTCGCCGCTTTGTTGCCTTTTCTGCCCCCCCACGGGGGCGAAACTCTCCGGTTACCGGAGGTTTCCCGTAGGGTCGGCTCAGAGGGAGCGTCCCTCGTCACGGCGGTGGGGAGAGCACACCTCTCTGCGACCTAGGTGGAGAGGAACATGCTGCGGGGGTTTTTTCCTTCGCCAACGGCTGTCGGCGCCATTCGCTTTAATGGAGAGGGCTGAACGGAGAGACCGGGCGGATCACCGAGGCTTCAGCTGCGAGGGAGAGTGAGTTTAAAAGAACACCTTTTTTTTTCCTTGCTGCCAGCCAGGCTGAACGGACTGGGAGGGGGGTGTTTATTTCTAAAAAACCCCCCCTCGGATTTAAGCGGCACGTTAAAATGGCTTCTCTGCAAAGAGAAAGTGGAAACTTTCACTCCGGACGGTCTTTAACAAGGGAAAGTGGAATGCGATTCTTTGCAACATTGTTTCTAGGTCTGGCTGGTTAAAAAATTCTTATTTTGCTACTCTCTCCCTCTGGCTCTGAGATGGGCGGTGGAAGTGGCTTTTCTTTGTCCCTGCCTGACTATTTCAACTAAGGAAAATTTCCAGCGTCTCTTTGAAAGCAGGACTCTCTCTGGATTTTTGAAAAAAAAATATTCTTTTGATGGATTTGTGATTTCTTCTCTGGAATACCTTCGTTATTACTATTTGCTGACCTGGGAAACTGTGTCTCTTTTGGTTTCTGAATTGTTTGCAACTTCACAGCCCTGAACTGAACTGAGCTCCTGATTTGCCCCACCAGCCCCACCCGGAAAACGCCATCTTGGTGGCAGTGACTCTAACTTTTAACCATGGCACAAGAAGCAGCACTTGTAAATTTGGAACAAAGGATGGCTTCTCTTGAAACCTCTATGCAAACTTTGATATCAGAAATAAAGGCCCAGAGGGCTGAAAATATTACCTTCAAGAAGGAACTACTGGATACCCGGAAGCAAGTGTTGGAGAACACACAGAAGAATGAAGAACTGGAAGGGGGGTTGGAGGGGGCTAAGGGAGAGATTAAAAATGTTTCTAATGAGGTGGGGGAAATAAATGGGCATGTGTCTAGGATAGATATGGAAAGAATGACATATTTTTTGAGATTTCAGAATGTTCTTGAGGAATCTGGTGAATGCCTGCCTGATCTTATGAGTACAATTTTAGCAGACTATTTACATAAACCTAAGGATGAGATCAGGGGGGACATTGACCTAGCCTATAGAATTAATTCTGCATATGCCAGGATAAATGAAGTGCCTAGAGAGATACATGTGAAATTTGTTAGAAGGTCAACCAGAGAGGAAATCCTGAAAGGGCAGAGAGAGAAACCTCTAACTCACCAACAAAAAACGGTCACTATCTTGAAGCAGATCCCTAGAAAAATTAGAGATGCAAGAAGGAATTTTTCCTTCTCGTCTAAAACCTTGTTTGATCACGGGATTTGGTTCAAGTGGATGACACCTGAAGGGATGCTGGTGTTCTGGGAAGGAGGAAGAGTGAGGATTAAAACAGTTGCTGAGGCGGAAGCCTTTCTTAAAAAATATTCCTCTGTCCTGGGGGAAGATCCAGGGGGGACGGAGGGGGCCACGGCCCCGCCTACGGGGGGCCAGGGAGGAGAGAAAGAAGATACAATAGCCAAAAGACTTAGATCAAAAAAATAACTTTGCCTTGATTTTTCTTGAACAATTTTGCATAATATTTCTATCTGGACTTTTTGTAAATGTCTGACAGCATGGAACGGAGAATTTAGGTAAATGTACTTGCTCTCATCTTGTAGTGGTATGGAAAATGTTTTCTATGTTAACTTTTTTATTGTGTATTTTGAGGTCTCTGAAGGTCCGACAACTGTAACGTGAATGCTCTCAAAATTTCTTTGTAACCATTACCCTATCCTGTTAAAAAATGTAAAACCAATAAAACTTTTTTCAATATAAAACCTTTCTTTTCCAACAAGCCGGGCTGGCATAAATATGAATTTTTAAATATAATTTTTTATTAATTTTAATCAGGTTTTTTTTTAAATATATATTTAAAATTGTTTTTAACTTTTATATATCTGTTTTACTTTGGCTGTACACCGCCGAGTCCTTCGGGAGTAGGGCGGTATAAAAAACTAATAAATAAATAAATAATTCTATTCTATTCTATTCCATTCCATTCCATTCCATTCTATTCAGCCCCAAAGTGACACTGGCCCTATCTCTGCTGATGGGACTTCCAGAAGTTTCTCAAATCCTGGTTGTGTGAACAGGCCAGTAGATCACACGGGACTGATGATCTGATGAGGTTGTTGTTCCATTACTTGTGGTATCTGACGATATCTCCTAAGCTTTTTAATAACAATTTTAATTTTTCTATTTGTTCAATTTTTAAAAAAAATCGCTTTTATTGTTTGATAGTATACTGCCCAGAGTCACATTTCATGAGATGGGTGAACATAGAAATATGACACATGCATATGCAAATCATCATCCATCCATCCATCTGTACATACATACAGTATATCACAGAAGTGAGTACACCCCCTCACATTTTGTAAATATTTAAGTATATCTATTCATGTGACAACACTGAAGAAATGACACTTGGCTGCAATGCAAAGTAGTGAGTATACAGCTTGTATAACAGTGTAAATGTGGCTGTGACATTAATGGTTGTGTGTTGCGTTATTTTGAGGGACAGCACATTTACACTGTTATATAAGCTGTATACTCATTACTTTACATTGTAGCCAAGTTTCATTTCTTCCTTGAAGCCTCCGGAGTGCAAAAAATCGCCCCTATGGGCAAACCAGAAGTTCAGGAATGTACTTCCGGTTTGTTTGTAGAGGCGGTTTTAGCCCTCCAGAGTCTTCAGTGGGGAAAATGATCCTACGAGCAAACCAGGAATGACTACTGGGTTGCTTGTAGGGCCGGTTTTAGCCTTCCGGAGCATTCAGGGGCCTTCAGGAGGCGCTCTAGAGGGCAAAAAATGACCCTATGAACAAACCAGTCACTTCTGACTTGCTCGTAGGGTTGTTTTCTGCCCTCCGGAGCCTTCAGGGAGGCCTCCTGAAGGCCTGAAGGCTCTGGGGCGCTAAAACCAGCCTTATGAGAAAACCAGAAATTCATTCCCAAACTTCCGGTTTGCCCATAGGGCTGGTTTTTCGCACTCCAGGAGCTTCAGGGAAGCCTCTGGAGTCTGGGGAGGGCAAAAAAAGTACGCCAAAAATGGGGTGGAGTGCTGGTCATGCGTGCATGTGCGCTGGGGTTGTGCGCAAAGCATTATGGGTGTGGCATGCCCACGCACAACCCCCTTGCGCTACCCCCGCTTTTGGCACGCAAACCAAAAAATGTTCGCCATCACTGCCCTAGGGAGTTTGCAATTCAAAATGTAATATAACAAAAGTCTCAAAGGTGATTTTTCAAAAGGCAACTGGATTTTCTACTTTTTCTGGAAACTTGGATGAGAAGCAAAACGTCTTCAAAGAAAAATCAGAAAATCCAATTACCTCTTGAAAAAGCACCTTTGGAACAACCATGACCTGGATAACTGAGAATCTCCATAGACATTATAATCAAAGAATTTAAATAATAACACTCATATATCTGATCCAGGCCAAAACATATATATTTACATATTTAGTAAGAGATAAATTATCAACAGTATTTCATAAAAATAACAACTACAATGAAATTAGAGGAAATATAAGAATACTATTCTCTTGACCTAGCCAGCATCAATTCCCTAATCAAACTATTTTACAATATAGCTTTAATTGTTTCTGATGATACCTGCTTTTCCTCATCTTTGGTGTCAGCAAATGGCCAGTTCACTTGCAGAAATTGCATATTATTTTAAATGCAATCGTTCATATTAATATAAGTCAATAAAACCGTGTGTGCCTTAAGAGTATATAGAATCAAAAAGAGCACTAGAGTGTTAAGGGAATGTGTCTGTTGCTTTTCTAGAAGGTTGTCATGTTGTATGCCACATAGCTGGTAATTTCACACTTTGAAAGATCATTTCTTTCAAAAATTCTAATCTGCTGAAGTCTTTTTGGCTGGTTGCCGAGCAACTTGATTCATTAGTTTCTCAAGATTATATAGGGGGGGAAAACTGCCAGAAACTTCTTGTAGAATGAAGTGAAGTTTTCCAATTACAGACAAAAGGAAGTACTTTTTCTACAAACTCTCGGACTGGGATAGATTCCAGAGGGACCTGAGGTTATGGTTGTAATTCAGCTGGAACAGGTAGATAGATGAGGTGGATTGGATTGCTCCTTTGCAGTCCCTTCCTATGTACTCCTCCTGCAGGGCACCTAGATTTTCCAAGGAGCTACAGGAGATGAAATTCCAGAAAAGGTGCCTGAAACACTAGTGGTGGAAGATTAGGAGCAAGTCTGATTGAACCTAGGGTCTGATTGAATCATAAGAGTCAATGTACTGTTTTAAGGACTACTGTTGCTATCTGGCAGATAAAATCATTCGGATTTATTCAGAGTTGGACTCTAGTTGAACAGGTCCAGTGAAAATATTTAGGTAGAGTCCTATAGGATTTTTGTGACTGCTGAAGAAGTGGACAGGGTCACCGGAATTCTGAGCACACCTATGTATCTTAGTTAGAGTCATGTTTTTCCTGGTTGGTCAAAAGCCCAGGAGGTAACATGCAATTGGGTCCATGTAGTGATACTTGCTTCTTTGAGAAAGAAGGTCTTCCTGTGATATGTCTTTTTCTTCAAGAAGCCACCAAGGCCCTGGAGAGTTTCGGCCCAGTCTCTAGCTTTCAATTTTTTGCCATTAGTGCTCCAGGCATCTCTTCTGGCACTTTATCTCTTGCAGCTCTTTGGAGAACCAAGGGTTCATCTCCAGAGGATCCAGGAGGAGACAGATTGTCTGGGCCCTTTTCAGGCAGGTTACAGTACAGAGATAGCTTTGGTCATGCTTGTTGATGGCCTGTGGCAAGGCTGGATGGGGGTAGTACAATTATCCTTCTGTGTCTTGATTTATTAGTTTTTGATACAGGTGATCATAGTATCTTTTTAGACTGGCTGCAAAGCTTGGGTGGGGAAACTGTTTTTCTTTTCTTTTCTTTGTGGTTAGTTCAGTTAGTCCACGGCATCTCAAAAGTCACCCTTTTGTATAACATCTATGTAGAAATGCTGTGTGAGGCCCTCTGTCAGTTCAGAGCAAAGTATTGTCAGGGCATTAGTGTAGTAAATATACCCAAATATGCATCTAAATTCTAGGAGAAGCAAGTGATGTCAAGTGTTGTAGCTTGACATCAAGCTTCTGTCCCAGTATATGGAGGCTGTGCACAACTGGAACACAATTAGGTTAAATCCTGTCCCAAGACTTTGGGCCCCCTGTGCCTGGGGATCTTCCATCTTTGGTTTTGGATGGGACTGCACTTATTCATCCAGATTGGTCTGTAATCTGAGGGTCATCTTGAATTTACAACTCCTGCTTGAAGAGCAAATGGAAGCTGCAGCTGAGTGGATCCTTTCACAGATACAACTAATATGCTAGTTGTACCCTTTCCTGGACTAGGAGGCCATTCATATAGTCACTCAGGCCTTAATCATTTCACAATTGGATTCCTTTAACACGCTCTATATGGCTCACCCTTGAAAATCACTCAGAAGCTACAGCTCACTGAGAATGCCATGGCATGGGTAGTAAGAGGCATACCTTGATATGCTCAGGTGACCCAACAGTTTCATGAGCTGTACTGGTTGACTTCGAAGTACAATTCAAGCTCTATAAAGCCCTTCATAGGCTGGGCCTGGTTGTTGTCTGTGGGGTTGCCTATTTCCAGTGTCTTTTGTCCATCCAGTGCTATCAGGCACATTCAATATGCTTCAGATCCCATCATTATGCATGGTCTACTGGGACCCAGAAACCATGCTTTTTGTGCTGCGGTAGCTGCCTTCGATAATTGCAGAGGTTTCGATGGTTCCACCCTGAGGTTATGCAAGAAATTATTAAATACTTAGCTGTTCTGTCAGGCTTTCGGACAGGGTAATGGTTAGATGATTTTCAAAAAGTAATCTGGACTTTTTGTCAGGTTGTTTGTGATTTATTTTTGGTTGCTTTTTTCCTCCCTTATGCATTGCCCAGGGTTGTTGGGAATCAAGTGGACTGTATACTATATATATGTGTTCATATACAGGTAGCCCTCGACTTAATAACCATAGTTGGGCTAGGATTGCCACCATAAGTTCATTATGGCTGTGAAGCAAGCTGTCACATGATTACTTTGCTTAGCAACAACAATCTTGACAATTAAGTGAATTTCATCAATCTTTAGCCAAGAATATATCGCCGCCCTAGGTCCTTTTAGGAGAAGGTGCGGGGTATAAATTCGAATAAATTAAATTAAATTAATAGCCCATTCCAAGCCATTCCAGGCTTGGTCTCTACCTGCCCCAAGCTTCAGTAATGTAGTAGGCTGTAGAAATGTAGTGAATGGGCTGCACTTCTTCCAACTTTCTGCACTTCTATATCTCCCTCCTTCCATCTTTGCTTCTATTATGCCCTGCACCCTGGGCTTCAGGGTAGCAAATAGCCCCAGAACTGTTTAGCTGGAAAACCTCCATCCTCCCAGCTCATCTTCATCAGGTTTGTGCGTGTGTGTGTGTGTGATTGCTCTTTTACAAGACTTGCCTGCCCTGGCTAACTAGGGTGGACTGGGTTTTGTCTGCAGGGAAGGGGATGCCAAAAGTAGTCCCTGAATGGTAGTATGCCAAAAAGCCTCTTTTTCAAAAACCTATATCACAGTGTGCCAGGATGGGCACAACTCATCAGGAGTGACAGCAAAAAAAAAAAAATTTAAAAAAAATAAGCAAACACTGAAGATGAGGTAGGGTAGCTGTGGCTTCCCAGGATATAACAGAACAGAATAACAGAGTTGGAAGGGAACTTGGAGGTCTTCTAGTCCAAGCCCCTTGCTTAGTCAGGAAACCCTACATCACTTCAGACAAATAATTATCCAATATTTTCTTTAAAACTTCCAGTGTTGGGGCATTCACAACTTCTGGAGGCAAGTTGTTCCACAAATTAATTGTTCTGTCAGGAAATTTCTCCTTAATTCTAGGTTGCTTCTCTCCTTGATTAGTTTCCACTCCTTGCTTTTTGTCCTATCCTCAGGTGCTTTGGAGAATAGTCTGACTTCCTCTTCTTTGTGGCATCCCTGAGATATTGAAACACTGCTATCATGTCACCCCTAATCCTTCTTTTCATTAAACTAGTCATTCCCAGTTCCTGCAACCATTCTTTGTGTGTTTTAGCCTCTAGTACCCTAATCATCTTTGTTGCTCTTCTCTGTACTCTTTCTAGAGTCTCCACCTCTTTTATACATCATGGCGACCAAAACTGGATGCAGTATTTCAAGTGTGGCCTTACCAAGACATTATAAAGTGCTATTAATGCTTCATGTAATCTTGATTCTATCCCTCTGTTGATGCAGCCTAGAACTGTTGGGAGTAGGGGATCTTGGCTCCCTCTATCCCTCTGTTTATGCAGCCTAGAACCGTGTTGGCTTTTTTGGCATATGACAAATAACCCCAGAGCTGTGTAACTGTGGTGCTGCTTGTTATCCTGCAACAGAGAGTGCAGGAGACCCAAGGACAGAAATATGGGGAGATATGAATGTGGGGAGTTGGAGCGCTCCTGTGGTCATTAGTGCAGGCAGACTGCCAAGCGCCCAAATTCTGATGTTACCTTGGGGATCCTGGAACAGCATAAATTGTAAGTTCCGTTTTTCAGCACAGTTGTAACTTTAAACAGTTGCTGAATTAACAGTCACAAGTCAAAAACAATCTGTATAGATGAATAAATCAGTAAATAAACTGATAAACCATGGTATTTTCTCCCATTAAAATATGGTGTTAATTATTGATGCTTTTCTCCTTGTGTTGAACCAAGATGGTAGATACTCTTATTTTGTTATGAAAATATTTGTTATACTCTGCCTCAACTATGCTTTTGTTTTATTGTATTGACTTTATTTTATACTTGTTTTTTATTTTAACGATGAAGATTGGAATATTAGCATCTGTGATCCCTTCTCCGAACTGAAAAGCATTCAGCACCTCTCAGTGTGGATTTTACTGGAGGAGCTTCTGATTGGTTTATATAGATCATGGAAAATAAATAATCATATGTGTACATGCCTATGCATTTATGCCAAGCACGGGAATGATAGGTATATCATATCAACTTGTCTATCTGACCTTGCCAAGAACACGAGGTTTATCTTGACAGATTTCAGTTAGCAGCGTCAAAACAAAGCCACACCAAAGGCAAGAAATGTCTTGTTTATACCAGATGGTTCTAGTTAAAAATAGAGAGGGTCATGCCACCGTACACAACTATTTTATGCCAAGGATGAGGCAAGATATTAAATAGAATGTTTAGAGTGCCCTAAATATTTGGATACATTTCTCTGTGTACCTGAAATAGCTAATTTTATGTATTTAAGGGAA
Organism: Rhabdophis nuchalis; assembly: GCA_039707465.1. NCBI lineage: Eukaryota > Metazoa > Chordata > Lepidosauria > Squamata > Natricidae > Rhabdophis > Rhabdophis nuchalis. The sequence continues at coordinate 71,657,366 of CM077645.1, forward strand.
AGAGGGACATTCTACTGTCCGTTTCCTCTTCCCGGAACATCTGGTAGGACCACCACCTCTGTAAAAGCTTTCCATGTGAATAGTCTGTGTGCTGTAGACAAATCTGATTTAGGTTGGTGACTCACCTAGCCTACTTCAGATCATTCCTCCCAGCCAGTCATAAATTCTGTGTTTCCGTGGCCATTTCTGCCTTGGCTGTTGAAAGTAAGTCTTGTCTGCAGCCTTTTTTCCCATTCATAGGAATAGTGAACTGATGGAAAACCTTCCACAAGATTAATATTCCTAATGGAAAATAGTAAATGAGGATTACATTCCAGTGCTAACATCCAGAATATAATCCAGTAGTATTTATAAGTATTTGTAAGGTAATCTGGAAATTATCCAATGGAAGAAGGCATCCCATTTAAATTAATTTAAATGTAATTAATTATATTAATTTGGACACTATTAAAAGCTGCTTTATCTTTATTTGTCTCCCTTACCAGATGATTCTGTCTAAGGTGGTAGATTCTATCTGAGGTGGTTTAATACTTCTCCTAGAAGTATTAAACAATAATATTCTTTCTGTTCCTGAGATCCCAAAGCAGATTCAGTAATGATCAAATTGATAAGGTTTTTCTCTATACTAGAAGCCACGCCCAATTAGAAAGGCCATGTGTGGCCAGGGAGTAGGGATGGGTGCTGTCAGCTGGTGCAATGATTCAGCCTGGGTACCACAGATGGGTAACTGTATTTGAAGGATGTAGATTCCTCAACATTGAACTCCTACTTCTAGTCATCCTTCCATCTTCTCTCCTCACTAGAGTTACAAGGTTATAATCCCTACCACCAAGGGGTACCAATGTTGCTGGCTTTATTTCAATAGCACATCAAAGGAATGCCATGGGAACAGCAGCTTTTCATGTCAAATATTTTCCTTCTGTTTCAGAGACATGAGATAACATATCATTCACGGGGTGAGAAAGAGTCCTTAAATCATTGTAAAAGGATTAGATGAGACCAGTTGCTAAGTCTGATATCTACTAATTATTCCTAGGAGAACAACATCAACACGGGAATGTTGTATGAGGACATCAGAATTTTTATTATGTTTGTAATATGGGAATCACTATCATAATAAAGAGCGTCGTAGCTTTATTTGTAAAGAGGCTTCCCCTAAATTACTTGGTCTATGTCCATTTGTAGTGGTAAAATTAATGCTACCGTTAAACTGGAAGCCAATGAAAGTAGCACAACACAGGGTTTTAAGTCAGGATACCTTATGTTGATATTAATCATTCATTCTTACTTTCCAAGATTTTGCATTTATGTTCATGATACATTGCTAAACTGATGCTTTAAAAATAGTTATTTTAGTTGGATGAATGCATGGTGTTATTTAGTATAGAAGCTATAATATATATAAATCATCATACATTACTGTATCAACTTTTTTAGGTTAGCTTTTTTTAGAAGAAAATTACACATTTAGAGCTTTATCCATATTTCATCCGTGTTAGATATAAACAGTTCTGTGTTCATTTTTACAGATGATCATTCCAGAGTATCTTTAATGCAAATAGATGGATTTCAGTGTTCAGACTATATTAATGCTTCATATATAGATGTAAGTGAAATCATTTTCTTTTTCAATTACTTATTTTCCCAAAATAACTACATAATGTTATTAAAAGCATCTTTAATGTATATTCTTGTAAAAATAACACACATTTTTATTTTCTCATAGGGCTTCAAGGAAAAGAATAAATTTATAGCTGCTCAAGGTATCTTTTGGTTTCTATTGTTTGACAATTTAACAATTTCAGAAATATTTAGTTTAGTCTAAAGGATTTTGTAGATTGGTTTTATTTAATCTAAGGCTATGAATGTGCCAAAACAAGTAAGTGTTTTTCTGAAGAGTCTTTAGATTGAATAAAAAGTTACCAAGAACTGATTTGGAGAAACAGTGGTGCATATTATCAGAGGAAAAAAGAGAAGTATACAATCTGTCTTGACTTAACTCTTTATATGACATTGGGATTAAAACTTAGATATATACAGAACTAAGGGAGTAGAAATCAGTTTATGTGTATGTGTGTGCATCTTCAAGTCAATATTGACTCATTGGTGATTGCCTAGACAAGTCCCTGTAGTTTTCTGGCATCCTGTTGAAAATTGGACTAAAACACGGTTTCTTTGTTTCTAGCCTATTTCGTTAAGCACTAACAAACTGGCTCTTAATAGTAATCATTAGAAAGTAAAAATAAAAAGTTTGGATTAGGGTTAAACTTTAATGTGGCAAATATAATTTCATCACCATGTTAAGCAAAGTTATAGTTTGCAGGAAAACAATGAAGGTGTAGACTTTTTGGAGGGGTGGGGGAAGGTCCTAGATAAATAGAAAAATGGCAACATATTTGAATATTTAATGCAATTTATATAATCAATTGTCTATGGAGTATTCCTTTTGGTACATTGTGTGTGCATGTGTGTATTTAATCCAATTTTCCAATTTTAAAACATGTACACAAGGGATTGATGAAGTCCATGAGCTGTTGAGGATTATGTAAATATATTTATAATAGATGTCAAAATCTCTTTAATTCTGCTGTTTCTATTTCATTTTTTGAGTGAGAATAGGGGAGTAACTGTCCAATTATGCTAGTGTATAGATTTTTTCTATCAAGATGCAAGAAGAGTGTAGTGGAATGCAAGCATGAATTTTGTTTGCTTGAGCCTATTAAACTTTATATTTCTAAGGAATAAAGGATTAGGGAGATATGTCTTTACAATTAAAATTTCCTTGTGATATATTCACTTCGCTAGCAAGAATAAACTTTGGATTCAGGGCCACTGCACAATTTTTTATCACTTTATACCTCAGCCTGAAGCTTCAGGAGGAATGTGTTTTAAAATAACAAACATAGTGTAGAGTTTCTGTTGCTAAAAAGAGGGATAGTTTATTTGATGGACATAATGAAACATTTTTATTGTCAAATCCCAATTGGCCTGTTTAGTTCAATTTTAATATGTACTTTTTAAATTTGTTTCTTTTCCTTGGATTTTCTGAATGTTGTAAACCTCTTTGGCCATGTCTTATAGAATTTGATATTATTTTCAATAGATAGGATGAGAAACATTTTTCTGTGATTTGTATAGCTGTTAATTCAGTAGCTGTTTTCTATATCTAGGTCCTAAACAGGACACAGTAAATGATTTCTGGAGGATGATATGGGAACAGAAGTCTGCAACTATTGTCATGTTAACAAATGTGAAAGAGAGAAAAGAGGTAAGACATTTTAAAGTTTATTTCCCTCCAACAGGTTTGGAGCAGTCCAATAGCCCACAAAACTATTACTAACATAACCACTTCCTATCTCATCTTGTCAGTGAAATATCAGTGTCTCTGATACAATACAGCTCTGCAGTAATTTTAATACCTGACCTTAACCTAATTTTTCTCACACTGCTCACATCTTCTTTGTCTCTTTTCTGAATCTTTCCCCCTCAGACAATATAGATATATATATGCTGGTCTTGTTGTATTTGGGTGTTTTCCCATGTAAGAATTCTTACACGGGAAAATACCCGAATACAAGACCAGCATACCTACATGAAAATCTATGAAAACAAATATGTATGTATGTGTGTATGTATGTGTGTAAGTATGCATGTGTGTGTGTGTATAAATTGGTGTGTTATAGGAGCAAATTATCTGAAATTATTTGACTGTATTTTTCTTTGTTTGATAGACAAAATTTACAATTTCATAGCTCCAAAGAGTGCTAGTAGTACATTTACGATCCAACTTTCCTTCTACCATCTGTATTACTAGTTGAATAACATTGATTAAGCTCAGTATGAAAATTGCATCTTGCAGCACTTCTATAAAAGAAAGTAGCAGTAGCTAGTGAATGCTGATTTACGATAAATGAAGCATGGTGGGTTTTTTTGTTGTTGCTCAAGGATGACCTCTTCTGGCACAAAAAGAGAGAGAAAAAGAGTGTATATAGGCTACATTTTTGAAAGAAATATGAAATACCTGTCACTGCTGAACTTTAGTTCCAAACTATATTAAGTTCTTTTAGAATTAGCCCCCGCCTCCTTCTACATAGTTGCAACACAGTTGTATGTTTTTAACCTGTCCTTTTGGATAAAACATCAAAATGCTGATGTCGGTATGTTTGTGTTTTAACATTTATATAGGACAAATGTTTCCAGTATTGGCCTGATCAAGGATGCTGGACCTATGGAAACATCCGAGTTTGTGTGGAGGACTGTATAGTTCTTGTAGATTACACTATTCGAAAGTTTTGTATTCATCCGGTATTTCATTTTCTCTTATTATTCCTTTGAAATATGATTGCTCACACTCTTTTTAGAACAAGGAATATTTGGAATTACAGTATATGTTTTTGTTCAAGGATAAAAACTCAAGTTATTTCACTCTTATTTATATTTTCTTGATATTATTTTAGAACTCATACTGAGATTTTATTTGAAACTACATTTATTTATTTATTTATTTATTTATTAAATTTATACCCCGCCCTTCTCCAAATGGACCCAGGGCGGCGCACAGGGATGTTAAAATATATACAAAATATATAAAATTTAAAAAACTTATTCTAATAAATAAAACCCTGCGCTAAAAACCGAATTAAAAATCCCAAGTTTAAAACTGTCTAATAGTCAGTAATGGAGGTTACGCTAGGCCGGCTAGATGGAATAGATGTGTCTTCAGACACTTGCGGAAGAGGCGGAGGTAGGAGATGGTGCGGAGTTCAGGGGGTAAGTCGTTCCAGAGGGCTGGGCCCGCCACAGAGAAGGCTTTTCCCCTGGGTGTCGCCAGATGGCATTGTCCAGCCGACGGCACCCTGAGGAGGCCTTCTCTGTGGGAGCGTATCGGTCTGAGGGATGTATGGGGCAGGAGGCGGTCTCGCATATAACTAGGCCCCGAGCCATGGAGCGCTTTAAAGATGGTCGTTAAAACCTTGAAGCGCACCCGAAAGACCACAGGAAGCCAGTGCAGCTCGCGCAGGATAGGTGTTATGTGGGAGTGTCTAGGCGCTCCCGTAATCACCCGCGCGGCTGCGTTCTGGACTAGCTGCAGCTTTCGGGTGCACCTCAAGGGGAGCCCCATGTAGAGAGCATTACAGTAGTCGAGTCGAGAGGTAACGAGTGCTTGAGTGACTGTGCGTAAGGCACCCCGGTCCAGTAAGGGGCGCAATTGGCGCATCAGGCGTATCTGATGAAACGCCCCCCTAGCCATGGCTGCCACATGATCTTCCAAAGACAGCCGGGAATCCAGGAGGACACCCAAATTGCACGCCCTCTCCACGGGGGCCGGTGTTTCGCCCCCAAAGGCCAGAGTTGGAATAATCTGGCTGAATCGGGGCGCCGGAAGCCACAGCCACTCAGTCTTGGATGGGTTGAGCTTGAGTTTGTTACCACCCATCCAGATCCGTACGGCTTCCAAGCACCGGGACATAACCTCGACGGCATCGTTGGGGTGGTCTGGGGTGGATATGTACAACTGAGTATCATCAGCGTACAGATGATATCCCACCCCAAAACCACGGATGATCTCACCCAGTGGCTTCATATATGTGTTGAACAATAGGGGCAAGAGGACCAACCCCTGAGGAACTCCACATATGAGGGGCCTCGAGGCCGACCTCTGCCCCCCTGCCAACACATATTGCGACTGACCAGAGAGGTAGGACGAGAAGCACCGCAAAACGGTGCCTCCCAGCCCCAAACCCCCCCAGTCGGCGCAATAGGATACCATGGTCGATGGTATCAAAAGCCGCTGAGATGTCTAATAGGACTAGGATAGAGGAATATCCTCTATCCAACGCCCTCCAGAGATCATCAACCAACGCGACCAATGCCGTCTTGGTGCTGTGCCCGGGTCGGAAGCCGGACTGGCGCGGGTGTAGATAATCAACTTCCTCCAAGTGTCGCGGAAACTGTTGAGCCAGCACACTCTCAACAACCTTCACTAAAAAGTGGAGGTTGGAGACGGGACGATAGTTCTCTAATAATGCTGGATCCAGGGACGGCTTCTTGAGGAGGGGCCTTACTACCGCCTCTTTCAAGACGGCAGGCAAGGACCCCTCACTCAAAGATGCGTTGACAATGCCCTGGAGCCAGCCTCGTGTCGTCTCCCAGGATGCCAGTACAAGCCAGGAGGGACACGGGTCCAATAAACATGTGGTAGCCCTAAGTCTCTTTGACAACTTGTCCATATCCTCAGTGGTAACAAAATCAAACGCCTCCCAAGATGGTGTCACAAGAACAGCCTCGGCCCGCTCGACTGGACCACTGTCGATGGAGGGTAGCTCGTTCCGAATCCGAGTGATTTTCTCCTGCAGATAAATCCCAAATTCCTCTGCTCGACCCTGTAAAAGGGCTTCCCGCGGCCTCTGTTGGAGGAGGGAGCGGGTCACCCCAAACAGGGCGGCAGGGCGATTATCTGCGGATGCAATAAGAGTGGCACAATACTCACGTTTGGCCACTCTTATCGTCACTAAGTAAGTCCTAATATGGTATCTCACTAGTGTTCGGTCGGCTTCGGAGCGAGAAGATCTCCATCTGCTCTCTAGGCGACATGCATGCTAATGTTCTACTAGGACCTTTTTTAGGCTCCCTTCTGGGAGTTCATGATTTCCAAACAAATGTAATTGATCATAGATAGCTGTACTGAGTTAATGCTTTTTATAACATTCAAATTATGTTGACCTCATAAAGAATCGTGTAGAAATGACAATATAAATTATGCCTCTTTCAATAATAATGTTTTTAGAATGTTATAAATAATAAAACGAGAGGAATAGAATCAGATGTAATAGATTTTCAAAACTATGGGCAGATACTTTTACCTCCTCTGCAATTGTATGGTGGGAAGATTTTTGATTGGCTTTAATCAAACAAATTCGTAGAAATTTTATTGAATGTGATATACACCAGGGAGCCCTTGGTGGTACAGTGGTTAAAACGCAGTATTGCAGGCAAACTCTGGCCATAGCTTGGAGTTCCTGAAAGGGCTCAAGATTGATTCAGCCTTCCATCCTTCTGAGGTCAGTAAAACAAGGACCCAGATTGTTGGGGACAATATGCAAATAATGTTTACATTGTAAACTGCCCAGAGAGTGCTGCAAAGTGCTATGGGACAATATATAAGCTATTGCTAAACTGCATTTATAGCTCTCATATGTTGATAACTGGTTTGCTGCTGTGGGGACTTAGTTGTTTTAGCTTGGCTATTGGCTATTGGTCTGATTCAGCATCATGATTGTTCTGACAGTATATTAAAATGCAAAATTGTGGATAATTTTTGTGGATAAAAAACTCTGGGTATAATACTGGTGCCTGACAAATTGAAGCCGGAGAATATTCCAGGTTGGAATATCATTGTGGAAAGATAAATGTGTTTATTGCACAGACTTCATCTACAAGTGCTTTTGGTGTATGATTGATTTTATATATATGTTTTAATTCTTCTCTTTAATGTGGATTGTGAAGATGAAGAAAAAAGTCAATACCTAAACTATTGGTTGACTTCATTCTAAAATATAATTGATTATATTCCTATTTTGTGTCTGGACCTTCAGCAGGTTTCTGATGGCTGTAAAGCTCCGAGACTTGTCACTCAGCTTCATTTCACCAGCTGGCCTGATTTTGGAGTGCCTTTTACCCCTATTGGAATGCTTAAATTCCTAAAGAAAGTCAAATCATTGAATCCTGCACATGCTGGACCAATTGTGGTTCACTGTAGGTATGTATCTATGTGAATTGGAGATGTTTATTACTACCATTGTCAGGGTGTGGGACAGCGATAGGATTCAAATTTTTTTACTATCAGTTCTGTGAGTGTGGCTTAGTGGGTGTGGCGTGGTTTGGTGGATGTAGCAGGGGTACAATACTGTAAAAGTTCCATTTCCACCCCAGTCCAGGGGAAGGTTACTGCAAAATCCCCATTTCCTCCCAATCAGCTGGGACTTGAGAGGCAGAGAATCTCAATCAGAGAGGCAATCAGAGGTACTATTTACCGGTTCTTCATACTACGTAAAATTCCTCTACTGGTTATCCAGAGCTAGTCAGAACCTGCAGAATACTACCTCTGTTGTGGGATTAGCAGACCTAATCCAAAGGATGCTCCATGGAACAAATGTTGGAAGGTGTGTAAAAGAGAAATAGGAACTATCCTACTTTTCATTCACAGAAATCTAATGGTTCTAAGAGATGCAGTTGAACACAACTTCAAGGCAGTGCGCTTAGATATAATATAAAAGTACAGGAGAAATAATACTTGGAAATTATAGACTCCTATAGACTAATTTTAGTAACTTATTCCACAGTCTTCTGCATAGTAATGTATAGAAAAAACATTGCAGGGAAGCTGAGTTTCAAAATTCAGAATTAAAAACATATTATTAATAAACTTGCAATTAAAAAAATTAGCTGTGGCAGATTTAGAGGGAGAGAGGAAGTTGCAATGATATCATAAGCAAAAACAAGTAACTGATGTAATACATAGGAAAAGTCTCTGCCTAGCACAGGATGCCATGTCTTTTTCTTTTCAAGGAAGGCTGAAGATTATTTGCCATGGCAATATAAACAGCAATCTGTGATAATTGTGCTCCCTCTTGTGGTTGTTTAGGAGGTTAAACAGGATTGTCTGAATGTAATGAGATTTCGGTCAGTTTAAGAAATCCAGTAAGTTAAGTAAATTAGTAAGTAAGTAAGTAAGTAAACTGCCAACTCACAAAATCCAATAAACACAAACAAACAGATTGCTTACACATTAACAGGCAATCTGGATTAAAACAACCAAAACAATCATACAAATATAACATGGGTTTTACAAATGCTTCAATGAACACACTGACCCCTATATTGTGTACCTGACCCTTTTATGAAACCTGTTTGAAATGGGTGCATAAATGAGTCCAGCTATTGGCAATATAATAAGGCAAAGAAATAATGTTTTGCCACCCTTATTGCCACAATAGAGGCTCAGATATGGGCTTTCACTTGTGTTTACTTGGATTTATACTTTGTCTTTGTCCGATGGTGCTTCAGGCATGGTTTTCTGTCTGTTAGATGTCTGAACTTAGACTTAAGAGACTTTGAATCTATATGTTTATACTTTTTTGTTTTGAGTTTTACCTCCCAGTGAACTAGATGCTCATGCTTCTATAAGCATGTTGCTGGTACTCTTACTATTAATTTAAGAGGTACCATATTTTTCGGAGTATAAAACGCACCAAGATTTTGAAGAGGCAAATTTTTTAAAAAAGTAGGTAGATAGAGGGAGAGAGAGGGAGAGAAAGAGACAGAAATACAGTAGGTAGGTAGGTAGGAAGAGAGAGAGAGAGTAGTTAGGTAGATAGATAAAGGGATAGAGAGAGATAGAGAATTACAGAAGGTAGGTAGGGAGAGAGAGAGAGAGAAAGAGAGAGAAATACAGTAGATAGGGAGAGAAAGAGTAGGTAGTTACGTAGGTAGATAGAGGGGAAGAGAGAGAGAGAAATACAGTAGGTAGGAAGGGAGAGAGAGAGTAGGTAGGTAGGTAGATGTTTCCAGGTGTATTTATCCATGTGCTGGAGAACGAAATCGTTGACAATCTGTAGCACGTAAGACTTTGTTTCTGCTGGCACAACACTTGATCAATGTAATTCTCATCAATCAGTTAAAGAGCTTTCCAAAGGGGGGGGGGAGTTTTTGCACTCTGCAAACCTCCCCAAAATGGCCCGTTTTCCGTGAAAATGGGCCTGTTTTGTTTTTTAAAAGGTATGAATAGCCTTGGGGAGGCTTGCAGAGTGCTCCTGGAGGGGGGGCAAAAATGAGCAAAAAACGGCCTGTTTTTCACAAAAACAGGCCCGTTTTTTGTCAAAATAATTGCATGCATAGCTTTATGAAGTCTTAGAGAGTGCTGCTGGGGGCTGGGGGGGGACAAAAATGGCCCATTTTTTTCTCATTTCTGCCCTCCCCAACCCCCAGGAGCTCTCTGAAAGCCTCCATAAGGGTATGCAAGGCCATTTTGGTGAAGGGCTTCGGGAGGCAAAAATTGCTGTATTCAGTGTATAAGATGCACCCAGATTTTCAGCCTCTTTTTTGAGGAAAAAAGATGCGTCTTATACTCCAAAAAATACGGGTGCTGCAGAATATGAAGACAAATCAATAATATTGGAAGTAAGATATATTGTTGCAGTGTGTAGTAAGATGCATTATTCCACTGTGGTTTGCTTAGTTGCAACTGTGTTTTTTTCCCCAAGTGCTGGTGTGGGTCGGACAGGCACATTCATAGTAATAGATGCCATGATTGACATGATGCATGCTGAACAAAAAGTTGATGTTTTCGAGTTTGTGGCAAGAATTCGTAGCCAGCGTCCACAGATGGTTCAGACAGATGTAAGTAATATATACATACATTTTCCAGTAACCATAGGAAGCCTTCTTTTATATGAATCTTTTGCATGTTCATCAATAAAAGTTATTTTTTATTGGTGAACATTTTCTTCTCACTGTTAAAATTTTGTAAATGACACAAAAAGAATGTGCAAACAATTTAATTTGAGATTTTATTCTGTCTCAAATATGTCAGGCGTTCTTGTTCCCTTAATCAGTTGCATTTATCCACAGTGAGATTGTCACCTATCTCATTTTCTCACTGCTGACTTGATGATATCCTGGTGTTTAGAAGAATCACCATCTATTTAAATGATGTTAAAGCCGCAGCTAGCTGATCATAGCAAACAGGAGGGTTTTTCTTTTTAAAAAAAAAGTCAAGAGGACAGCACTTTTTTCTTACTGAAAATATTTGCCACAAAAGAATTGATACAATCCTCTATATATGCTCTTGTTTCTATTTTAAGATTATCAAATGGGAGATGGGATTACATTCATTTCCTTGTTAGATTTTTGCCGCTTTTACCATATCACCTGACCTCTTTTATTTTGTTTTTCTTATGAGAACATTCATGCTATTTTGCAATAAGTAGGTACCACTCTCCATCTTTAAGTTTCAGGTATAGAAATTTAAGACTTCAGGCTGCCAAGTGACCTCTGAAAGGTTTAACTTCTTTTGTAATTTTTGCAGAAAATTCAGCTCCTCAAACATCAGCTTGGACAGTACATTTCACCAATGTGCACTAGGACTATGAGCGTGCATGAAATATGTAGGTTGAAAACTGCCCATACCTTCAGGACAATAAAAAAATACTCTTGACATATCAGTCCTGTCAAAGAGAATATATCTATCCTGCACTTGTTGCATTAGTTGCCAATAGGTTCCTGGCTCAATTCAAAGTGTTAATTATCATCTTAAAACCCTGTTGGAGCATGATACTGGACTGCATCAGGCAGTATCTAATGAAAATGGAAATATATCCATCTGTTTCAGTTCTATAGAGATACTCATTTCCAGGTCTCACCTCCTCATGAGGTTCATAGATTCTAGGCCAGATGGCAGACTTCAAGGAGGCAGCACCATTTAATGTAATTCCCCCTTGAATTACAAATACCCCCTATTCTAGAGGCATTTTGAAGGTTAGTGAAAGGAGTGCTGTTTAGTTGAATGCCACCGCTAATGAATCAGAATTATATGTTGATTTTTACTGCATAAATATTATTGTAGTGCCCTGTTCTCAGCTTTATTTTATTATTTCCAAATCCAAAGTATTTTTGGACCAGGGGAGGCTATACAGATAGTCCTCGACTTACAACAGTTCATTTAGTGACTGTTTAAAGTTACAAGGGCACTGAAAAAAATGATTTATGATCGTTTTTCACACTTACGACCTTTGCAGCATCCCCAGGTCACATGAACAAAATTTGGATGGTATCCGGCTCCAGCGGAGACGGGCGAGCCTAGGGCTCGCTCGCCGCTTTGTTGCCTTTTCTGCCCCCCCAGGGGGGCGAAACTCTCCGGTTACCGGAGGTTTCCCGCAGGGTCGGCTCAGAGGGAGCGGCCCTCGTCACGGCGGTGGGGAGGGCGCTCCTCTCTGCGACCTAGGAGGAGAGGAACATGCTAGCGGGGGTTTTTTCCTTCCCCAACGGCTGTCGGTGCCATTCGCTTTAATGGAGAGGGCTGAACGGAGAGATCGGGCGAATCGCCGAGGCTTCAGCTGCGAGAGAGAGTGAGTTTAAAAGAACACCTTTTTTTCCTTGCTGCCAGCCAGGCTGAACGGACTGGGAGGGGGGTGTTTAATTTTAAAAAAAAACCCCTCGGATTTAAGCGGCACGTTAAAATGGCTTCTCTGCAAAGAGAAAGCGGAAACTTTCACTCCGGACGGTCTTTAACAAGGGAAAGTGGATTGTGACTTTCTGCAACATTGTTTCTAGGTCTGGCTGAGCTTAAAAAATTTCTTTTTTTTGCTACTCTCTCCCTCTGGCTAGATGGGCGGTGGAAGTGGCTTCACTTTGTCCCTTGCCTGACTATTTCAACTAAGGAAAATTTCCAGCGTCTCTTTGAAAGCAGGACTCTCTCTGGATTTTTGAATTTTTTTTTCTTTTGATGGATTTGTGACTTCTTCTCTGGAATACCTTCGTTATTACTATTTGCTGATTTGGGAAATTGTGTCTCTTTTGGTTTCTGAATGGTTTGCAACTTCACAGCCCTGAACTGAACTGAGCTCCTGGTTTGCCCCACCAGCCCCACCCGGAAAACGCCATCTTGGTGGCAGTGACTCTAACTTTTAACCATGGCACAAGAAGCAGCACTTGTAAATTTGGAACAAAGGATGGCTTCTCTTGAAACTTCTATGCAAACTTTGATATTAGAAATAAAGGCCCAGAGGGCTGAAAATAGTACTTTTAAAAAGGAACTATTGGATACCCGGAAGCAAGTGTTGGAGAATACACAGAAGAATGAAGAATTGGAAGGAGGGCTGGAGGGGGCTAAGGGAGAGATTAAAAATGTTTCTAATGAGGTGGGGGAAATAAATGGGCATGTGTCTAGGATAGATATGGAAAGAATGACATATTTTTTGAGATTTCAGAATGTTCTTGAGGAATCTGGTGAATGCCTACCTGATCTTATGAGTACAATTTTAGCAGACTATTTACAAAAACCTAAGGATGAGATCAGGGGGGACATTGACCTAGCCTATAGAATTAATTCTGCATATGCCAGGATGAATGAAGTGCCTAGAGAGATACATGTGAAATTTGTTAGAAGGTCAACCAGAGAGGAAATCCTGAAATTGCAGAGAGAAAGTCCATTAATTTACCAACTAAAAACGGTCACTATCTTGAAGCAGATTCCTAGAAAGATTCGAGATGCAAGACGGAAATTTTCCTTCTTGTCTAAAACATTGTTTGATCACGGGATTTGGTTCAAGTGGGTGACACCCGAAGGGATGCTGGTGTTCTGGGAAGGAGGAAGAGTGAGGATTAAAACAGTTGCTGAGGCGGAAGCCTTTCTTAAAAAACATTCCTCTGCCCTGGGGGAAGATCCAGGGGGGACGGAGGGGGTCACGGCCCCGCCCGCGGGGGGCCAGGGGGGAGAGAAAGAAGATACAATAGCCAAAAGACTTAGATCAAAAAAATAACTTTGCCTTGATTTTTCTTGAACAATTTTGTATAATATTTCTATCCGGACTTTTTGTAAATGTCTGACAGCATGGAAGGGAGAATTTAGGTAAATGTACTTGCTTTCATCTTGTAGTGGTATGGAAAATGTTTTCTATGTTAACTTTTTTTTAATGTGTATTTTGAGGTCTCGGAAGGTCCGACGACTCTGACGTGAATGCTCTCAAAATTTCTTTCTAACCATTACCCTATCCTGTTAAAAAATGTAAAACCAATAAAACTTTTTCAATAAAAAAATAAAAATAAAATTTGGATGCTTATATTTATCATGGTTGCAGTGTCCGGGGGTCATGTGATCACCTTCTACGACACGCTTACAGGCCCAATCAGTGGGGAAGCCAGATTCATTCATTCACCGTGTTACAAAATTAACAACTGTAATGATTCATTTTAACAGCTGTGGCAAGAAAGGTCATAAAATGGTACAAAAATCATTTAACAAATGTTTCACTTAGTAACATGAATTTGGGACTCAATTGTGGTCGTATGTTGAGGACTACCTGTACACATTGTAAAAATAAGTGAAATCTTTGATTTTAAAACAATGTGGCTGAATTCTATTTAACTAAAAATGTTTCAAAGGTTGTGATTTAGAACATTCTGTTTCTTTACAGATGCAGTATTCCTTCATATATCAAGCCTTACTTGAATACTACCTCTATGGTGACACAGAACTGGATGTATCGTCCTTAGAAAAACACCTGCAGCCATCAAATAGCACCACACCAAATCTTGTTAAGTTAGGATTGGAAGAAGAGTTTAAAGTAAGCCTTTAAAAGAATGTTATAAAATATGATAACAAAGTACACTTTTAAAATATAATCACTTTTGGTGATTGATCCAATACTTCTTTTTTTTAATATATTGCTTTTCTTCTCCTAAAATATTTGGGGTTTTTTTTTTGGTAACATCTGTCAGTTAATTTATACCTAAAATATCAAAAGTTATGTAAAATTTTAAAATTGAAGTTATTATTTCTAGGCTTTTAATTTTTTTTTACTGAAACTAAGTACTATGAAAATAAAAGCAGCATCATAAAAAAAATATTAAAACAAAACCCTCACCCAAGCAAATATTTGAAAAAGAAAAAAATGATTGGGAGTACCTAAGTACATTGACAGTGATAAGTAGGAAAAAATAGTCATGTTCAAAAATTCTTGTCCAAAAATAAATTTGTATTGGTGTAGGAAAAATTACTCTTGTTAACATAACTAACAAACAGTATTTCAATAAAGCATTCTTTTAGATTCTTATTGATGTGTACATTTTTCAGCTGATGCTATTTCATTAAAAAAAAAAGAAAATTTTTATTTCTCTTCTCTCCCCCCCCCCCCCCCAAAAGTATCTTAATCAGTATGGTATAACAAACTGGCTTTAACCTCCTTACACTTAACTTCCTATGCAGCTTATAGACCAGTCAACACTAAGTAGACATTATATGGTAGATATTTTTAAATTTCCTTATATAGAAGTATGAAACAAAGTTTCTGTGCAAATGTAATTATATGATATATTGGTTTATCAAGCAGAACTTTTCAGAAGAAAATATGATTAAGACATTTTGGTTGAATTTGTTACTGCTCTCACATTGAGTTTTCATATTTTCATTTGTAGTCATTATGTAATTTTTACTTTTGTTTTAGAAATTAACAAATGTTCGAATAATGAAAGAAAACATGAGAACTGGTAATCTGCCAGCAAATATGAAGAAAGCCAGAGTTATCCAAATAATCCCTTGTAAGAAATTAAATTGCATTTTCAAACAAATTGTATAATTTAATTGAAAAAAACTTACGTAAGAGAATATTGTAATGTTTTACAAGCAACAGCAGGTGGCATTATAGACTGAAATGTAACTAAATTTTATGAAAGCCTGCTGACCATAATTTATGTTGTTATTGATTAGAAAACATTTAGAATTTTACAAAGTCTACTTTTTTGTCCCCTAGATGACTTTAACAGAGTGATTCTTTCAATGAAACGAGGTCAGGAGTACACAGATTATATCAATGCTTCCTTTATAGATGTAAGTACTTTTCTGTACATGGTGTAAGAGAAGTTAACATCTTTTCCAGAATATTTGTTTAAAATTCATCTAGAAAAAAGCATGACCTTCAGCATTACTATATGTTAATAACATGTTAATTTAAAATAAAGGAGTCAGGGCCTCTTAATAACAATAAAAAAGACCTTGTATTTAGAATATCAACATACATTAATTGATCAATTGATAAAAACATCTTTGCTTTTTTGTTAGAATCAAGTTTAATTTACTTTTTACTGTGGCAGGATTTATTTTATTAAATTGAGAATAGAAATATATAACTTTCTTCGCTTCTGTCAAACTTTTCTCTGTCTATTTTGGTGAAGAATTTGTTTTTTCTTGGTGTTTTCATGGCATTCATCAATAGATGACTGTCCATTACACAGTATTGAACTCATATGGTGCATTTTGTCAAAGTTGCATATTCTAAGCTTCATAAAAGTGTATGATGCTCAGAACACTTTGACTGAAGCCACATATATCTCCAAAATTTGCCATCTAATTGTATTGTTAATAGGACAAATGAGGAAAAAATATTATACACATGACTGAGAAATGATCATATTAACTATATTTAATGAATTTGACATTTTAAATACATGTAAATATATAGGGGAAGAATCATTTATTGCCCTGGTCTCATCTATTCTATGGTTCTGATCTCCTCAAAGGTCAACTGTAGTAGAAGAGCCACACACATTGGCAGTAAACATAATATCACTTCTTTGATTTTGACTTTTGTGAAACCAACCATTGTGTTTTGTAAACTGTGGCTTCCAACCATATTGTCTAAATTTGGCCATTGCGGCTGCCTCAATACTATTGTTAGAAGAAGCCATGTGTTTTCTTGTTTAGTGATGTAGTCAACATAATGGTATTCCTCTCACATCCTCCTTGCAGATGAAAGAGAGCTCATTATTTATTAACAACTCTTGCCTTCTTTGGTGCTACCCTCCAACATCTTCTTTTCAGTCATTGTAACTGGCAGAATACAAAAGCCTAAGTGAAGACTTAGGCTAAATTTGCTTAACTAATTTTTTTGATTTGTGGATCAGAGTGAATGGGAGTGGGACTGGAAGGATCTTTAGAACTTTAAAGAAAACATCTATTCTGATAGATCTATTTAATGTAAAATTCCTTTCAAACAAGAGAGAATCTAGGTAATTTTCAAAGGATGAAATTTTCTTTTTGTCCAGGGCTATCGCCAAAAGGATTATTTCATTGCAACTCAAGGACCTCTTCCTCATACTGTGGAAGACTTCTGGCGAATGGTGTGGGAGTGGAAATGCCACACCATCGTTATGCTTACAGAAGTTCTGGAAAGGGAGCAAGTATGAACGTTTTGTATAGTATCTTGTAAATATTTTGTTATCAATATTTTAAAAAAATCCAGAACAAGAGTATAGAAAACTCATTATACATCATTAACACTGATCTGTAAAATGTAGTACCTCAACAGGTCTAGCATGAATTTGTCCTAGCAAATGTTTTGCAGTCTGTGGAACTACAGGCTGTGGAACTACAATTGATGCTTTTGCTGTTGACTAGGATTTTAACTGTTCAATAAATCATGAAATCTCCTGTGAAGGAGCAAAACTGTTGATTGCTGCTGAGGCAAACACCTGTCTATAGCAAAAGTAATAGCAATAGCAATAGCACTTAGACTTATATACTACTTTACAGTGCTTTACAGCCCCCTCTAAGCAGTTTATAGAATCAGCATATTGCTCCCAACAATCTGGGTCCTCATTTTACTGAACTTGGAGGCATAGAAGGCTGAGTCAACCTTGATCCGGTGAGACTCGAACTGCTGGCAGCCGGCAATCAACAGAATTGGCTTGCAATACAGCATTCTAACCACTGCGCTACCACGGCTCTATCACAGACAGACAGATGGTCTGCAAAAGCATGAACTATGTTACAATCACATGTTTTCAGAAAATGTAGAAATATAAATTATCATACCCTATGCCAGAGTCAAGGCCCCAAATAAGTCGTCATAATTCACAGGAAGATACAATCAAATGACAGGGAATTAGGTGTGGTTCTGTGCTCAGATGTTAATTATGTTTAACACTTGCAATTTCCTTATAGTAAGAATTCTATATATAGATCTTATCTTAATTGGGATATCAGACCCAGTTTGGTGTGATTCTTTTCATGACTTGGATTATATGTACATATTGTTATAGTACAATATAAGTGGGTGGGGAAGATTGGAATTAATTTGAAAATCACCATTCCCAGAAATAATTGACATAGCTTAGATAGCAACAAGAAATCTAAAAGCACCATTTTTTTCTGTTTCTAAATTTTACAGGAAAAATGTTTTCAGTATTGGCCATCAGAAGGTTCTGTTTCTTATGGCGAGATTACCATTGATATTAAGAATGACTTGCTTGTTGATACTATAAGCATAAGGGACTTTTTGATTACACACAACCAGGTATTCTTCAAATTTCCCTACTTCTTAAACTTCTGGGGTTATTTTTTTACTGTTGTATTAAATACATTTTACTTCATATTTATCAGACTGGTCAGTAGTTATGAATATCTAATTTTAACAAATGTATTCTATCAGGAATAAGCAAAGGAGCAAATATCAGAACAGGGAAATCTTCACTGCTGAGAAATTGAATCACACCCTTCTGTAGTTAGCTAACAGTGGATTTTACAAGTTGACTTGGTTACATTTTGCAAACAAGAAAGATATATACTGAGAAATAAAGTCATCTCTCCTACAAGCACATGCACGCACACCACACATACATACTCTGTCTCTGTGTATCATACATACACACTTGTACATATATAAGTACAGTATATACCATACATATGCACACATACATACATATATGTTTGTATGCATGGTGTGACAGCACCAAGGTTTAAATTCTAAGCCTTTTCAAATCAACAGATTGGAATTATTGTTTCCTTGACCTAAAGCATGCGAGATATTTATTTCATTTGATTCTATTTAATCCCTTAATTAATGAAGAACTTCCCTTCATCAATTTAGTGTTCAGATTACTGGAGAATGTTAAAAATAGAAACTCTGAGTGTATGTGTGTGTGTGTGTGTGTGTAAAAAAATAAAAATAAAAATAAAAAACCTAACACACATATCTATAAAAAAATTACACAACGTAACTAAACATGGTTCTCTGTCTAGATGGTCTCTGGTGATGAACCGAAAGGCAGAGAGGGAAACAGTATGTCTCCTCCCTTAATGGGGCCCTTACAGGAAGTTGTGAAAACAATTATCCATATATATATATATACACCACACACACACAAAATAGATTTAAAAATGCTACATATATATGTATATGATTTATTTATTGATCAGCTCATAAAACTAATATATATATATATACACACACATACATACATACATACACATACATACATACATACATACACGGGAAAACACCCGAAGACAGCAATACCAGCATACCTACACCCATTAATATTGTTAATATATATATTGTTAATATATATATTGTTAATATATATATTGTTCCACAACACCCTGTTAGGTCCCAATTAAGGGAGGAGACATACTGTTTCCTTTTCTGCCTTTCGGCTCATCACCAGACACCATCTAGACAGAAAGCCATGAGTTCCAGAGACCATCTAGACAGAAAGCCATGAGTTCCGTTGTGTAATTTTTTTATGTGTGTGTTACGTTTTTGAGCTGATCAATAAATGTTGTGGAACAAAGTATATACTTCTCCTCCTGTCTCAGCTGAGCAGGAACAGAACCTGGAGGCTCAAGTGGTAAGAGATTTGCCTAGCATGTTAATACAGCCCCGGTTCAAATCCCAATAAGGGTATGGCTAGCTGATGAGAGCTAAAAAGCTCGAAATAGATCTATACTAGTCTCCCTGACTTATTTATTGATCAACTCAAAAACACACACACACACACACACACACACATATAGTATTTTAATTTATTTTCTAAAATTACATTGGGCAGTTAAGAGAAAAAGGTAGTAGTTGATATAAATAGAATATTTTTTGTCAGTAATAGAAATGTTGCAATATGTAATAGACTCTGAAAGCTTTTATGAACGTTTTTTAAACTAAGTCTTTCTATGTCTAATGGAATTACTCTCAGAAAAGTGGACAAGGCTTTGGTATTTAAAACTGTTTCTTTCCATTACTTATTTTAAACTTGTGGCTTTCCCACTTCTGAATAACCAGGATAAGCAAGGCAGAGTGATTCGACAGTTTCATTTTCATGGATGGCCTGAGATAGGCATTCCGACTGAAGGGAAAGGTATGATTGACCTGATCGGAGCTGTTCAGAAACAGCAACAGCAGACAGGAAACCACCCCATTACAGTACACTGCAGGTAAACACATTCTTACATATTTTTCCTCATATTCTTTTGCAGCTTTAAAGTTGAAAAGATAGCAAGGACTTTAGCTCTGAAGTAGAGCCCCTGAGGTATCTGAAAGAACATTTCACATTGAGAAATCTTTCTTCCAGAATACTATATTTACAGCTGCAGGATAGGGAAGCAGGTGAATTGGCCAATGATGAGCATAAATATGATGGCAAGTGAATATACCAGGGATGGTGAACCTTTTTGGCACTGAGTGCCAAAAAGGGAGTGCGCATCCTCCTCTGGGACACAACCCAGAAGAGGAACTGCCCAAGGGGCATGTGTGTGCTGGAAAATGAACTTAGGTTTCCAGCGTGCACATGTGCACTGACCAGCTAGTATTCCAGTTACTGGTGTGCATGTGCATGTGGCAATCAGCTGGCCGGCATGCATGCTCACGCCAGAAAATGAAGACCAGCTTTTCCAGTTTCCAGCACTGATGCACTCACAAAGGCCAGCTGATTGTCACCTGTGCACCAAAAACCCGGAAGAGGAATGGGCAATGTCGCACGCACCAGACGATATTGCTCCACATGCCACTTCGGTATATAGTGGCACACCGATATATACAAACTGATGATGCTTCAGATAATCTGGTCCCAAGCCTTAAAAGACTATGAGATAAAAATAACCATCAGTGAATTGATCCTGAAAACAGACAAGAGAGTCAATGGACTTAACAAAAAAGTACAGTGTAATATAACTTTTGATCTGGTTCCTACTTTGTGAACAAAGTATAATTTCCAATTTTTTCCCCTCAAAAGTTGTATCACATCAATGGTGGGATTCAAATTTTTTTTACTACCGGTTCTGTGGGTGTGGCTTTGTGGGTGTGGCTTTGTGGGCATGGCAGGGGAAGGATACTGTAAAATCTCCATTCCCTGCCCACTTTAGGGAAAGGATAGTGCAAAATCCCCATTATCTCCCAATCAGCTGGGACTCGAGAGGCAGAGAATAGATAGGGGCAGGAACAGTCAGAGATAGTATTTACCGGTTCTCTGAACTACTCAAATTTTTTGCTACCGGTTCTCCAGAACTGTACTGAACCTGCTGAATACCAACTCTGTCTCACATACACCATATTAAAACAGAGTAATCTGGAGGTTACTAGAGTATGGATAGCTGACCCTACAAGCTTCTATTGCTGGTCAGAAATGAAAAAAGTGAATTGTAGAAAAAGAGCTATCATGGTATATATCATGCTATCACAGCATGAAATGCATATGGTGTGGTGGTGTAGCACTTCACAATTCTATAGAAGACTTAACACATGATTCCTTAAAGGATTCTGTAGGGCATGAGGCCCTACCACCTGCAGCACCTGCAACCCCAGATGAATTTTAAAAAAAACAACGTTAACACATCTTTAATATCTCTTTGCTTCTAACTGGATAAATTGTTCAGATTCCTAAAGATGTGTTTCATTTAATCTTGTTACTATAATTATAATTCACGCTTTGCTTTAGGCTCATAAATTATCAATATTGAAAAAGAGAATAGAAAAGATTTTTATTGTTAACAAAGTACTGTAATGTAACAGAATCTTAAAAACTTGCCAAAGCAATTCTCCAGATCAGTTATAACTAATATAAATACGGTGGAGTTATTCTGAGCCCCTTTCTCATGCTTACCTTTCCCCTGGATGAAGGATTTCTATTTGTGAGAATCTTCTTTCCCTCTCCATCTTCCTGGGATCTAGTAAACATTCCATCATAGCAGTTTACACAAATGTACTGACCTAGGCTTCCTGATACAGTAAAAAGCACATACTTAGTCCCAAAAACCCTCTTTTTATTTCAAAGGTTGTGAATTAGTTCAAGTCCCAAATAAAGAGTCCTACAGTAAGCTGCCAAAGTCTTTAGGGATAAGGCTGATAAACACCCCCCTTTATCTTTCTTGAAATGCTGCTAAAGACTTAATTGACAATTAGCTTGGCAAGCCACACGAAGCAGAGTCAAAACAGAGCTTCAAAAGGTAAACTGACCAGTATGAATCAAGTTGCTTCCTACAAAAGCTCACATGCCTTTGTTCCTCCTTTATGCCCTATGGGAGGACCCAAATCACCTCGAAGCCTTACTCCCCAGTCATCCCTTCTGTCTTAACTGTCCTTGCCTTCTGGCAGCCCTGCACATGGGTGAACTGGGAAGAGGCAGAGCCTGTTCCTCTGCCTTGCTGATGTCTGACTCTGGAGGCTCCAGAGGCAGCACATAAATTACCAGATGGCCCTGGGCCCCCTCTCTTCCTCTGACGCAGAGCCCTCGTCCAAGCCTTCCTCAGACTCCAGGACTGGCCCATGTTCCCACCCAATCTCCTCGCTGTCTGACTCTGCTGCCAGCTCTGCAGGCTGCCAGCCGACCACAACAAGCAGCTAAATTGAGACACACTTCAAGAAGTGTGTGAAAGTTGGAATTTTTTCAAACTGCTCTGAAATACCACAATTCCTAATTCTATATTGTTCTACAAAGTTGAAAAACACTCTCAATCAACACTGAAATAACTATCGTTTCCCCATTTTTCAAGTGAAACTTGCTCTGGATCTTGGTGGATGGATAAATGTATTCCAGAGGAAACTTTGTTTATAAGGAAGTAACTACAACATCAGCATTCATTCCCTGAACAATTTTAAAGTTTAAAAAGCTTATTTTTACAGTAACAGGAAGAAGGTTCTATAAAATCTATATACTATCTGTAAGACTTAAGCAAATCTGCAAAATGAATGCCATATCTGGTACTCTGAAAAAGCAAACTACAGAGTTACTAAGCCTATTTATATTAGCAGAGAGTCAATTCTACATGTATGTTTTATTTTCCTGCATATGATAGGCCAACCTATTTGTCCTTTACTTGTAGTGCTGGAGCTGGAAGAACAGGTACATTCATAGCACTCAGCAATATTTTGGAGAGAGTCAAAGCTGAGGGGCTCTTAGATGTATTTCAAGCTGTGAAGAGTTTACGGCTGCAAAGACCTCATATGGTGCAAACACTGGTATGTTGCTTCACCACAATTGATAATATGGCACTAATATTTTAAGAGTAAAATAGAGGCTTTATCTATATTCATACAAGATCATTGGTTTGCTCAAGCATAGTGATTATGAGCCTCAGTTGATGATGGCAACCATGACTGAAGGGATTCCTCCCCAATGGTAAAAATACCCAGTTCTAGAATACATAAGAGGTTACGCTAGGATATAATTCCAGATCCCCTTATTTTGCTGGCATGCTCTAAAAGAGCTAGAAACCAATTATGAATAAGAGTACAGGAAAAAAAGAGAAAGGCAAAAGATGAAAACATTTACTCAGTTTTCATCCTGGCCAGCAGCAAAAATTAGAACAGGTCTTTTGTTTGTTCTATGAAAATTTGTTCTACAATGTGTAGTGAATTTGCATTAATAGGCTCAAATGTAAGTCAATAAACTGAAAATACATTCATATTAATGAAAACATATACAAGTACCAGGATTCATTTCTCATTCAAATAGTTCTTCAAAGGAAATAATTGTTTTGTTCATTGTTTTACACATAGTAGCCTTCTTCTAGGCAGTGTCACTTGATAGATAATTGTGCTGAAACATGTAACAAAAAGTAAAAAACATTTTATCTGTATATTTTATCATGATTCTACAGTTTTGAAGTTAAATACGGTTCAACAGAGTTCAAACATAATAATGTCTCTTTTTTGCACCTGCAGGAACAGTATGAATTCTGCTACAAGGTGGTACAAGATTTCATTGATATATTTTCTGATTATGCCAATTTCAAGTGAAAATGCCTGTCATTTTTTTTAATTTAATCATCTGTACAAAGATTTGTAAATCATGTTAATTTATTTCCATTTTTAAAAAAAATCTAAATGTACATAAGATTCTGTATGTTTTGCTTTGAATGTCTCTTCAGGTGTATGTATGACTCAAATAAGCTTCAACCCTGATCCAAAGGAGTATGCACAGACTCTTTTCATACAATAAAATAAACTTCTAGTCAGCTATTTGGTGGCAAAAGGAAAGAGCTGATTTATGGGATTTGTATAGTTTTGAAAGGACTTAATATATTCACCCCAGCTGGTTGATAAAAGAGGAAAGTTGTATTCACAGAATATAGTTGCATGTTGGATTACTCATTCAACTGAAGAAATATGTTCAAAAAACTGTGTCTGCATGTGTAACAACCCTATCTAGGTCATTGCTTTGTGTTTTTGTTGGTTTTAATTTTAAATAACTGAGGCCCATGTACAATATAGTGCAGTATATACTGTTGTGAATACAGGCACAATTCAGCCTATGTTAGGCATATTTAAGACTCACTGATCTCAGTGGGTTTCATAAGCATATGCTTAAATATTTCCCATTGAAATTAATGGGACTTTGAGTCCAGCTAAATGTTTGAAAGCACTGATTCTGAAATTAAATTGATATCGATCTGATCAGTGGCTTGGATGACAGCCCACTGATCACGCTGAGCCCATGTAAAAGCAAAATATATTAATAGAACTTCAAATCTCCTTAATTTTGGCTGAATCTTTCCCATATTTTGCCTAAATGCATGAAAAATTGTGATTCATTATCTCTAATCCTGTTTGAAATTATATATATATATATTTAATTTATTGTATACAGTCCCTATTATTTATATGAAAAAGGAAAAAGAGTACATTTTTAGAGCTAAAAATCATCTTGCTATAATTGAGCAATATTTTATTAAAAGCAAGCATCATTTAATGACTACACCACAAAGATATTATACCATCCAGACTGAAAGGAATATGGGCTTTCTATAGACAGATAGAAAAAATTCTTGAGTTTTCATTTCAATAAGATTTACATCTGTTTCTTGTTTTCTTATGTTGATGCTATTGTGGTCATTAATATATTTGATCCTGATACAACATCACTAATATTAATGTGAAGAATTCACTGAAGAAGATAATATACAAAGTGTGCTAGAATATGAGAATATTCTAAATATTTATTTTTATTTTATCAATACCAATTAGACTAATTTGCCTTTTTGGTACTGTTTTGATCTTTATAGTTAAGCACAACTAAAATAGAGATGAACACAAATCTTCCATAAGCAACAACATAAGATATCATTTTAACTTTTTAAAAAATGTATATTTTTAAAAATAGGACTCTAGAAAATTCTGTTTTAATGCAAGTTCTCAATTAATACCATAGTGTAAATATGGAGTTTCTTAAATTTAATTAAGTAGTATTAAAATACAATTTTAAGTTATCATTTTATTGCATTAAGAGAAAATATATTTAACTTATAAACCAGCTGATCAATATTTGATACTATTTTGTATCAAGAAATTTTGTTTTGTTATCATAAATAGCTATAAAGCCAGATATTACATTTATATAAAGAAAAATGTATCTCTTTAGTAAGCAATCTAAATCAATTCATCTCTTGCTAAGTTATACTGAAGGTAATAAGTTAATAAATAGCTGTCATTTTTAAGCCTAGTTAAATGTCAAATATTCAAAATTCAATTCACAATAAAGCCCTTAATCATTTGAGTTCTTTTGGTACCCAAGGCACATAAATAAAATAAAGATTCCTTCCACTGTATCCCCAAATATCCAGTTGCTTCTTATCTCCAGAGTGCACATATAGTTCCAAAATGAGCAAAGGTCTTATTTCTATTGTAAAGATGGCCTGCATGAATCTAGAACTTAGAAGCACCATGTAGATACCAGAATACCTACAGGTGTTCTGGTAGGGCTATTCACATGCAAACACTCATGTACTAAAAAGCACAAAACCCAATCATCTTGATAGTACTTGGATAGAAATTGCACTCTATAGTTCTATCTTACTGACTGCTGCAAGATTTCAAAGTTCTTACAAGAGAAGAAACATTTTGTTGATGCCAACAAAGGCAAACAATAAAAACAAAATAACATAAGCCTGGGTTCAATTATGATTAACTCCACCATTTTCAGGAAATAGTAGAAGCTGCTACAAGAAGGAAGATGATGAATTATTTTTATACTCTCTACCTTAATAGTTTTTCACCCCCTCCATTCCCCATACATTTTTTTAAATTATTCTGGAACAAAGTAGGGAATAGGATAAGAATAAAGATGGAATGTCCACCCATTCCTTCTTCTGTGGAGTAGCTCATAAAAACTTTGCCCTGCAGAAGTATGGAACATACTTAAAGTCTGAACAAAACTAGGATGACAGTGAAGTAATAAAGCAGAACATTTTATTTCCCCATATTTTAAAAGATATATCTAAAAGCACAAACATAATTTATATAAATTTATATACAAATGTCTTATCTAATATGCAATATATCTGGCTTGCCTGGTTGTTTTATGAATTATAAATGCCTTATTAAAATTATGTAGACTGCAAAATGGTCTTTCTAATTTAGCTCTTGTTCTTTTTAATTCTGTATACATTTAAATTGTTTCTGAAAGGAAAAGTGAATACTTAGTAACCCAGCCGATAACAAAATTTCCGTATCAGGCCAATTACTTTTAATTGCTAAACTGTTTATATTAGCAGCTTAGATATTGTTTTTAAGGACAACTGCTTATATCTTTTGAGGAAAAAATCCTATGTACATATAGTTGTATGCACATAAGAAATCATTTTATGAAGTGACTGATAGTAACAATTCTAACCTCAACAATGTTATGTTAAGAAATATTGAGTAAACTTTCTAAAACTTTAGAAAAGTAAATTTTCCAATTTGATATAGACAAAAATCCATTGAGTCCAAAAGATGAACAGTTTTCATAAGCTGCTTTGGAAAATCCTTCTAGCAACCTTGGAAATATCAAGCATTTTCTACACATGATTTAAGTAGAAATTCACCCTGACAATTATTGTGTCCCAGCTGTTCTTCTGTAAAAGGGTCATCTTATATAGATTGTGAGTGGGATGTGGACCTGAGATTAACATGAAAAATTATTTTAAGCATCTTGATATGTTGAACAAAATACATGTCTTTCAGCCGTCTTGATTCCTCAGTTCCTTCCTATGGATCTATGCAACTTTGCACTTTATATAAAACAGCCACCAGTTTAATCCATATCCCTAGATAAATCCAGGCTACTACAACTGGCTGGTGTTTATTCATCCATGCCCAGAACAGTGATAGGTGTTTGCTTCTCTCTGAGCTTGGCTGTTTTCTTGCAGATGTTTCATTACCCAAACTAGGTAATATCATCAGTGCTAGCAAGGGAGCCTTACTCCTACTAGCACAGATGACACCTAATTTAAGTAATGAAACATCTGGAAGAAAACAACCATGCTCAGAGAGCACTAAAGACTCCTCATGCTACAAATATTCTTCTTTACCATACCATACCATACCATACCATACCATACCATACCATACCATACCATACCATACCATACCATAGAGTTCTTGCTGCTTCCTATATAAACTGGCACCACCCAGATGTATAGTACTTTATATCCTATTCAAGCATTAATGATTGTATCACTGTTGGAAAAATTATGGGACTCTAGCACATTTGAAGGAAACAACATTTGGAAAGTTTTGTAACATAACTGCCCCTATGTGAATCACTTAAGGGATAGCATTACACATTGTAGTTAAATTACCCATCAAAAACCAAGAAGCATCCTGCTTGTTGTAGACATATGCCTCATTGTTAAAACAAAACAAAACAGAACTATTATTCTATAAAATAATATAGAAATAAAATCTGTCAAAAATGCACATAAGGTCCATGAATGAAAAGGACTGATTATAACTGAGTAGATTGTAGCTCAGGGTTGAACTGTGGAGTCTTTGATGCTGTCTGAACCTAGTTTTGGGCTTGATGATGTTTCATTCTCTGACCAAGTAGATAACATCTTCAGGGCTAGAAGGGAGTGGAATTTCTCTGTTATACTGTATACAGTAGCTTACTCAATCAGTGTTTGTAGGGGTTTTTTTTCCCTTGTAATTCTTTGATTACTGACAATATTGGTAGTTCCTCGATTAGGGTATTTTTTAATTGCTTGATTGTTCGTCTAGTTTTAATCGTGGTGTTTTTTTTTGTTTTTTTTAATTTGATTTATATCCCGCACCTATCTCCTATAGAAGAACCCAGGGTGGCGCACAGGAAATTAAAAACACCATATAAATATACAAATACGTAAAATCCTAAAACCACAATTAAACTTAAGAACCCTGTGCTAAAACAACATATTAAAATCCCTCTAATTAAAAATTTGTAAACTAAAACTCAGTCGATTAACGGGTGGTCACGCTAGGCCGGCTTGATGCACTAGGTGCGTCTTCAGGCGCTGGCGGAAAAGGCAGAGGTCCGAGGTGGTTCGGGAGGCAGGTCGTTCCAGAGGGTAGGGCCCGCCACAGAGAAGGCACCCGGAGAAGACCCTCCCTATGAGAGTGGATTGGTCGAAGGGATGTGTGGGGCAGTCTCACACATAACTAGGCTCCGTGCCATGGAGCACTTTAAAGATGGCAATCATCACCTTGAAGCACACCCAAAAGGCCACAGGTAGCCAGTGTAGCTCGCGCAGGAGAGGTGCAATATGGGGCTGCCTTGAGGCTCCCTTTATCACCCGTGCAGTCGCATTCTGAACTAACTGTAACCTTTGAGTGCACCTCAAGGGGAGCCCCATGTAGAGATATGTAGAGATATGTTTTCCCTGCTGATTGCTACTAAAGAGTTGTTCTGGTCTTTTTGTTTCTTTTTTATTGTCACTTTTGAATGGTAGGAAAACTACTGTACATAAGTAGAGAGTAAATCTCACTTATTCTAAAACTGAAGATGTTATCTAATCAGGTAAAAAAATGTCTGCAAGCAAACAGCCAAGCTACGAGAAAGTCAGAAAATGGAATACTTGGAATTGGTGCAATACATAGTAATTCAAAATATAAATCCAAATAGTCTCCTCATAACATAACATTTCTTGTGCAATAGCTGATTTTAAATAATTATGTTGGATTCTATGAGAAAAAAAACCCAGAAAACAATCTCTTTCTTGAATATTGTTCAGTATATTTAGTTCTGTGTAATTCCATTTGATGCCAATATTTGTTCTGTGTATAAAAAAATTAATTTGGAATCTAACAATACAGGTAGTCCTAGTCTTACAACCACAATTGAGCAAAAAATTTCTGTTGTTAAGTGAGACATTTGTTAAGTGAGTTTTGTCTCATTTACGACCTTTCTTGCCAACATTGTTAAGTGGATCACAGCAGTTGTTAAGTTAGTAGTAAGGTTGTTAAATGAATCTGACTTCCCCATTGACTGTGCTTGTGAGAAAGTTGCAAAAGATGATCACATGACTCCAGGAGACTGCAATTGTCATAAATATGAATGAGTTGCCAAGCGTCCAAATTCTGATCACATTACCATGGGGATGCTGTAAATGTTGTAAATATGAAAAATGGTCATAAGTCACTTTTTTCAGTGCCATTTTAACTTTGAACTGTGACTAAACAAATTATTTTAATCCAAGGACTACCAGTAATAGAAATGTTACAAGGTTGAAGGTTTGAAGCATTAAATAATTTAATTTGGGGTTTAGAATATTTTAATCAGATCAGGGTACTATACTTTATATAGTATGCAATATTTTTCATGCTTTGTTTTACACCGAATGAAACATCATTAATAAATGCCAAATAAAGATTAGAAATTATATATTCTGATCTGCATAACAGTCACTATGTGATTGACTTTGTCTTATGCAGTAATAGACACTGATTACCAAAGTTTTAAGTTCCGGTTTAACTTGGAATATGGGAACAACTAGAAACATTAAAGCCATTTATTTCAAACTATGTTTCTAGAAAAATCCTACATTCATCAACAATATACCAGAAGTTCATTAAGGAGCAAATTATTAACTAGCCAATTAGCTAACCAAAAGGAAAGATTTAAATTGCTTTTTACATTCTCTTTCAATGCACAACACAGGAGTTATACATAGTCTATATATGCCTGGAATTAAGGATGGGCAGTCTTGATTAACAGCTGCTATTTAGAAAACTGCTGAATAGCTCTCATAACATACACAACTGTATGTAAACATGTTGGCATAATGCCAAAGGGACCCAGTTTTGAGCTACTACTTGGTTGCTTACAGATGTGCTTCAGATAAATGTTGCCATGGGATTTGTAACAGTCAGCTAGCAAATTAATTGAAGATTAATTTAGTCTGGATACTGTTGTGAGACTTGGGTAGCCTAAATCTCTATCATTTTCCTACATAAAGGGTTAGTTGTGCCTGGTAAGAGGTAATTATGAGCTAACTACCTAAAGAACGGCAGTGGCACAGTGGTTAGAATGCAGTACTGCAGGCTACTTCTGCTGACTGCCGGCAATTTAACAATTGAAATCTCACCAGGCTAATGGTTGGCTCAGCCTTCTATCCTTCTGAGGTTAGTAAAATAAGGACTCAGATTGTTGTGGGCAATATGCTGACCCTTTAAACTCCTTAGAGAGGGCTGTAAAGCAGTATATAAGTCTAAATGCTATTGCTATTGCTAACTAATCTCTTTGCGACAGCCCAGCCCCACTTTAGCCAGTCAATTAATCTTTGATGCAGAAAAAGTAAACAAGCACATGCTTTCTCTTTAAGAACGAAACTCTATTCAGATATTATTCCAAGTCACACTATAAATGGTTTAAGAAGAAGAAAGAATCGGTCTGGTTCATTGGATAAGGCACCTGGCTAGAGACTGAATTCTAGGCTCATCTTAGGCAAAAAGCCAGCGGCATGACTTTAGGCCAGTCACTTTCAGACCTAGGAAGAACACTTCCAAAAGATGTTGCCAAGAAAACAACAGGAAATCAAAAATTAATGAAAGGCACCCTCCCCCACTCCAAAAAAGAAGAAAAGGGTTCTTTTGAATACTTTTGTTTTAAAGTTTGCATTGGCGCTTTGGCCTCTATTCCTAGCAGTCTATGAGAGATTTTAAGTTCTTGCACTGATGGACATTTAATCTCTCTTCATAATTTTAGCCTGAATTTGCAAAGGTTGCAGATTAATTTTTGAGTATCTCCATTATGCACTAGGTCTTATTTGGAGTAATGTCGGGAAAGGATTGGTATAGATATATGCAAGTATTTTTCTAAGTATAGGTAAAGTAAAAAATTTGGTGAGGAACATGGAAAGTTAAGCAAGTGCTACAGTATGCCTGCTTAGAATGATATTGTAAGTGTATTTATCATCCAATCCAAAACTACATTTACAGATTACCAATTGGGTTATGATCAACATTGCCGAAAGTACTCAAAGCACATAAAATAGGCTTGCTTATCGCAGCATTTCAAATCACTGCATAACACAAATGCATTTGGAAGCAACCATGTCCTTGAGGATGTTGAGAATCATACATGCATATCAATTATATCATCATAACTCTTCTGAACTACAGTGAAATACCTGGATGGGGCTTTTCTATTTCTTGTGGTTGATGAGAATGTTTCACAATAATTACATGTATATATGATTCTTTTGTATTTGTGTACAAGCCTACTGCCATCTGTGACACACAGCCCAGAAAATTCAGAGGACAGCCTTGGTTCAATGGTATACATGCTTTATACAGGCTCATATCTTACAGTAACCATTAGAAACCAACGTGAAAAAAGATTCTTGTTAATGGTTTCAAATACACTTAATACTTGAATTATAAAGGCTCTAAAGAAGAATGCCTATCATATTGGTCATTTTGAAAACGATGTTTATGAATCTGTTTTAAAAAGAGTTTGAATCTTTTTGTTCCAGTAGTTTGAAATGTTTACTTTAGGCATTGTAATTTGTAATGTATTGCTTCTGAACCTTTTTATGTACATGATAAACCCCATTTAATTTATGTCAAGGACGTTGTATGTATGTAATATAGTGATATTTTCTTTTATTACATTTATAATTTGATCTCACTGTACAGTATTTATAATTCCAGTGAATGTTGCTAAATTATTTGAATATGCAGACTGCAAATCTAATAATTCCAATGCAAGAACAAAGGCTTCATTTTATTTTCAGGCTGTATT
This sequence comes from Rhabdophis nuchalis, assembly GCA_039707465.1. Taxonomy (NCBI): domain Eukaryota; kingdom Metazoa; phylum Chordata; class Lepidosauria; order Squamata; family Natricidae; genus Rhabdophis; species Rhabdophis nuchalis. Next base: position 71,689,385 of record CM077645.1, read on the forward strand.
TCTTTCCTTAAATCTCTTAATTTTAATTCTTGTCCTGTTTTATTCTTTAAACTAAATATTGCAATTTTGTAAAGAATGGAAAACCCCTTATTTAAATTACTTTGCCAAGCTGTTCAAATTCTGGTTATTTTACACAGACCTATTTTCTGACAAAAGAAAGAGTGTTAAATGAAGCACTTTAGTTATAATATTTAATATAAAAGGGTAGTTGAATAATTCATTCAGACCACATATATTTATTTTAAATCTGAATAAAAATAATCATTTTTCTTAATTATCCCAGTGGATTATAGAAATGCTAATGTAATCTTTCTGGGCAGGTTTTTTTTTTTTTACAACAAACACCATACATCTAATGTTCCTCTAATGTTCCACTTATTTAAAATCCACAGCAGAATTCTACATATGGTCTTTTTCCCTGAAATTGCACATTTTAAAGCTATAAATTCCCCTGGATGTTGCATCAACAGAAAGAGGGAAATCCAACTTGAATAAATAAATAATTCCTTGATTTTTGAGTTGATTTTATTTAGTGACAGACGTGTATAGATTTTAGGATCATTTTCTTCCAGGAAGAAACAGTTAATTTATCAGCCAAGGTATGGGGGAAAAAGTGCTTCTGACCATTGTCTTGGGTTGGGAGATTCAGAAACATTCCCCAAACTGAATATCTCCTTTTTCTGGGACAGCATAAACCTATTTAGAACAGGGAGCTTTCTACTAGCTTTTACAAACTGCAATCCTCCTCGCAATCCATTATGCCTGGATTTTAATGCTCTATAACAATGATGGCTAACCTTTTTGTCCTTGCATGCCAAAAGCACACACATATGCACAACAGCGTGTGCGTGCGCCCACACCTACAATGCAGTGCATGCACAACACACACCCTATCACAGCTGGGGTGCATGCACAATACACACACTATCATAGCTGGGGTGATAGTTCATGTGTCTGCAGATAGGGCTCCATGTGCCACCTTGGCATGCATGCCTTAGGTTCTCCATCATGGTTGTAGTATATAGTAATGCAATGCTTTTTGAAATGACTACCAGTGACTACACAGGACAGTATAAATTATAGTGCCGTGATGGCAAAATGAGCTGTTACCCCAGCTCAGCTCCACCACGTATGCGCCTCCTGCTGGCCAGCTGATTTTCAGGTATCTGCCCTGCATGTGGGAGACACGCAGATGCGCGAGGACCAGGGGGAGTGTGGGGGTGTTCCCCCTGGGTTCCATTTTTGGTCCCAGAAGACTTTAGGGAGGTTTGCTAGATCCCAAAAAGGGTGCAGACCCCCCTGCACCCTTTTTGGGATCTAGCAAACCTCCCTAAAGCCTTCTGGGACCAAAAATGGAACCCAGGGGGAACACCCCCACAGTCCCCCTGGTCCTCGCGCATCTGCGTGTCTCCCACATGCAGGGCAGATACCTGAAAATCAGCTCGCCAGCAGGAGGCGCATACATGGTGGAGCTGAGCTGGGGTAACAGCTCATTTTGCCATCACGGCACTATAATTTATACTGTCCTGTGTAGTCATTGGTAGTCATTTCAAAAAGCATTGCATTACTATATACTACAACCATGATGGAGAACCTAAGGCATGCATGCCAAGGTGGCACATGGAGCCCTATCTGCAGACACATGAACTATCACCCCAGCTTAGCTCCACCAAGCATGTGTGTGAGCCTCCCACCATCCAGCTGATTTTTGGATATCTGCCATGCATGCAGGAGATGCACACACATGCTCAGGGGCCGAGGGGAGCGTGGGAGGTGGCACACCCTCCTCGTGCCCCATTTATCATCCCAGGAGGCTTCAGGGAGGCCTGCTAAGCCCAAATTGGGGTGTGGGGAAGTTACACGTACATGCGCAGGGGAGTGCAGAGTGTCACACATGCATGTGCAGGGGGATAGGGTATGTGGGTGGGGGTATAGCATGCACATTGCATTATGGGTGTGGGCATGCATACTGTATGTGCGCTATCATAGGCACATGCTTTCAGCACATGAGGACAAAAAGGTTAGCCATCACTGTAATACAAGAATCACTATGCAATAGTGATCTTTCTGAAAAACTCCTTAAGCAACACCATCAGAGGTGGGATTCACAGAAATTTACCACTGGTTTGCAAATGTGAGCACGCACACTCGCGTCATGTACAGACGCCACCCGCACCTGTGTACGGCCTTGTCAGCAAATGCTTTGCTTGCACACGGAATCAAAACGGCTACATATTGACTTCCGGTTCCGGCTCCAGCGGCGACGAGCGAGCCTAGCGCTCGCTCGCCATTTTGTTGCTTTTTCTGCCCCCCCACGGGGGCGAGACGCCCCTTTTTTGGGGGTCTCCCGTAGGGCCGGCTCGGCAGGGACGCCCCCCCTCACGGCGGTGGGGCAGGCGACCCTTTTGCCGCGGCCTAGGTGAAGGAGAACATGCTGCGGGGGGTTCTCCCTTCGCCTAAGGACGACGGCGCCATTCACATCTATGTAGAGGGCTGAACGTCGATGTCGGAAGGCTTCCCGAGGCTTCAGCTGCAAGAGGAGAGTGAGTGTTCAAAAACTTTTTTTTCTACTGTCAGCCGGGCTGAAAGGACTGGGAGGGGGGTGTTTGTTTTTAAAAAAAAAACCCTCGGATCTAAGCGGCACTTGGAAATGGTTCCTCGCGGCGAGGAGCGGAAATTTTCAATCCTGACTGTTTGCGTTAAGGGAAAGTGGATTGCGGCTTGCTTGCAACAATGTTTCTAGGTCTGGCTGATACAATTTCTCTCACTACTCTCTCCTGCGGGCTCTGAGCTGGGCGGTGGAAAATGGCCTCTCTTTGTTCCTGATTGACTATTTTGTTTATGTAAAATTTCCAGTGTCTCTTTGCAATTTGGACTATCTCTGGTTTTTAATGAAGAAATTTTTTCTTTTGGATTTGTGATTTCTTTTCTGGAGTACCTTCGCTATTACATCTATTGAGTTGGAAAACTGTCTCTCTCTTGGTTCCTGTATTTTACAAAGTTACAACCTTGATCAGAACTTTTGGCTCCCGGTTAGTCTCACCAACCCCACCCTGAAAACGCCATTTTGGTGGCATTGATTTTAACAGTTAATCATGGCTCAAGAAACAGCACTGACAAGTTTAGAACAACGGATGGCTTCTCTTGAAACTGTTATACAAACTTTGGTACAAGAGATTCAAGCCCAGAGGGCAGAAAACATCAATTTCAAGAAGGAGCTATTGGACACACGGAAGCAAGTGCTGGAAAACACACAGAAGACTGAAGAATTGGAAGGGGGGTTGGCGGGGGTTAAGGGAGAGATTAAAAATGTTACTAAAGAGGTTGGGGAAACAAATGGGCATGTGTCTAGGATTGATATGGAAAGAATGACATATTTTTTGAGATTTCAGAACGTTCTTGAGGAATCTGGTGAATGCCTCCCTGATCTTATGAGCACAATTTTAGCAGACTATTTACAAAAATCTAAGGATGAGATCAGGGGGGACATTGACCTAGCCTACAGAATTAACTCAGCATATGCCAGGATAAATGAAGTGCCTAGAGAGATACATGTGAAATTTGTTAGAAGGTCAACCAGAGAGGAAATCCTGAAAGTGCAGAGAGGTAGTCCATTAATCTACCAACAAAAAGAGGTTGCTATCTTGAAGCAGATCCCTAGAAAGATTCGAGAAGCAAGGAGGAAATTTTCCTTCTTGTCTAAAATTTTATTTGATCATGGGATTTGGTTCAAGTGGGTGACACCCGAAGGGATGCTGGTGTTCTGGGAAGGAGGAAGAGTGAGGATTAAAACAGTTGCTGAGGCGGAAGCCTTTCTTAAAAAACATTCCTCTATCCTGGGGGAAGATCCAGGGGGGACGGAGGGGGCCACGGCCCCGCCTACTGGGGGCCTGGAAGGAGAAAAAGAAGATTCAATTGCCAAGAGACTTAGATCAAAAAAATAACTCTGCCTTGACTTTTCTTTTTGAACAATTTTGCATAATATTTGTATTTGGATTTTTTGTAAAGGACTGACAGTATTGAATTGAGAATTTAGATATATGTACACGCTTTCACTTTGTAGTTTGATGAAAAATGTTTTTCTTTTTATTGTTATTAATGTATTTTGAGGTCCCGGAAGAGCCGACGACCTCGACGTGAATGCTTTCAAAATTTCTTTGTATCCCTTACCCTATCCTACAGAAAAAATGTAAAACCAATAAAACTTTTTCAATATAAAAAAAAAAATGAGGCTACATAGGACGTCATAGAGCTGGGGTGGGTCGGTGGGTGCGGCACCTGTAGGTCGCCACTACCAGTTTGCCCGAACCGGTCCGAACCAGCTGAATACCACTTCTGAATCTCAAATCTATTTGAGAGAAAAGGAAGCAAGCGGAGACTCTTATTTGCAAATCTCTCTTGAGATTCAGAAAGATGTGTCATAGTTGATAATGTCAAGAACCACCAGTTTGAAATGACTCAAGATATAATGCTTCCTGCTTTCTCCAGATTGCTTGTTGCAGTGAAGCTACCATCCTTTTGATTGTTTTATCTAATTATGGTAAATTAAGAGTGGCTTGTCTAAGAGACTGAAACTCTACAAGTTTTAGAAGAGTTTCAATCATTGCTTCCTTTAAACAAAAATCTTCAAAAAAAATTGCAATATTGTGATACTTTTAATAACTTCCAAAATAGAATTGACAAGTCACATTGGGCAAGGACTGAGGACCACTGGTCAAATGTGGCTTCCCGAGCAGCCTATCAACATCATTGGGAGGAAATTATAAGGTATGTGTATAAGATTTTTTTCTGAGAATGAATGTTATGGGTCTGAGTTTGAAACCCAGACAGCCAATTTGATATAGTGGTTAAGGCACCATTCTATGAGTCTAGTCCCACCTCAGATGCTCTGCTTGGACCAATCACTCTCAGTCTTAACAAGCAATGACAAAACTCTTCTGAAATATTGCCAGGAAAACTGAAAACTCCCACCCCCACCCAAGAGCAATCATAATTAAATGATTGTTAACTATGACATATTTCAAAAAGATACATTCCATTATAGTTTACATCTAGTGAACTGAATGATGGAATTATCCAAACTTTAAACTATTCACTGAATGAAATCTTATGTAATAGAAGTGATTGGATTTGTTAATTCTAAATGTTATTTACTTTGCCCACAAATGAGTTATAATTTATTTTCAAAACAAATGTCAGCAGTAAGTTCTTCAGTAGCATATGATATATTAAAGTTAATTGGATTCTTTAAATGAGTATATATTTGAAAACTGTAATTACTATAGAAAAATCTCTGTGAATTTTCAAACACTTAAGTATATAATTTTCTTACACTTCTGTTGGGAGAATGTTCCTTAAAAATCAGTGGCATTTACTTCTGAGGAGATAGGCAGAGAGCTTTACAACAGGCTTATGTTGTAAAATTATTTTTTCCCATTTGGGAGAATTTGTTTGAACACTCAGTATGCATTAGCTCTGATCCCTACTGCACCATTCATGTGAAGATCCGGGAGATTAGAGGGAAAACTGCATCTTTGGGTATACTGAAGCATTCACCCTTGAAAATGACTTGTGTATAAGACCAGTGTTTCTTAACTTCAACACCTTTAAGAAGTGTGAACTTGTGGAATTTGTGAACAGTTTGTGGACTTAAAATCCACACATCTTAAAAGATGCTGAGGTTGAGAAACATTGTATTAGGAGGATTTTCTCTCTCACACTCACTCTTTCTCACATGCACAATAAATAGCAGGAAGTGAGATCAAATGTGGAAGGCAAATGTTCTCCAAATGTGAACTGAAGTTAAGCAACAGGAGAAATTGAGGCAGTATAGAAGCAGAGAGCCCATTACCAACAGCAAAATAAATAATAACTTAATAATAATAACTTTAATTTTATAGACCGCTCCCTCTCCCCCAGGGGACTCGGAGCGGTGCACAGGGAAAATAAAAGACAATAAATATACATATACAAATATACATACATACTAAAAGGCAAATTAAACATTATTCCTGTGCTAAAATTCCCAATTGAAGTTCACTAAAATTCCCAATTAAATTTACTAAAAAACCCCATAGATAGACTACCCTAGGCCGGACAAGCAGAAAAGGTGTGTTTTTAATTTTAGACGGAAGGAGCGGAGGTCCGTAGGGGGGGAAGGTCGTTCCAGAGGGCTGGGCCCGCCACTGAGAGAGCCCTTCCCCTGGGCGTCGCCCGCTGACAAAGTCTAGTGGACGGCACCCGGAGAAGTCCCTCTCTGTGGGAGCGAATCGGCCGTGAGGATGTATGAGGCAGGATCCGATCCCGCAGATAGCTAGGTCCCGAGCCATGGAGTGCTTTAAAGATGATGACTAGCACCTTGAAGCGCACCCGGAAGACGACAGGCAGCCAGTGCAGCTCGCGCAAGAGCGGTGTTACGTGGGTAAACCTTGAGGTTCCCATAATTGCTCGGGCGGCTGCATTCTGGACCAGCTGAAGTCTCCGGGTGCACCTCAAGGGGAGCCCCATGTAGAGAGAGTTACAATAGTCCAGTCGGGATGTCACGAGGGCATGAGTGACTGTGCGAAGGGCGTCCCGATCCAATAGGGGGCGCAACTGGCGAACCAGGCAAACCTGGTAAAACGCCCTCCTGGCCACGGCTGTCACTTGATCTTCCATGGACAGCCGGGCATCCAGGAGGACACCCAAGTTGCGCGCCCCATCCACAGGGGCAAGATGTTCGCCCCCTATGGCCAGCGATGGAGTCAGCTGGTTGAATCGGGCAGCCGGAAACCACAGCCACTCGGTCTTGGTCGGGTTGAGCCTGAGTCCGTTTCTTCCCATCCAGATCCGCACGGCTTCCAGGCACTGGCACATCACTGCTACGGCATCGTTGGGGTGGTTTGGGGTAGATATATACAGCTGTGTATCATCAGCGTAGAGGTGATACTCTACCCCAAAACCACGGATGATCTCACCCAGCGGCTTCATATATGTGTTAAACAGGAGAGGCGAGAGGACCGACCCCTGAGGCACCCCATATGTGAGGGGTCTCGAGGTCGACCTCTGCTCTCCTGTCAACACAAATTGCGATCGGCCAGAGAGGTAGGAGGAGAACCACCGTAAGACGGTGCCTCCCACCCCCAACCCCCCCAGCCGATGCAATAGGATACCATGGTCGATGGTATCGAAAGCCGCCGAGAGGTCTAATAGGACCAGGATGGAGGAACAACCCCCATCTCTGGCCCTCCAGAGATCATCGACCAACGCGACCAATGCCGTCTCGGTGCTATCCCCGGGCCGAAAGCCGGACTGGCACAGGTCTAGATAATCAACTTCCTCCAGGTGACGGGGAAACTGTTGTGCCACCACACTCTCAACAACCTTCGCCAAGAAGGGAAGGTTGGCTGACTGGACGATAGTTGGTTAATAAAGCTGGATCCAGAGAGGGCTTCTTAAGGAGGGGCCTCACCATAGCCTCTTTTAGGGAAGCAGGCAAGGAACCCTCACTTAAGGAAGCGTTGACAACCTCTTGGAGCCAGCCTCGTGTCACCTCCCAGGATGCCAGTACAAGCCAGGAGGGACACGGGTCCAATAAACATGTGGTGGCTCGCAGTTGCCCACGTAACCTGTCCATATCTTCAGAAGTAACGGAGTCAAACTCCTCCCAAACAAGATCTGTCTCGTGCAATCCCACTGGGCCATCAATGGGGGCTAGCTCGTTCTGTATCTGAGCGATTTTCTCCTGCAGATAAGTCACAAATTCCTCTGCTCTACCCTGTAGTGGGGCTTCCCGCACCCTCTGTTGAAGGAGGGAGCGGGTCACCCTAAACAGGGCAGCAGGGCGGTTATCTGCGGATGCTATGAGAGTGGCACAATGATGACGTTTGGCCACTCTCAGCGCCACAATGTAAGTCCGTAACTGGGCTCTTACCTGTGTCCGGTCAGATTCAGATCGGGTAGACCTCCATCTTCTCTCTAGGCATCTCTTGTGGCGTTTCATCACCCTCAGCTCCTCGGTAAACCAAGGAGCCAGGGTGGCTCGCCGCTGCAAGAGAGGCCGCAAGGGCGCGACCCGATCCAAGGCTCCCGTGGTCGCAGTATTCCATGCGGCCACGAGGTCCTCCATCGGGGCGCGGGTCAGGGGTACAGGAAGTGGCCCAAGCGCCGCCTGGAACCCATCAGTTGGATAAACTTTGTTTGGAATCCTACCACCTTTGATTAAGTGAGAAAGTTTACAGAAAACAAATGTTTACAACTCAAATGAAGACTCACTTCCAGAAATGCACGAAGAAGAATGCAGTATCCCAGAGGTCAGAAGAGAAAAGAGAAAACAATCCCCAAAGACATTCAATTGTTAGAATTGCTGGGTTTCTTCTGAGCTAGGAAGCAAACAAGATGCAAAGGCTGGCTGCTTTTGGAAAGGAGGCTGCTTTATTATTATTCAAAAAACAATACAAGGTTTGCTTTTTGAGGCAGCAACCACAGACTGGCAAATCAGTAAGGTTTTTATATCATTTTGAGCAGGGGTGAAATCCTCTGAGGTCTGCAACTGGTTCAGTGAATCTGCTACCGAACGCGCATTTTGCGGGTGCATGTGCACCTGAGGTGCACTCGTACAGCACACAAAAAAAGAACATTTCCAAATCTGCAAAGTTAAGTAGAACAGTGAAGGGGGGAATCCGCTGTGACACGCGATTTAGATTAGCTAGAAAGAAAGAAATCCGACTATTCTAACTAATATAAATCATATGTCACAACTGATCATCAGAAATACTGGTTCGCCCGAACTGGTAGCATTTTTTTTACACACACACACACACACACACACACACACCGGTTTTCAACCCTTTGCGTAGGACATGAGATCACAAGAGTAAATTTTCTGGCCACACAGAAACAGGAAACACAGGTGTGATACTTTCATGGCCAGAGAAACTTAGAAAATATTTTGTCTCTTATCTCCTTCATCAGGAAAGATATTCCTGGCCAGGCAAAGGTACTAAATTCCAAAGGTTTTTAAATATTGATTGGCTCCAGCACCAGATTCCTGCCTGTCAGTGATTTATTGCCTTTAAGGAAACATTGCATTTTGTGAGAGGAGATGGGTTTCTCTGACCTCAGATCAGAAGGCTGTTAAAAGAAGGGGAGGGGGGGGGGGCAGATCAAAAGCTTTTTTACTTCTATCACAAGCAAAAGACTCCAGGTAGAGAACAGAATATATACCTGATTTTTAAATTTTTTATTTGATATGCTAATATATAGTGCTATGGGAGGTGACTATATAAACTTTCTGATACTTTTCATTTGCTACAATGCTATCTCCTTTTTAAAGATATTACTTGGAAGAACTTTAAATCTCAGTACAATCATTATATAGAATCCATTCATAAATGTATGCAAATACATTGTGATTAAATTTCTTCATTCTTATAAATACAAAAATGTAAATATGAAATAGAGAAGGCATGCCAGCAGACTCTGGCATCAAAATGTAAATTATTGGAGTCCCACAAGAAGGAGCTATTGTTTACATTAATATAATTGTTATTGATATTTATTATTAATATTCATATCTTAAATACTAGATTTAATTCTTCCTGTCATTCTGGAAATCAAGGTTCAATCAGGAAAACAAGATTGTGTACATAGCATTTGTTTCTAAGATTTTATTTTCCTCACAAGAACTTCAGGAGGTAACCTGGCCTGAGAGTGACTATCTCAGTGATAGAATGAGTTTCCAATGATGGGAATGGATATGAATGTGGAATTTTGGAGTCTTCTTAATGCTCCTGGTTGCAATGGCAATTAGAGCTGTTCATAATTGGAAGTATTAAGCTTGATCACCTTTGTCTTAGTTTTATTAACACATCTGAGACGTGTTTTAGCTCCAAGTCTGAAAGAAAAGTAGTTCTATGTTCATGTAAGAGATGAAATCCCAAACAAAAGTTTCCCATATGTTCATATGTAAGATGTTAAGACAGTACTTATCACATTTTATTTATATTTTTATAATTGTCCAACTCATAAAAGTACAGAATGACTCTGGGTTCTGAACTAAAAGGGGGAAAACATGTTAAAAACAAAAATAAAAACTACAAATACTATAACAAAAGCCCAAAAGAAAGAAATGATTTTAGCAGCAGTAAGCAAACCTTGCAAGACTTCTTGGAATCTCAGACCTGATGGCATAGTCAGGTTTTAAGGCACTTCTGAATGTTGAAAGGATTGGAAATAATCTCTTCCAGGGAAGAAAATTGCATGTGGACTTCACCCCTTGGCAAAGCAGCTCACCTAGAGGCCTCATGTAGACATTAAATAGAGGATAAGGGAGTACCAAATCCTGCAATTCCCCACATAGATGGGCCAAAAGCAGGATCTATTCTCCTCAACTACCACCGACTGGAAACATTGAGCGAAGAGTAACAATTGTACTGTAAAAGTGATAATCTAGAGAAAATTAATTTCTTCCCTTTCTTCCTTGCTGTAAATACCACCTCCCATGGAATTTAGTTTGTGATTTCACGATAGGATAGGCGTTATAGGGAATGCTATCCCGTTACCATGGGACTGGAAAATACCAAAAGGGCTCCTTTAAATGTATTAATAGGAATATCTACAATGAGGATATTTTGACTCAGCTATATTAAAATTTATGTATTAGGTAGAGTAACATTGTTAGGCCCCAAGTCCCTTCGGGGAGAGGGGGCGGTCTATAAATTTAATAAATTATTATTACTATTATTATTTTTATTATTATTATTTTTATTATTATTATTATTAATTTAATAAATTATTTTTTGAAATACAATTGATGCTCAAAAACTACTTATGTTATGATTTCACTATCTAAAATGTAAACATGGGAACGCCAATACTCAGTATTATGCAATGCTGATACTATCTCTCTTTACTAATTACTTCAGGGAATTTTTGTGGAGCATTTTTAACAAAAAAAAAAGAATTGCCACAATAAGTAGTATCTCGTTCAAAATAGTAAAAGTAACTGTATCACAATGCGGGGGGGGGGGAGCTCCTCAGTCTATCCTGCAGTACGTTTAAAAATTGAATCCGTTCGGACTCTCTCCCTATTGGATTACATTTGCGCTGACATGGCTATACAGTGACCAATCCGAGTCCGCTGAACTCTTTAAAAAAAAAAACCAAATTCACAGGTGGTGATAGAAGTGAGATGCTTGCGCTAACAAGCTCCCGGGCTGTCCCAAGGTCAGGATCGGCAAACGAGAGCGCGGGGATTCAGGTAAAGCGGCCCCTCACAGAGAGAAAGAAATAATTAACTGTCTCTCGCCCGGCGCAATCTTGAGAGTCGGCGGAAGGATACACGTGAGGCTGCAGGGGAGGAGTCGGGCGGTTTGAATGAGTGGAAGGGGAGACTTGGCGCGCGCGCGCGCGCGGTGGTTCTGCGTCGGAGGCGAGAAACGGGTCCGGGTGTGCCGTTGACGGTGAACGCGCGGGGCAGGTGAGGGGCTCTTGGTCCGGTTGAGAGCGGCGCCTGTGCGAGGGAGGTTGTTGCCCGCGGTGGTGGTCAGGGTGGAGGGCGGTGGAAATAGACTGAAGGGCGCAGGGTATTTAAAGAAGGGCGTGGGGGGGGGGGGGCTTGTTGGTTCTTTGGTTTGTTTAGCGGCGCTTAGCTCGCACGTGGCTATTTAAATTATCTTTTTTATTTAGATCGTACATTAGCAAAAGTAAATCTTTTTCTTAGATACAGTCTGCAGATGCTCCGTTCAATGGCCCATGGACTGTATCTATGAAAAAGATTTATTTATTTACTTTGCCAACGTAAGATCTAACAAATAATAATTTCAAACGTGGCTTGAGACGAAAGCAGAAGACGAACAACGAATGAACGAACTGGTGTTGTGTCTTTTGAGATAAATGGCAATTATTCTTACTGTTTTTTGAATCATGCAGTTCGGTGAGCGCTGCGTTAGGAGGAGACGAGGTTTTTGATGTGGGATAGTTTCTGTGATGTGGTATGCGATTATTATGAAATTCTCCAGCAGAAATCGGCACAATAGCTCTCATTGGAAGTACATTTTTATGGTTTTCCCCGTCCCCCCATAGAGTCTGTAGATATAGAAAATGAAAAGTGCTGTTTATGCATTTTAAATATTGCTAATGAGATTGATAGATGTTTTGACTTATAAGATCTATGTATACTGTGCTTACACATGTCTCAATACATAAACATTAAATTCAATTTCTGTTATGTAGGATAAATTGCTCTAGAATCAAAGGGCTTTTGTTCTGTATAGAAATTGACGAAATAATCTATTTACCTATATTTTGCAGTAGTCTAATGTGTCCTCAGATTTGATTATCAAAATCTGCCTTTGATGTTAAGTGGGCAGAGAAGAGGCTTGGTTACAAAGACAAGTTAGATAATATACATAGAGATGACTATAAGAATGAGTGCTAGAGGAAACTGCTAAAGCAACAAGACTCTTTCTATAGGACAGAGAAGCTCGAGGACAAGTTAGTGTCAGAATCCCATTGCTATGCTGTAACTTTTACAATAGGATGGGAAAGGCAGTAAAACATCCAAGACTTAATGATGTGCATGATTTGTACATTTTTGGTGTGCTTTATTTGCTCCTGTGTTAATTGGCTTTGAATACCAGGCCAAAGGAGCCCTCTTGTGACAACAAAAAAGGATGGTTGTGTCAAACAAGGGAAAGAGAGTTTATTTCCTTAATATCGCCAACGTTCCAAATGGCATTTTGGGCTTAATAACACCAGGCACTTCGTTTGCAATGTCATGTAACTCGGAGAGCAAGTAAGGTTGCCATAATACAACAGCAGTTGCTATTGGATAAATTTAAATTTCATGGGCATAACCCTCTAAAACAATAGTATCCGCCCAGGTCTTATACCACTGCCTTCTATCTTGCACGGTATGTTTAAAAATTGAAGTCCGTTCGGACTCCCTCCTTATTGGATTACTTTTGCGCTGACATCACTATACAGTGGCCCAATCAGAGGCGGCCGACCGCTTTTGAAAAAATAAAGTCACAGGTGGTGATAAAAGTACGATGCTTGAGTTTAACAAGCTCCAGGGCTAGCCAAGGTCTGGATTGGCAAATGAGAGCGCGGGGATTTAGGTAATGCGGCCCCTCACAAAGAAGGAGGAAGAATTAACTGTCTCCCGCCCGTCTTGAGAGTCGGCGGAAGGATACACGTGAGGCTGCAGCGACCTTAGCAGGGGGAGGAGTCGGGCGGTTTGAATGAGTGGAAGGGGAGACTTGGCGCGCGCGCGGTGGTTCTGCGTCGGAGGCGAGAAGGGAGTCCAGGTGTGCTGTTGACGGTAAATGCGCGGGGCAGATGAGGGGCTCTTGATCCGGGTGAGAGCGGCGCCTGTGCGAGGGAGGCTGTTACCCGCGGTGGTGCTCAGGCGGGAGGGTGCTGGGTATTTCCCTTCAGAGAAATGGAGTGAAGGGTGCAGGGTATTTAAAGAAGGAGGTGTAGCTTGTTGGTTCCTTGGTTTGTTTAGCAGAGCTTAGCTCGCTCGTGGCCTTTAACAGAACGCCTACAAATCTTAAGAGTTTTTTTTTTTTTGCTAGAGTACGATCTAAAAAGGTGGCTTGAGACGAAAGCGACACAAATGGTTTCATGCCTTATGAGATGAATGGCAGTTACTCTGTTTCAGTTCTTTGAATCGTGTACTTCCTTTGGGAGGAGAGGAGTTTTTGATGTAGGGCAATGTCCATGATGTGGTATACGATTATTGGTAATGACATTTTCCAACAGATATCAGCACAATATTGTAGTTTAAGAATGCTTTAGGTAGGTCTGAATGGCTTTATCCTTGATTTTCGGTACTAAGTCTTTTTAAAACATCCAAATCGACTGCCCAAAGGTTTCAAGCTGAAACTGGCTGGTGTCATTAATGCAAACTCAGGTAATTTGGCCACATTGCAGGAGATTTTACCCTATCGTGGAACAATACTGGTTTTATACCAATTTCCATATAAAATAAAGCCATTCTGAGAAGGTTTCAGGTGCTGTGATTGGCTTGCTGTTTTAATCTAACACATACAACAAAACAGATATTCTGCCTGCATAATGTGAACCTAGTTGAAGAGATGGGTTAAGTACAAATTGAGATACAGATCCATTTTAGATGTAAGAAAAATATTAATGTTTTTCAATAAGTAGGTTTATTATTTTTTTCTTTCTATTAAGGAGTTACAGAAGGCTTCAGTTTCTGAGTTAATCTGCTTTTTTTTCTTTTGCAGGTATAACTGTAGGTAGAGAAATGTAAATTTGCATTTCATGTAGGAAACGTTCCCAGCATCTAATGCAAGCAGGTAATGTCTGGCTTAATATCAGATACATCACTTACGAGTTTGCTACTCACTGCACATTGGCCTGCTTCTCAATTCTACTGCTCTTTTTCTGATGCCACAAGTACAAGTTCCAGGAGGCATAAAATCCAAGTTCACCTAGTGAGTAGTTCAGGCTCTCAAGGTCCAAGCCCATAAAGTCTCTGAACATTCTGTCAGAAATACTTCATTGGGAATGTAGTCTATGTACCACTCTGACTTAGATTGCATTCTCATTCCAGAAAACATTAAAAGGATTATCTAGCATAGGGAATACCCATCTAAAATTTAAAGCAACTAAGATTGGTATCTATAATTCTAATCTGGATGCAAGATAACAAAATGAATACATTTAAGTTCTGGGGTCCAAAGAAGAAAACTTTTGTAGACTGCATTAATCCTTTTACACTGCATTAATGGATTATTGTAATTTTTCTTTTTCCCTCTTTTTATTTTTCTCAACAATTTAATTTTCTAGATTTTTTTAAAAAAAATTACTTGTACTACTCACCTCAGTAGTCAACAATTATAAACAAATTACTGTTAAAAGTAAGTCTTCATTAACTTTTTGGGGAAGCCACTAGAGAAGATTGTAGATGGTGACTGCATGTTCTCAGAGCACTTGGCAACTGTTCAAAAGTGCAAATAAGTTGCCCAGCACCCAGATCACATGACCAGGGAATGTGACACAATGTTTTATGACAGCTGGAAGTCCATTATAAATATAAACACACATTTTTTCCATGGAAAAAATTCCATATAATGTAATTTTTTCTATTCAAAAAGTAGAAAAAGACCTGTGACCTTATAGTTATGGTAGCACATATGCACAACCATGAATTTTACACGTCACCAAGGTGTGTTGAAATCTGCAATAATTTTATTTTATTTTTCCCTCAGAGGTAAGATATATGAATTGAAAATGCCATCTTTGGGAGAAATTGTTGTTATTAAGAGAAATGGGACTGATGGAACTCATTTTCCGCTCACTGCAAACTCTTGTGTGTTTGGAAGGTAAGACTTTAAATTGATAAGGGGCTTATTTGTGTATTTTTTTCATTATGTAATTGTGATATAAGGCTGTCCTTTTTGTAACAAGTTTTAGGTGGTGTCATAACTTTCCTGGATTCCTTCATTTGACTTCTGTATAATTTCTTTAGTCGTGCAGTGTATGTCACAATGGATTAGATCTGCTTCAGTGTATATTATTTATGCAAGACATTCGTTTAATCAAAAACAACCATTTTTAGAGGTTCTTAAAACTCAAATTTAAATTAAGTTGTCTCAATGCATCTTCAACAACAGCTGCATTGCCTTATGCTAGGTGGAAATGAATTAGAGATTTAGAGATCACAATATATTTTAAGAGATGTGTATATAAGAACATGTAGTTATATAATTTTAACTAATAACCTTGTAATTTTATATTTTAAAGGAAAAAAGAATGTGATATTCGAATCCAGCTTCCTCAAGTTTCTAAAGAACATTGTAAAATTGAAGTCAATGAAAATAAAGAGGTATATATTATTGCTTTTGGTACTTTCACAATCCTAATATTTCTGGTACTTGTGCTTTCTTGATTGATCTGGATATACATATTCTATTCCTGTGTATTTTTAGGCAGTGCTGTTTAACTTGAGTTCTGCAAATCCAACACAGCTAAATGGGAATCTCTTTCAAGATCCCACATACTTAAAACATGGAGATATACTGACAATTATTGATCGTTCTTTCAGGTATGTAACAATAATATAGGCAATATAAACATATATGGGTTTGTTAGAAATAGTGCTTTTTAGAAACCTGAAGATCAAGGAAATTTTAAAATAATTTGATTGATAGGAAAACTTCCCAAACAAGAAAACAGATTATGTAAAGAGTAACTAAACTATTAGTCTAAAACTGTACTTTACTAGAGTTGAAGATGAAAGCACTAATAATTTTGAATAAAGTGGATTTTATAACTTCTTAAAGTCTTAATAACTTAGAGTTGGATTAATTTTAATTTAAGCAATCCTTGTACTTGAATAGATTTGAATATCCACCTTCATCACTTCCTCAGAAGAGACTCTCTAGATCTCAAGAGAAGGAAACATTGCAGGTAAAATAAAAAACATGTTTTTCTTAGTTTGGGGGAGGGGACAGTAATAGAATGTAGAAATTAATGGTATGTTGCTATTTGACTTGATTTAGTAATTGGTCATTATCAAATTACATTTCATCT
Source organism: Rhabdophis nuchalis (assembly GCA_039707465.1). Taxonomy (NCBI): domain Eukaryota; kingdom Metazoa; phylum Chordata; class Lepidosauria; order Squamata; family Natricidae; genus Rhabdophis; species Rhabdophis nuchalis. The sequence goes on from CM077645.1 coordinate 71,705,930, forward strand.
TTAGTCATTTTATTCCACACTTTTAACTATAATTCAGAGGAAACACAACGTTTGGTATTGGTGTTCAGCTCAATCAATTAGTTCAATTAACACATTTTCTCTGGTCTGCCACTCGTTTTCTACAAGGAAAAAGAAAGCAAGTTAGTATTCTAAGAACATTTGATCTATGAAAGATTATTAATAATTTCTCTATCATGAGCTGGAATAGGTTCCAGCTGAAACTGAAAATAAAAGAAATCCTGTAAGCTCTTAAGATAAACTTAAAAATAGGTGTAGAAATGAATCAACTGAAGGTTTAAAGTAATGGGTCATTTAAGAGGAGGGAGAAGATTGTTAAGTCTTGATTTACATTATTTTAATCAAATTATGTCAGTTACATAATTTATTAAATTAGTTACATAATTTATGTTGGGGTTTGTTAAACAGATTTCATATAAGTGGAATATTGAAAGGAGAGACAGAAAATGTGTCATTGAGATCTGGACAGAATGGCATTAGTTTTCATACAGTATGTACAGAATCTAATCTTAATTGGAAGATTAGTAGCATTACTGTATTGCAGCCTTAGATTCTACATGCACAGCACTTAATGTTCAGAGAACTATTGTAATTACGTTTCTTTCACTGTAAATAATTGCTTGTTATATACATAGAACTTTTGAAGTAGGGTTAGTTTTTAGAAAGCTCATGAGTTTTGGAAAATGTAGTGATTGTTTAGCCAATGGATGTCCATTTTGAATTCTAAAATTCAGTTCAAAATTCTAGTGTTGAGTTAGTCCTGATAATTATAAATTGCATACCATCACGGACCTACGCCTCTTCCGCCGGGCACTTAAAACGTACTTTTTCCATCTGGCTGGCCTGGCATAGATAGATTAATGAATAATTTTAAATTGAATTTTAATAATTTTAAACTATTTTAGCACAGTTTAATTATTTAATTCCATTTTACATTGTTTGTACTTGTGGGTTTTTATCTTTTCTGTGCACCACCCTGAGTCCCACCCGGGAGAATAGGGCGGTATACAAATTCGACAGATAATAAAGATAATGATAATAATACTCTTGTCTTCAGATAAGTGGTGAATGAAATACTGCATTATCTTTTAATCATTTATTCTAAGAAATCACCAGTGGAAACCTATTTAACAAGAAAAATGGCAAGCTTAAAAGAAGTATTAAATCCTTGTTCTGTTGCATTGTGTTTAATTTTACAGATTCTTCATGTTCAGCATATGCAACAGATGGACTTGCTGCAAAACTCAGATTACAAAAGTTCTCCGATTACTGGTTGGCAATTTTTTGTTCTTTTTCTATAAATGCTTCATTGTATTAATCACTTTTTTAAATAAAAAGATGTGTTTACTAGTGAGTGGTAAAACAAATGAAAGCAGCCATTAGGAATTTATGTTGTTAAGCAATTACAATAAAACTAGGCTTCTATAAGTTTTGATTTGTTGAACTTAATAGAATTGTGCAAATCCTTTGAAGGAGGTAAATTGTAATGTTTGCAGATCTGTCCAAAGCACATCTTTTAAGATCATTAAAGTAGTCGTATGTTCTTACAGTTGCTTCCTAGGCAGTTTCTAGCTGTTATCATTGAGAAAATTTTCAAAGTCACAAGCGGGCAGTCACAAGCATGGATATTGTTGGAAGCAATTTACAAAGCTGTTGCTTGAGGCTGGAAAAAAAAGACTGCTTTGAAAAGAGATGCTTTGTATATACCCCTGTGTGCTGTTAAGCACTTTTTTCTAAAAATTTATAAATGTCTGCTTAATTACTCAAAAATTAGTTTAGGACTAGTACTTTATCTGTATAATGCTTCAAAAATAGTCCCCCCCCCCCCCCAAAAAAAAAAGTTATTCAAGAAAACTGATTTTAAAAACTGCCTGTTTCATATTTCTGTAGGCAAGAAATTTGAAATTTGCTCTCCTAAAAGAAATGAGAAAAGACTTCAAAAACAAGACAGCACACCCAAATTTAAGAACAAAGTGCAAAGCATTGAAAAAGCAAATGAATTGTCTCCTTTTAGCAAACTTTATGAATTAATGAAACATGAAGATGGTCCAGGCAATGTAAAGGAAAATACTGGTAATGAGACCTTGCTGGAAGATGTATTTCACTCAAGATCTAGGAGGTCCGCAGTGAGTCAAGCAAAGTTAACTACAGTTGAACAATCTGAAGATAGTAAAATTCAAGGAAAGCCTGATCTTGTAGCAAGTCCAATACCAACATTTGAAGAGAAGAACTCTGAAAAACCAAGCACTCAAAATTGTGGTACACAACAGAAACGAGAATGTGAAAGTACAAATCAGTCAGATTTTAATAACGTAGAAGATAATGAAGTGGGAAAGCATGGGCATTTTAAAGCCAATCAGCAGAGTGCACAGCATTTTCCTGAATCATGTACACGGTCATTGGACTATGCAGAAAAGGCTACGTGCCTTAACAAATTTAACGTAACAGATTTTTTCACATCTGTAGAAAATACTTTGCCCAAAACAAAGCCTAGCCAGGAGAGTACTCAAAATTATTCCAGTCCACATTCTAGAAAGTCTAGAAGATCTTCCAAGTCCAGAAAGACAGCGGTTGAAGTAGATTCACTAAACAGAATGAAGAGCTCTGGAGAAATGAAAGAGTGCCGAGTACAAGTTAGTGGGCAGGAGCATGAATCTGGTATTTTGATTGAAAGTGTATATTCTCAAACAAATGAAAATAGAGAACCAGTCACAGAAACAGCGCTAAATCTGAAAGATTCAGAAGATGGAAATTCTAGTACTGTTTTCAGTTCACTTCATCTTAATACTAGTGAAAACTGCAATAACAACATTGAACTAAATAAAACTATTTCAAATGAATATTCTTGTACAGAGGCAATAGATAAAGAATCAATAATCCCTGCAAATCTTTCCCAAACCAGTGAAATAATGGCAAATGAGATTCCTGAAAAAACCTTGGAAACAAAATGTCCCGTAAATGAAAACAAAAAAATAGGAACAGAAAACCATGAGCAGAATGTTAATATGAAAAACAATATACCTACTTTTTCCAGTTATGAAAGCAGAGTTCAAATATCAACCAAGGTTAATACTGTTTCTGAAATTAATGTGTTATGTCCACTTAATAAAAAGTCAGGTAAATACAATTTTTTTAAACCAAAAAATTATAATTGCTATTTGCTGTCTCCAGTAACTTTGGTTAAGATAAAGAAAAATTACCAGGTTATTTTTTCTGTCAGTTAATTGGTTTGTTTGACATTGTTACTAGAAATAGAGGTTAAATTGTTTGAAACATTAGTGCCTTAGTTATGATTGAAAATATTGATACCAAAAGTGTAAAAAGTAAATCTAAATTTAATCTTTTTAAAATTAAGCAATTGTATTCCGATCGCAAACTTTTTAACTGTATTAATGTTGAAAGGCATTGTGTTTAATTTTGTTATAATTTACTCTTCATTTATAGAGGCTAAGAAATTGCTTCAAAAGCGTAGAGGTACAGAACTAGATTTTCTAGTCCAATCACTTGGAAAGAGGAAGAGAGTATCTTTTGGTAGCCATCTGAGTCCTGAACTCTTTGATAAGCGCTTACCTCCAAACTCGCCACTTAAAAAGGGGGCCATTCCAGCAAGACTAAGCATGCCATTTGGAAACTCACCACGAGCAGTTCTGAAAAAAGATGCAGAATTAAGGCAGTCTGTAACACAGGTATGTGATTGATTGACAAATAACTGATTGCTAGGAATATTTACATTTTAACCAAAGAATTGCTCTTGCTCCCACAACAATATGTATACATGTTTGTCTATACTTCACTATTCTTCATACTGAAAACTTTGTATTTTAAGTAATGTATCTGTACAAATATGTTAAAACAATTGATCAGAAATTTTAAATCATGGAATTTAGAAATATTTTTTGGGGGGAGGAATATAAGCTATTATCTTAGTATACCTAAATATTCCTCTAGAATTCTTTCTGCGAGGAGTTGGTGATATATTGCAGCTGAATACTTCTTTTCTATTTAAAAATTTGGCGATTTTATTTCAGAGTAGTGGAATGGCGAGATGGGTAGCAAATAAATGTAATAAATAAAATTGATAAATTTGTTGGTAAAATATTTATTCCTATTTTATTGTTTAAAAACTCCCCACAGAAAATTGGTTAAATATTTCACATTCTGTAAAAAAAAAAAATGAAATACTCTCCATCTTTGGTTATTGTGGGTCACCTACAAATGTAGCTTTATATAAGATGTTTAAAACCAGAATTTATACCATTGACTTTTATTTTTAAATTGGGGCATTTTCAAAATAATAACATTTATCCTTAAAGCTTATCAAGTATTTATTTGAGAAAGCAAATTTCTGAAATAAAAGTATTTCACAGAAAAATAGAGAGGTTGGGAATGTTTGTAAATACCTAGAAAGTAATACAGAAAGTTCTGTCTCTAGGGATAATGTTTCAAGAAAGTCTGCTCCAGGGTTACACTATGAATCATTCCTTGCTCTGGTTTATTTATTTCTAAAACCCTTCTAGACTATCTCCAGAATGGCCAGATCAGTGTTCTGATCAACATGGGACAATGTGTAAAAATAGTTGACTTCTCCTTTTTTATCTACTGCTTCACATCTTTTCATAGTTTTGTAAAGTAACTTAGATCATTTGAAAAGAGGTTAATTTTAGTTTATATTAAACAAAATTGGCAAATGAAAAAAGTTTAGAGCTAATGTGATTTTATTTGATTTTTATGCCATCACAATCTTTTGGACTATTAGAATTAGACTATTAGGTTAGAATGTTACAGTAAAAAAATAACAGATTGAAAACAAAATACAATTCAAATTGGAAAACCAAAATTGAAGTGAGAAAGAAGAATGACAAGTGGTACCCGTGATATTACTGAAATGCTGTTAAAATAATTCTCTATTTTCAGTAATTTCCTAAAATCTATCTAAGGGATCCATTTTCCATAATTTGGTGTGGCTGCAAAAAACAGCCCCTGCCTAAATGGTGTAATAAGGTTGCATAAAATTTCGTTAGAGGAGGCTCTTTTATAGATACCCAAGCACCAAGTTATGAAGAATATTGACACCAGCACTTTAAATTTTGGGTGGAGCTGAAATGGTAACCAGTGCAGGGTCTTCAATGTATGTGTGATCTGCTCTCATTATTGGAACCTAAGACATGCTACCCCACTCTGGACTAATTGTAATATCCTCATAGTTTTCAAGGACAATCCCCTACAAAGTATTGTGGATTTTTTTGTGAATGTCTAATTGTTCAATTCATTTTTCTGAGCTGTTCTGAAGGAAATAGATATGATTGCTGTTTGTTCAAAATCTAAAATTTGATTTTTTGTGTGTGTTATCTATTTGTTTTCCTGCAGGTTTCCTTTGAGAGGAAGCAATATGAAAATATTGTGTCAAAGCAAGCTGGCTCACATAGTGTGCCCCAGAGGCAACAATGTATCTCTGATCCTCATGTCACAAGTCTATCTTCAGAGGGTGAAGAAACTACTACACAAGAGATGGATATGAATAGCTTATCCAGTGAAGTTAAAAAAACAATATCTAATGCCACTTCATCATTAAGAAGGAGCAAACCCTGTACTCCGAGGAGAAGTTCTATACGTGGAAAAAGTGGAGCTATGGGTACTATTCACTCCAAAAGACGAAGTGGTGCTTCTGAAGCCAACTTGATGGGTGTGTTACAGTTGTATCTATTGCTAGATAATTTACAAAAATAGAATTAAACCTTTTTATGTTTCAAACACAGTATAACTTGATTATATATCAGATATTTTATTAAAAATGATTAAGGTGAATAATCTTCAGCAATTGTTGTTTTAGTTGTGAAGTCTTGGGCAGAAGTAGTGAAACAAGGTGTTCCAAAAGTGCAACTGAAATCTGTTTCAAAACAGGTGCTTAAAACAAGATCAACAAAGAAAGTGGCTTCAAAATCATCAAAGGTATAGTCAAAATAGATAATCATATAATTAATAACTTTTTTCCAAGTGCTCAACTTCAAGAATCTGGATTCTAAGTAATGGGGAGATTGTTTTTGATACCTCGTTAATCCTAAATTCTGTCTCTAGTATTTCTAGGTACAATTGTCTTTTAATAATGGAAAAAGTTAGAGTAGAAGATAGTGGGGTAGTTAGAACCTATTTTAAAACAGTTTAAGATCTTTTACTTTTAATTGAAGGCAGTATGTTCTATTAGTGCATCATTTTGGAGAATGAAAATGACCTGAATTGCCATGTTGTAGTATAAAGATAGGAATGCATATTTTAGAAATCGCTATTTCTAAAATGAAAAAGAATTGGGGAAAGTAATGAATGAATTATATGTAATAAACAATAGAAAGAAAGCATATCTAGAAACCATGAGATAAGTGGGATATGGATATTATCCCTAGGCAAAAAGTAGCGAATTCAAATAGCCATGCTTGCCACTCAAAACATTAACAGATAAAAAGTAAACTAAATATTTTTTGAAAATTGCTTCAAAAACAGCTAACAGAAATAGCTGAAATAGATGTTAGTAAGTGTAAATTTCACAAATGTAAAATTTCACTTTTCTTACTGAACGCAAAAGACTGATGGTTTTCACAGTGATAAGGGTTGAGGCAAAAAACAACCAAACCACCACCTCAAATTGATTAATCAGAATATATATCAACATCAGACAGCCTTCCAAAGCAGTGTTAGTTACTGAAAAATGATATATTAAATAATTAAAATATTTAATTGATATTGATGAAAAATTTCATCATTACGAATGTATTAATGAAATGTATTTGATACATTTAAATGTGATCATTATCACAATTATATATAAGAACTTATAGGCTTTTAATTTTTCTCAGTCATGAAATAATAGAAATATTATTCCAGTTACTTTTTCAGTTTATTATGAAATAAATGAGGCTGTGGCTGAATAGCTACTGAGATAAAGGCTCAGTATATGTTTCTTTTGAGCAGCCAAAAAAAGATTGAAATGAAATGTAGGTAACTTGGTAAAAATACTATCTCTCCAAGGCAAAATGTTCTGACATTATCCTGTACCAGGGCCAAATATAACTGTACCCAATGACATTATCAGTACTTTGGTTTAGAATACTAAGGAGTGACTGGCACCATAATTAAAATGAAAATGCCTAGGTTGAATAAGAGCACAAGTCTCCACACAATTATATCAACTGACCTATAGCCTATCCAATACATTTAGGCTGTCTTATTTGCAGCTAATGAAAGAGCATTGTTCCCATTCTTCAAAGAGGGGCTACACTAAGAGTTGTATTATGTATGGAGAAGAAGACTTGAAGTTACGAGGGTTAGAACTTTAAGCCACAAATGTTGCTTAATTTTTCAGCAGAAAATCATCCTAAATGAATTAGTAATAATGAATGCCAACTGAAAATACAAATTTAGACATATTTTAAATTTTAAATGAGGTATTTTAAAATCCCTGTAGATATTCTCAATCACGCAGGTCATGGTTGTGCCAAAAATGCTTTTCAAAAAAACTGAACTTGGTTTTTTCATTGAAAACATTTTGCTTCAATTCTGAAGAAACTTCTTAGATAAGAAGCAAAACATCAGATAAAGCCAAGAAAGTCAGTTGCCTTTTGAATACCATCTTTGGGACTGCATTTTTAACATTTATACCTAGTAAATATTTGACAATAATATTTATGATTGATTTGAGTCTTGGAAGAAAATTATTTGAAAAAAGTTTAAGGATCATGTGTTTATGTTTATAATTCATAATTTAATGTTTATATATTCTTGTAGATTCCTTTTTAATAAAAGTTAATGGCAACCAGACAGATCAACCTTATATTCCAAGACTTTTTTGTTCAAATATATAAAGTCCTTTTCCATACCAAAAATACTGGTTTCCTATTTGTACCCAATTTAAACCTTATCCTTTACATTTCTAAAAGTTTGCCCCTTATCTTATTTTAACTTAGTTCTTTTGTTGGTGAACACTTCATTGATTCTTCTATTTTTAACTTTAGTTTTCAGATCTTTATTACTGAATAACATCACCAACTCTCCCAGAATATTTATATTCTTCGTTTTTCCCCTTCAGGGACTTTGTTTAAGGTTGGAACCTCAAATTAGAATAGCCATCACTCTTATTCTGTTGACACCACATCCCTTCCCATCTCTCTTTCTGTCCTTGTCCTAAGTATCTATGTGAAAACTCTCCGTCACATGTGGAACTTATTTTACTTGGTTTCCTTCCTCTTTGTGGTCCTGATTAATGGACACTTAATGTATTATTAATATATAACAAAGTAGTGGGTGAAATTCAAGACTGTTTTTCTCTCCCAGGTCAGCTTTTTCTTGAACTTCTGAGGCTTTCAGTCGGGTGAACTATTATCTTCCCTACTTGTGTCTTACCTACATACATTCGACAATCTTCCTTCTGCAGCCCATCACTTTCTGATTCTATCTATCCTATCAGATCTGGCAGATATCCTAGAAAAGTCTACTGAGCCTTGAGGTGCTTGTTTTCTGTGAACTTCGTAACTTTTGTTCTTTTTCCAGTTTCCAACTTTTCCAACTTGCCATTTTAATACTTATAAAAAAGACTAAATAGTTCTACTTCACTGCAAGAACTCTATTTAATACTCTTCCTCCCCACTTCTGATATATGTGTCACAGGATATATGTTGCTATGGTAGATATTAACAGTGAGTAGTAGGCACAGATTCTTCTTTCGCAGTTATTTAACTTCTCTTTTGAAAAATTCTCTTTTTTTCCTTATGTATTGCATTGCATTGCACTGCACTGACTTAGCTGTTCCTGAGATAGGATAGGATGGAACAGAACAGAATAGAATGACAGAGTTGGAAGGGATCTTGGAGGTCTTCTAATCCAACCCTTTGCTCAGGCAGGAGACCCTATATGATTTCAGATAAATGATCTACAGGTGATCTAGTAATTTTCAAAAAATGAATTTTCCAAACCAGAGATGTCAAATTCAAGGGACCAGATCCATCCTGTGTGGTGCTTAGATCTGGCCTGCAGGACCACCCTGGAAACAGCAAAGAACCGGCTTGTGGTTCCTGTGCCAGCAAAAATGGAGCCCATGGCCTTCCCAAGCTTCATTTTCACTGGCAGAGGGTTGCAGGAAGCTGTCATAGGAACCCATTTTTGCTGACAGGAGCACTCAGATGCCCCCATTTATTTGATATTTGTATATCTAGTGGCATGTTTCATTAAACTGATGTTTAATATATTCTGCTTTTAGAATAACAATTCTTTAAAAACACCAAAAAGAAAAATCAGCGGTCACTTCTCAACAGGACATGCAAATTCTCCTGCTCCAATTGTGATTGGAAAAGCTCATACTGGAATTTTGAACATAACTGCACAAGTTCCTAAGGTGGTGAACAATCATCCTTTGAAAAAGCATTGTGACCTCAATGAAAGTTTTACAGGTAAATTTTTGGTCTTCATGTAATACAAGTTTGCGTGTCAAATGACTTTGAGTTCATGTTTCCTATTTAAAAATTAAATATGTCATAGAGAAAAAACCTTGTATGTTATATGATAAACTATTTTGTATAATTCTGACACTGTGTAGAGACAATCAGCATTATATAATATTTGACCAGATGATAATGGCAATTGCTTTTTAAAGATTCAAAAAATTGTCCTCTTATACCCGAACACAGTGATGGCAAACTTTTTCAGCACCGAGTGCTGAAAAGGGAGTGCACACACGCTGATATGGGCCAGGACACAAAAAAGTAGCTGCCCAGGGGGCATGTGCATGCTGGAAAATGAACTTCCAGTTTCCAGTGCATGCATGTGCATCGGCAAGCTAGTCTTTGGTTTCTGGTGTGCATGTGCACATGACAATCGACTGGCACACATTCTTATGCCGGAAAACGGAAGAGCAGCTTTTTCCGTTTCTGGCACTGCCGCATGCACAAAAGTTAGCTGAACATCGCATGCACATGCGCGCCAAAAACACAGAAGAGGAACGGGTGATGCCACACTTTCCAGGTGACATGGCTCCTTGTGTCACTTCGGACACATGTGCCATAGGTTCATGATCATGGCCCTAGCATATCATTTATTTATTGCAGTTTATTGTATGTTTCCATTATCTTAACATAGTGATTCTGGATAACTTATAGCAGTTAAAACAGAACAGCAAAATATAAATAATAAAATATGCAACCAGCAAAAGGTAAAAAGCAATCAAACAACAATTAATAAAGCCATTGTATGAGCTCAACTGATACCATACCTGGGAACAGAAATGTTTTCAGAGCCTTGTAAAAGGTTTGCAGGTTGAGGTCCAATTTAATTTCTGAGGGAATGATTTTCTAAGGACCCCTGTCCAGCATGAAGCTCTTTTGGGATAACACGGTGTAAGTCTGAGTTGAGGATGAGACAGTCACAAGTGGCCACAGCAACCCCATGCCAAGTCTAAATGGCTATGCTGAGAACTGTATAATTCTTGTTCTAAAGAACTTGCTTTCCAGCCAGCAGGATTGGCTCTAGCTATCTGAGCCAAATTCCGTATTTCTTGCTTGCATTTACTTTTGATTTGATTTGTCTCCAAATATATACATCCATCCTCCATTCTCGCTTTCTCTCTTCCCTGAAGTCTACAGGCAACCCGGAAGTCCCGAACTTCCAGGTTGCCTGTAGGGCCGTTTTTTGCCCTCTGAAGGATTCAGGGAAACCTCCTAAGGCCCTTGGGAAGGAGGAGGTTGTTTTCGCCCTCTCAAGGCTCCTAGAAAGCCCCTGGAGCCTGGGGTGGACAAAAAACATGCCCATTGTGTGCCAAAAACGGAAGGAGGGCAGGGGTCATGCATGTGGAGGGGGGGGGTCGCACATATAGCATGGGTGTGGCACGCCAGTACAGGACACCCCCCTCCTTGTGCCCCCCCTTGCTTTTGGCACGTGATGGCAGAAAGGTTTGCCATTGCTGCCCTAAAGCATCTCATGGATAGGTGAGCTCTGTGAATGTTGTGGGCAAATAATATAGATTGGTGTGATAGGTTTGCTTTATAAAGATGACCCTTTCACAGGGGTCGCCTAAGACCATCGGCAACACATATTTTCAATGGACTTAGGAACTGAGACAACAATTTTATGGTTGGGGATCACCACAACATGAGGAACTATTAAAGGGTCATGGCATTGGGAAGGTTGAGAACCACTGATGTAAACAGTCTGCAGACAACAAAAAGAGCATTTAGAAAACTGGCAAAGGGATGATTGTTTAGAATAACCTGCAAAATATCAATAAAGGGATAGTGACCAATGAAAGGATATTTAATAGAATATAGATAAATGATCTGAATTATGTAAATAAATACAAATAATGAAGTAAGTTTGATAAAAGTATGCAACATGCATTTAAAACATTGCATTCAAATCTAGAAAAAAAAATTCCAGACTCATCAAGAAGACTACTTATCTGTTGTAGAAATCTCTCAAGCTGTAAATTTGGGATTTTCCTGCAGAAGTCTTTAATGTTAAGTTAGAAATGATTCTTCCATAAGCAAAAGAGATTCCATTGGTACCATGCATCTGCAAGCATATTTAACCAATTGCTAAGGTTTTTTTTAAAAAAATATTTGATTAGTCTTATGTGTGTGTTTATCTTCAGAGAGGAAATAAAATCAAGGTTGATTTTATTGATTAAGAAATTGATGTGTGAGAAATTAGATTTGCAGTGGATTGCTTTTCTTAAAGGTTAACAATATATCAACTCCTTGCTTTGCCAACAGATGGTGCTATGATTGTGTAAGAATGTCATCCAATAGCAAAGTATGGTGTGGCATAATAGCATACTTAACTGATATAATTGATCATTGTGTAACTATTTCCAGTTCTAGAAATGAGGTTTAAATTATCATAAGCCTGAACTCAGTCTTTATATTTTTCTGAAGAATTACAAGAAACTATCTGGTAATAAGAGATTCTCAGCAGAAGGGCCATGATCAGCGACGATGTTGATGGTGGGGCTTTGGCGCATATTGCAGTATTAACAGTAATAATGGAAACTATAGAAATTTAGAATTGAAAGAAATACTACTCTTAGCCTTAAATCCCTTCCTTCCTTAGCAGTCTACATTTGGACCCATTTTGGAAGGAAGAATCAGAATTTCTGGAGAAAGATTTGCAGATATTCTTCTTTTTCAAAATTTCAAAATAGACAAATCATTGTATAAGCAGTCCTTATATAAGCTAAACTGGTGCAAAATAAACATGCATACTTTATATTAATTAGTTGCAATACAGCACACATGTAAATCATTCATCCAGCTACTTGTACTCTCAAGTTCTATTGCTTTTTTTAAATGATTATCTAGATCAGACTGAGCAAACTCTTTTGTTGGGTTGTATGCTTAACTCCTTTCCTAACAATGTTTATCTCCCATATCACTTGTCCATCCTAAACCAAGAGCTTAGTTTCCTACTACTGAGGATGAAACATGTTTAAATGCCTCATGTAAAACAGTAGCTTGATTAATATTGCTGAGATCAGAGAAACGCTCAAAACGTTACCTATACAAAAAGCCAAGCTTTGTTTCATAATCAGAATTCGAAATTGCTATATTGAACTAAAACATTTGCACATCACACTAAATAATGTATTATTGTTTTCATGTGAGATTAGCATAGTTTTTGTATGATGACCAGTCTGTCTTTATTGCACTACATAGTTTAGTTGGTTGTAAAATTATATTTTAAATTTAATATAATTAGAACAAAGCAAAAAAAAAAAAAAAATCTTGCCTACTGAATCCAGCATCCATGTAAACTCCTTTCCTCTACAATTAGATTTTAATTAAAAGTCATTTAATTACATTTGAACTGCTTTGCAACATGCTACTAGGGAGGAGCCATTGAATTATTGGAGGTAAAATATTAGACATTAATGGGGCATATACAAAGAAGCAGTGGCCTTGCTTCTCCTGACACATGCTGTGAGATAAATGCTGTCTTTTCCCTTTTTTAATTTATTGTGTTTCTGACTAATACATTTGGGCAGTTTAATCTCTGAGACCAGGAAATCTCGCTCTCCTTGGATTTACTGGAGAATTTTTCAGTGTTTGGGTCTCCATTTTGGGGACATACTCTTTTCAACAGTACTTTCAACAGAAATGAGATCATTAAGCTAGGTAGCTCTTACACCCTCCCTCCCTATTGTCTGCAGTCAGTTTAGGGAAACCTACCATGCCTCATTACTGGGGACAATCAGGTTATCAATTGTTTTGGTGAATTGTGGACCTAGACATGAAGCAGCAAATAGTATTGATTATGTGCCACTAAGTTTACTTTGACTCCTAGATAGATTTTCCCCATGTTGATTTAGGAACAACACACTCATCAGCACTGCAATTGAACCCATCCATCTTGCAGCTGATCTTCTCTTTCCAAGCATTATGTTAGAACAGAATACAATAGAATACATCTGTTTTTCTCCTGTTACCGCCTTGCTTGTAGTTTCATACTTTTGTATCAGAGAAGCACTTCTTGCTAAGTTGTCCTACTGATGCAAGTACTTTCTTGAGAGTTTGAAAAGTGACTTCCTATCCCTGTGGGGAAGCCTAGCTGAAGAGAGTATCATTGTGCCTGATGTTTTGCAGAGCATTTCACAAGGAGCTGCCCTGACAATACCAAAGATGAAAATGCAATTGCTACTCGGTTGATTTTTATTCTTTTCTCGAAATCTAATTGAGTCTTCTAAAATAAGGAGCATTCTACACTGATGATTATTTATGAGTTATAGACAATACTCCTTTAGCATGAGATGTGAGTTTGCTGGTGTTGATTGTTCACTTCCCATGCCAGTTAGACAAAGAAAAGAAATTGAAATAGAAGTGGGCTTGAAAGGCTTGGCATTCTATTTCCAGTCACCCATTTGTATCTATGTATAGGTGGACTACTTTGTTAAGGTCCAGATGTCCCACTAATTACATGAAAACAACCCCATGCATCTGGGAACTAGGAATCTGTGGCTGGGTATTAAGCTACTAGAAAACCCTTGACTATTCCTAGGTCCAAAAAGGAATGGATGTTAATTGGAATAAGAACTTTAAAGACTTGTTTGTTTAGAAAACTGAAACTGACGCGTGAAAACAGTATCCAAGAATCTGTGGCAGTCAATTTCTAATTGATATTCTATGCCACTTTTATCTTGCAGAGCATCAGTGATCTAGATATGTAAAACAGTTTTTTTTCTACTGAAGCAAGAGAGAAGAGATTCAATTTATTAAGATTTACTATTTTTGGGGAAATTAGACTTTATAAGCAAATCTTTCAAAAAAATTTAAATAAAAGATCTATATTGATCATTGCTAAGGCTCAAAAGACTTGATTGGGAATTGTCTCAAGTTATAAAATGGATGACTATATAAATGTTTTAATAAAATAAATGGATCAGGATTTAAACCCACTCATTAAAATGACTGTCTCTTTGGATTGACTTCATCTATATGCACCTATGCATTAAGATATTCCTTTGTAGAAACTTCTGATATCTTCCTGTGTTGATAGATACATTTAAGATTGCAGTTAACTTGTACAGACCTGTTACATATACCTTTGAGGAGTTCAACCAACTTTTCCATCAGTGCTTTGCTGAATATATTTGAAGAGTAGCAACATCCTAACCTTTCTCTTTGTGAGACAATTCAGTCTTAATTCAGGGGTATAATCATGCTTCATTTGACACAAGAGGCTTGTAACAAATAGTGCATTGTTTCTAAATCTACTTAGAAAGAAATGCCCAACTTATTTGAATTGATTTTATAAGATTTTTAAAGCACTCTGGCCAGAAAATGCTGGACTTAGAATGACATTTTTTGCTGTGGCAGGAGAATATTGTCCACTTTTTAAAGAATTTTCTCTGTACTAAGAAACAATTCCTTAATACTTATTTCTTAATCTATATCTCATCTATCTTTAGACTTGGAACTTGCATTGACATTGCTTTTCAGTCTCAAAACTATAAAAACTGTTAGTTCTTCTTTACTGTCACCTTTTATTCTCACTAGAGATGTGAATAAAATGGGGAAAATTATTTTATTTTGAATCCTGAACAAGGTCATTGGTTTCCAGAGTTTCTGATAAATTAGTAATGGGTTGCTCATGGTTCAGCAGAACTAAAACCCAAAGTGCAATTGTTCCATATTCCAGATAAAGCAATCCAAAAGAGCAAGAACAGCAAGTATGCCAGTCCCTCTATCCTTTCATTGGTTTTCTAGTATAGTGTATCTCACTCAACCATTAAGGCACCAGTCTTCTGAGTACATTTTCTTTTCTCCCTTCAGTGCCTGCTCCAGTAGGAGCACAGGTAGTACTTGACTTACAACAGTTCATTTAGTGACCATTCAAAGTTACAATGGCAGTGAAAAAATGGCTTATAACTGTTTTTCACACTTGAAACTATTGCAGCATCTCCATAATCAAAATTTGGACATTTGGCAACTGATTCATTTATGATGTTGCTGTGTCCTAGGGTCATGTGATTACCTTTCGTGACAAATAAACTCAATTGCGAAACCAGACTCACTTAACCATGTTACTAACAGTGATTAACAACTATGGCAAGTAAGGTTGTACAATTGGGCTTTATTAAAATGGAGCAAATTAACTTAACAATTGTCTCATTTAGCAACAAAATTTTGAACTCAATTGTTGTCAAGGAATTGCAGAGCCAGTGTCTAAACTGAGTCAGAGATGCTGACACAAAATAGTAGTGTTAAATAAAAAAATATTTCCAGTAAAAAAACAGGAGCATCATCAGGTAAATCAGCAGGAAGATCAGGAGGTAAATCAACAGACAGCACATAGGAAAAAGGCGGGAAACGAGGAAACTTTCCCTTTTTTTATTCTCAGCAACCAATCACAGCTCAGATTACCTCATGCAGCTCTCTTTAACCAATTAGCTATGATTCTTATTGTCCAATCCTTCACTGCTCCAAGCTATTACATTTCAAATACCTTAACAATTGGTGTAAATTGAGCACTACCTGTATTGCATTATTTTTAATCCATGGAAAACTATATAAATTGCTCATGGTCCAAAGGTACTACTTTAAACAAAGCTGTTCTTGGGCCAAAATGGCACTTTAAACAAGGCTGCATTTTTATTGGAAAAATTGTTGAGGCAGCACTCGCTAGCCAGGCACTTCCACTCCAGCAGTCATTATAAATCTTAGATTTCAAACAGAGGAAAAGGAAGATGATTTTTTCCCCTTGTTCTGTTAAACATTTATGAGAGATACACATTCATGTATAGGCACACCATTTGTTACAAATTGTACTTGATAGGCGTAAGTCATTTTGATAGAAATCTACTTACAGTTGCTGTTATAGCACTATAGAAGAAATTACAAGTTTTACTTTGTTTTGCAATACAAATTAATTACTTGAGTCATAATTTGTAGTAGAATTTGCTTTTAAGATGGTGTTTGATAGAAAGTAACCACAATCTCCTGAAAGCTTAAAGGAGGAATTTTTATCCTGATAAATGGTGTTAAGTCCTTTACCTTTAAATATGCTATGAATATTAATATTTAAAAATAATGCTGGAATCTGATTGCATTGCAAATCTAGGGAGCGATCAAGTGAAGAAAATATATTCTTTATAGTTGTATCTGGTTTTGCATTTAATTACATGCTAACTGAACATTAATAGATTTAAATGCTATTTACAGGGTTGGCTGAAATGTTCTGCAGTCCGCCAAATGGAAAACAGAAAAGTTTTGTACCAGAATCTCCGATATCAGAAGAATTTGGTATGTTTTATCGTGTATACATTCTGAATAATGGCTTTCATACAGCCATTTAGCATAGATTACTTTATCATTCATCTTAAAGATAAATACTACAAATTAATGAGGTTTGGATTTTAGAATGGAAGGAAACCCCTTCTGCATCAATACCTCTCTATTCTGAAACTGCTAAGGCTATGTGGAGCTCTTCCCTTATTGTTGTAGAAATTTCAGGTCAGTCTTTCCTTGCAGTACCCATCAGAATTTCATGTGTTGCTTTAATGATTGTGCTGCTTTAAGTAAGAAGAGAATCTGCTTAGAGATACAAGCCAGATGAGCAAAGGCAGAGAATAATGGTGTTTTATTAAGTCACTGAGCTACATCAAGTTGTAAATACTGAATAAAATATAAGATCTTATCCATATAAAGTTTTATGACTATGTGATAATGAAAACAGAATATAATTTGTCGTTCCTTATGTTACCCTGTAAAAATGTTTTAGGGGGGAAATGAAATAATTACCCAGCTGAGATAATTAAATTCATTCAAGATGCAACAATTTTAATGGATTCAAATTTAGGTGTCAAGTTGGGGAAATACATAAAACTTTCTGTATTTGATTTCCCAATTTATATTAATAAAATAAACATACTTTCCTTCTGATTGGTAGACGGTTTCCTAGATGGTTGTAGATTTTGGTACTTTGCTACCATGTTGTTGCCATGTCTCAAATAGTAGTTTGCTTAAGGTACAATCCCAATTATAATATGTATGTTTTCCATTATGAGTAACAGTTACTTTAATTTGACTTAATTCATTTTTAATATTCTTGGTGTAATTTGTTTTTTGTTTTTGTTTCATTCTAAAACATACAAAGAGAAATGCATAGTTATTTTAAGTAATATTTCTTCACATTTAAGTGCATTTTCGTCAATGTAGTCAGTGAAGTTTCATTACTTATCATTTTTCTATTTCTGTTAGAAAACAAGTCTGTTTTGGATGTTAATATTTCAAGCCAAAAAAGAGCTTACAATCAAGATGCATTGGAAGAAGTATCCCAAATATCCATTCATGATAATTTAATGGGGTCACTAAATGAAAGAAATATAATAGGAATGGAAGAAGAAAACCTGCCACAGGAATCAGAGCCAGGCAGACTGCTTTTGGAAATCAAGAGGCTCTTGAAGACAACTAAGGAAAAATCTGAACCTCTTGAGGTGCTTTCAGGGGCCAAGAGGCTCCTGAGGACACCAAAGCAAAAGTCAGAGCCAGTCGAGGCACTTTCAGTAGTCAAGAGGCACTTGACACCTAAGGAAAAATCTGAATTTGATGAGACACTTTCAGGGGTCAATAGGATTTTGAGTACAACAAAACAAAAGTCAGAGACAGTTGAAGCACATTCAGCAGTCAAGAGGCTCTTGAAGACACCTAAGGAAAAGTCAGAGCCAGTCGAGGCACATTCAGCAGTCAAGAGGCTCTTGAGGACACCTAAAGAAAAATCTGAATCTGATGAGACACTTTCAGGGGTCAATAGGATTTTGAGTACACCAAAACAAAAGTCAGAGACAGTTGAAGCACATTCAGCAGTCAAGAGGCTCTTGAAGACACCTAAGGAAAAGTCAGAGCCAGTCGAGGCACAATCAGCAGTCAAGAGGCTCTTGAAGACACCTAAGGAATCAGAGCCAGTCGATGTGCTTCCAGCAGTCAAGAGGCTCTTGAGGACACCTAAAGAAAAATCTGAATCTGATGAGACACTTTCAGGGGTCAATAGGATTTTGAGTACACCAAAACAAAAGTCAGAGACAGTTGAAGCACATTCAGCAGTCAAGAGGCTCTTGAAGACACCTAAGGAAAAGTCAGAGCCAGTCGAGGCACATTCAGCAGTCAAGAGGCTCTTGAAGACACCTAAGGAATCAGAGCCAGTCGATGTGCTTCCAGCAGTCAAGAGGCTCTTGAGGACACCTAAAGAAAAATCTGAATCTGATGAGACACTTTCAGGGGTCAAGAGGCTCTTTAAGTCACCTAAGAAAAAATTTGAACCTGTTGAGGACTTTTCAGGAGTCAAGAGGCTCTTTGAGACACCTGAACAAAAATCAGAACCTGTTGAGGATATTTTAGGGATCAAGAGGCTCTTAGAGACACCTGAACAAAAATCAGAATCGGTGGAGGAGTTTTCAGCAATCAAGACACTGAAAACACCCAAACAGACTATGGAGCCTCTTGCTGATGATAATGATACTAAATCTAGGTTATCTACTGAAGAAGTATTAAAAGACATGCTTGGAAGTGTTACCAAAAATAAAACACAAATTATGGAAGACATTACTGAGGAAGTTAAGGAAACTGTGAAGACAATAGAAGATAGAGGAAATATTCAAATGATGTCAGCAAAGGAAAGATTTGAACCCATGAATAATATGGTTGGCAGCAGTCAGACATTGAAAGCATCGAAATCTATGCCAACTGATGACTACTTGGGATTGCAGAAATTTATGATTGAACCTAGAGAGAGTTCTGCAATTCCTGATATAGATTATACAGATGTCAAAGAAATGTTAGACACTGAAAATGATACGGTATGTTCATTGTAGTAAATATTACTACTCATTTTTATTTAGGTAGCCCATAATTTAGTAACTAAAACAATTCACATAATCCATTTTTATTCCATAATAACATTTTGAAATATTGGGATCAATTATTTTGATCCCAGAAAATTCAAATGACAATTTGATAGTTACTTTGGTTTTAGGGCTAAACATTGTGATCTTGTAGTAAGTATCTACTTCAATTTTTAGACTAAAATTGCAATATTTTGGATTCTTAATTATAGCTGTTAATATTTGAAAACACAGAATTAAAATAAATCCTCTGCATCTTACTGTCACTGTCAGCAGTAATACTTCATATTTGAACATATAGTCTATCATGTGTTATTATATTTTTTATATACATAATATAAATTTGTGTAGCACCCAATCTCTGCTAATATAAAACAGGATTATGTAAAACATTTCCTTGAGATGCATAGCTTCTTAAAATGCTATGCTTTGCCTATACATGCATGTTGTAAGTACACTTACTTTGATTTTCTGGCAATTATAGCACAAGTACAGCCTGCATGCACTCAAGAAGGAAATTTGGAACAATGTTCAGCTGCACTGTTTTCTAAGCCCAGCCTTACAAAATACATAGCTGTATCATTCAAGGAAGGGTATGGAACATTTTTATTTGAGAAATATTTTGATGTCAGCTATTTTAATAACTCTAATATTTATAGGATAAAATCCTGGAATCTCTGAATTTTGTGGAAGAAAATAGATCTTATACCAGTTCCAGAAATAAACTGGGTAAGCATAAAGTTTATGTCATTAAAATATGCTTTGTATATTCTTTTGAAAGTATACTATAATATAGGTGAATGAAGATGTTCTGATTTATTCATGCAGAAATATTTTGTCTAAATTTTGACATTTTACACATTGTTTCACTGCAGTGAATATTAATGAGAACTGCTTTTTAAAAATTAGTAGATCTCTGTAAATTTAAAATTACTAAAAATTTTAGAATATAAATATTAGGACAGTATTCTAAAAAGAATGGGTAGTAACAAACTCAAACTCAACCCGTCCAAGACCGAGTGGCTGTGGTTTCCGGCACCCCGGTTCAGCCAGATAAGTCCAACACTGGCCATTGGGGGCGAACAACTGGCCCCCGTAGAGAGGCCGCGCAACTTGGGCGTCCTCCTGGATTCCCGGCTGTCCATGGAGCACCATGTGGCGGCCGTGGCCAGGGGGGCGTTCTATCAGGTTCTCCTGATACGCCAGTTGCGCCCCTTACTGGACCGGGGGCCCCTTCGCACAGTCACTCAAGCGCTTGTGACATCTCGGCTGGATTACTGTAACGCTCTCTACAACCAATTTCATTGTAATTTTTACAATGACAATAAAGATTATTATTATTATTATTATTATCCCCTTGAGGTGCACTCGAAAGCTACAGTTAGTGCAGAATGCGGCTGCGCGGGTGGTTATGGGTGCCTCAAGGCAATCCCACGTAACACCTCTCCTGCGCGAGCTGCACTGGCTGCCTATGGCCTTTCGAGTGCGCTTCAAGGTGTTGACCACCATCTTTAAATTGCTCCATGGCTCGGGGCCTAGCTACATACGAGACCGCCTCCTGCCCCATACATCCCTTCGTCCGCTCCGCTCCCACAGAGAGGGCCTTCTCCGGGTGCCGTCGGTTGGGCAATGCCGGTTGGCGACACCCAGGGGAAGAGCCTTCTCTGTGGTGGGCCCGGCCCTCTGGAACGACCTACCCCCCGACCTTCGCACTACCTCGGACCTCCGCCTCTTCCGCCAACGTCTCAAAACGCATTTATTCCAACAAGCCGGCCTAGGATAGCCCCCCGCTTCTGACTTTTATACATAAATTATAATTTGGTAGGGTTTTTAAATATGGGTTTTGGCACGGGTAAATAATTTAATATATTTTAATGTTGTATATTGTATTTATTGTGGTTTTTAAATAATGCCTGTGCGCCGCCCTGGGTCCTAACAAGGAGAAGGACGGGGTATAAATTCGAATTAAAAAAAAGAAGTTTTTATATCATTAATGAAATAGTTACATAAATGTTTCTCCAAATTAAAAAGAGAGTCACACAATTCAAAACTTCACTTTTCTTACGGACTGTGATCTTAAAAATATATTTGAACATGTTTTATTTCAGACTCCATGGAAAGTGTGCCTGGAAGTTGTGAAGCAAACCTGGAAATTAAAATTGAAAAAGAATCTCATTTTCCAGTTACAAAAAATAACAGTAGTGTTCCAAACCATGTAGGCCATATTGCATGTAATTCATTTAATGAATTGAAAATAGAGTTCAACAAAAAAACATCCAGAACAATCTCTCTCTCTGAAAACTATGAGCCAGATGGAATGAGTTTCAAAAATGAAGCCAAAACTGATTTTGTAAAGGAAGAAGCTGAAAATTCTGATGCATTAAAACCAGAAAACCCTGAACCACTTGCTTTGGCTAGAACTAGGAGAAAGAAAATAAATGACTGCAGTTCTGTAGTAGATACAAAGATGATTCAGAGGCCTACAAAGAATAAATCAACATCAGCTAATTGTGAGCAAATCACTGAACGTTTTGACAGCCCTACAGAACTAAACCCATTACACAAATCTGAAAGCAATTTTACAACAATTGAAACAACCAAATTATCTCAAAGAGGCAGACCAAAGAAGCAGCATGTTGAACCAAATGGAAATATAGAATCTGACAACATAAGTCATACTCAGGAATTAGAAAAATCTTTAAAGGAAGTAACAGTGGAAAAACAGCCTGTAAACAGGAAAAAAGTGCCAACTAAAAGAACAGGAAAAACTGTAACAAATATGGATTTGGAAGAAAATGGATCAATTCAAGAAAATGAAAATTTAACTGCCAAAACAAGGCTACGATCTAGGAATGTAAAAAAGAATGCAAGTGATGTAAAGACATTTGCCAAAGGTAAAGCAAATGATACGGTGTCAGAAGAAGAAAGTAATAAAAGAAATAAAATAAGCAAGATTGCTGCAATAGAATCAACATTAATCACAACTTTGAATGCAGATAAGCAAGGAAGGCAAAGATGTACAAGATCGAAAATATGTAAAAGCGAAGCTTCAAAAAATAATCTAACAGCAGTGGAAGAAAATTTAGTGGAGAAGAAAAAAAAAGTTCAATTTTTACTTAAAGAGTCCTTTGAGGCTTCTGAAGAAAAATGTGCACTTAGGTATGAGAGTAATATTCATAAAGAAGAAGAAAGTCAAACTGAAAACATTTGTAATAGGATTCCAAAGTTTCCCCTAGAAAGCATGCAAACTCTTGCGGAGCCCAGTCCACCCAGAATAGAAAAGCTGTCAAGAAAGAATCTGCGTAGCAGAAGTAGAGGTAAAAAATCAGTTTTGAGTCCTGTAGAAAGTGAAAGCAATCAGGCCTCTGATGGGAAAGATGATGTGATTGTCAGTCTAAAAGAAAATCAGTCCAGAAGAGGCAGAGGGAGAAAGATAAATCAAGTTCTCTTCAAATCTATTCCTTTAGAAAATAATACTTCTGGAGATTCAATAGTGAACAAATGCCCTTCATCCCAAGGCGGATGTTCTTTGCCACAAGTTCAAAAAGAAAAATTTGAAGAATCTGAAATCTTGCCATTAGAAAATGTGCAAAGTCGTGAAGGGCGCATTCCGCCAAAAAGGGTAGTAAAAGAAAATCCCCCCAGGAGAGGAAGAAGCAAGCAAGTCAATGAAACATCCAGCAATAAAGAAGCTGATGTCCAAGGCCCAAATATGGCCATCAGACAAGAGGGTAATCAGTCCAAAAGGACAAGAGGGAAGAAAAATACTCTAGAATCCTGTTCACTGAAGAGCCAAAGGACAGTGAAAGAGAATCCACCCAGGCAAGGCAGACATAAGAAAACTATTTCTGGTGATGACTTTATAGATTCTGACAGTACACACATAATCCCTATAGTAAATGAAACTATAGATGGCAAAAATGCTTGTCTTGCAAAGGAGGATCAATCAAAAGTAGGTAGAAGAACAAGAAACACTGTTGTATTTCAGAATAGCCTTTCTGTAAAAAACGACATTTGCCATTTGCTGTCATCAAACAGAGGGGAACATTCAGATGAACAGCCAAATGAAGATTTGAAGACAGCAAATAATGCAAATGAGAATTTAATCTACAACTGTAGAAAAAGGAAATCTGTTCATGAAATTTCAGCAAACTCAGTTTCTTCCAGTAAAAAATCTAAATGTATTAATAATGTCATTCAACAAAATGGAAAGAAAGATTCAAAAGCTGTATCAAAACGAAGTACAACCAAAAATAAAAGAAAAGGATTAACGCCTTGTGGAATGTCAGCAATGAGTAATGATGAACTAAGAATTAACAGTAAAAAGAGTCCAATAGTAACAGATAATGTCGATCCTTTAGAAAACAATTTTGGAAAACGCCAATCAAAGAAGCAAAGAGAAGAAACAAATATTACACCACTAGTTTCTCCCTCCCTGAAAGTGAGCATCACTTTGTCACCATTATCTTCTGCTAATGAAAATCAAAATGGAAATTGCAAAGATTCTGTTGGAAAAAGGGAATTAGCAAAACTTTCAGGTACATACAAAATAATGACACGCTCTCTCAGAGGAAAGTACATTATTCCAAAAGAAGAACTTGTTCATGAAACCCAAAACAAAGATTTGCAGAAAACAGCTATGGTAACTGTGATAAATCAACGAAGAGGTAGAAGGAAAAATAATAAACTTGAGGCTGCTGAAGAAAAATGTTCATTATCTGCAGGCAGTAATAATTTTCCTAATGAACACATTCTAAATAATGTTTCAAATAAAAAAGTTTCCTTAATGGGCAAGGCACCGAAAGTTCTTCAAATAAAAACCATTACTCAGAACATCAATAAAGATGATTTGTCTAATTATGACCAAAAGAAAAATCTTAAGCACTCAAAAACGCTGGTGCAAAGAAGTTCATCAGAACGTGGGAAAAGAAAACAAATTAACAATTCAGAAACAAGTACCACTGCTAACATGGTGAAAAATGTAATTCCAGAAAATAAATCAACAGTATCTAAAACAGGTATGTTATCTTTTATGACTTAAACTAGTAAACTCATTCTTACTCTTTAGAATTAAAGAGATAATCCAATAAAACAAGTTTCCTCCAGATCTTGTTTTGCTGCTCCCAAATTTATTCTGGAATCTTAATATCAATAGAGCACAACAGTTTAAGAATGGTGCGGCCTAAAAGGTCCACAAACCAACCCAAATCAATATACAGGTTTTGCATTTTAAAATTTACTCTGAGACCTCAATATCAATTCACCAGAAGAATATACACAGAGTAACATTGAGAACAAGTCAGTCCAGATCGCTTAAAATGAGTTTTTCTTTCTTGACTATGGACATGCAGCTTAGAATTCCACTTTCCTCACAGATGCAGGAATTTTCAGAACATTCTGAAGGAGCTGTTTTGATAATTTGTCTTCAGTTACATGTGTTCTGTATCTTTCAATTGAGTCTATTGACTATTGAAGAAGGATTTTTTTTTTTTTTTGTTCATGGGAATAGACTAAATTGTCCTGGCCAGAAATGCAGTGTTCTGTTAACACTTCCAAAGAATACTCTTTTCTTAGCCTGAAAATTTGTAGATGTACCCTGTTTCCCTGAAAATAAGACCTCCCCAGATAATAAGCCCAATCAGACTTTTGAGTGCGTGCGCTAAAATAAGTCCTCCCCTGAAAATAAGCCGTCCCTGAAAATATTGCAACGCAGCAGCCATGAGGTGACCACACTTGCCATCTCCTTCACCTCAAACATATATAAGACCTTCCTGAAAATAAGGCCAAGCTTCTTTCGGGGGTCAAAAGAACATAAGGCTGTCTTATTTTCAGGGAAACACGGTATGATAATTACAGTTTTCAAAATTCTTGGTATTATAGCGCCAATATATCTAAAAGGCGTCAGATTGGTTAATGCTATCACAGTTTGAAATAATATAAAATTAATTACTCAGGCACTTTTATTCTCTTCTGTATATTTTGGAACTTATATTTACTAGGGCTTTAGAAAAATAATAGCATACATTCCTCTTTTGATATTTCTTAAACATGTGCTGAAGATTTTTCATTAATTTTAATCCTGTTGGATTATTCCAAAGTTCTTCCAAATAAATTTATTCCAAATAATTTACCTACTCTAGGAAGAATTCTTGTAAATATTGGTGTCATATACCATTTTGTTTTTCAGTATATACAGTGCAAACAAGAGGTAAAAAGAAAACGAAAGAAGAAACTACCACTCTGATGACTGAGTTGCCTAAAGAAACCAAACGCAGGACAAGAGCAAGCAAAATAACAAGAAAATAGACTATAA
This sequence comes from Rhabdophis nuchalis, assembly GCA_039707465.1. Lineage (NCBI taxonomy): Eukaryota > Metazoa > Chordata > Lepidosauria > Squamata > Natricidae > Rhabdophis > Rhabdophis nuchalis. Next base: position 71,731,627 of record CM077645.1, read on the forward strand.
TATTTGCTCTGAGTGAATTTTTTAATCTGAAAAATTACGACCTTAAAACTATGACATTTGAAATGCTTCAACATTTGCTTCAGCTTAACCTTTGACATTGATAATATCTAATGCAAATATTTGGTAAATAGCTTTTCAAATTATTTTTTAAGATTTTTGTTTAAAATATTAAAGGATTAGGAATTAAATTTTAACTTTTTATTTGTGTTGTCTAGAAATTTTTAAATGCTAATGCTACTGTACTTATGTGTTTCAAAATTAAAAACATACTTAAGCAATATTACTTTATATGATGATCCAATTGAAGCTAAGGTGTTTGCCACACTAGCAAAGGTTAGGCACAGTTCTTCTTGGAATAATACTTATGTTAGCTTTTCTTCCACACTGCAGTAACTGATGATTATCAGGGTGAAAAACTAGCTATTCAGAACATAGAAATCTGAATTTGTACAAGGCCAGTGTTTTCTCTGTTTAGCGTTATCCCTAGAGTCTTCCTGTTTTGTACAAGGCAAGCCTGGAAGATGTTTGATTAGCAGTTGGAAGCTTATACAATTCTTTTCCCTTCCCATATGTAGTTTTGTATGCCAGCCTTCAAATCTTCCCAGGACCTTAGTGCCCCATAGCCTTTAAATTCAAGTGTAGTGTGCTCATCCATCTACCCTACCTTTTTATTGTGCACAAGCTTTTTTTGAAAGATTATAGAAATTTCAACAGTTGGATTGCCTTCACTTAGGACTCATTTCCCAATGTGTTTACACTTATAAGGGCTCCTGAAACAGTAAAAGACAGTTCTCTTAACTGGTTAGTAAGAAATATTCACTAATTTGCAAATATTACAGGCTCTGAACATACTATTATATCATGAGTATTGGTACTGCCTGATGGTGCCTGAATTCTGCTTAGAATATTCCAGGAACAAAACACTTTTGTGCATTACTAACCTTATTTTTGCATGTTCAGAATCTCTAGTCCATTCTATTCCTTACCTCTTTTTAAATATAATATATTTTCTTCCAATTAATATAAAATGGCTAGTGAGAAAGTGATATTTGGAATTTTAATATTCAAATTTTGTATATGTGATTGGTGGATTTGTTCTAATTTTGTTCATTTTTATTTTACTCCTTTTTAATCTGACATTTAAATTCTACACGTCACATTGAATTGACTTCTCACCTACCAAACATCTTTAGGAAGCAGTTGGCAATTGTAAACTTACAATCTAACACTTTTACCAATCAGCAGCTTTACTTGCTAAGATGTTCATCCATAAATTCAGAGGTTATTTACCTGTGTCTCAACTATATTGCCATTAATTTCTGATGAAATAATTACTTGTACTTTAAACAAGTAACCATAGTTCCCATGTGAGGCTTCTACACAATTTATAGTCAGGAACTATATAATTTGTTGGTTTATTTAATTTTCTTTGAAATACAAGCTGTTTCTGAGTGAACTAACAAAATTATTAAATTAAACACTGCATTATTAAGTGTAGTATATTCTAATGAAGATGTTTTCTGTAACTTAATGCTGACTTCTAAAGGGGAGAATTGAAAAAATAAACACTCCCATGCATGCTTTCTTAACAATACTGTGCCATTTGATACACTTGTAACTGGCAGTTTCAGTTTTCTTTACATGCTTGTGCAAAGCACTGTATTTTTTGGAGTATAAGACGCACTGAACTATAAGACGCACCTAGATTTTAGAGGAGGAAAACAGTATTTTGAACCAAATGGTGTGGTAATATATTATTTAATAAAATATCAGTATAGCAGAATAGTGTTTACAACCATGCTATTATTTTTACAATTCTTTAACTCTGGCACTTGAGGCTGAAAATCTGGGTGCGTCTTATACACTGAATATAGCATTTTTTTTGTCTCCTGAAACCCCACCCTCCTTCACCAAAATGGCCTTTAGGAGGCTATGGGGACAGCTGGGGGCTGGGGACGGCAGAAATGAGAAAAACTGGAGCACTCTACAAGCTGCTTAAAGGCTATTCATGCCCCCCCCCCCTTTTTTTTAGGGGGGTGGAGAACCTCTTTGGGAGGTTTGCAGAGTACAAAAACTTAATTTACCTCTTCAAAATCTTGGTGCATCTTATATTCCAGTGCATCTTATACTCTGAAAAATACAGTAGTAATACAAGTGTAAAAGAAGGTATTCTCTGAAACAATTTTTAGTGCTTTAATAGCACTCTAAAGCAACATTTCTCAACCTTGCAGGTTTAAAATATCTGGATTTCAACTCCCAGAATTTCTCCAGCCAGAATGCTCTAAAGAAACGAAGTCATTTCTTTTTAGTATATTAGTGATTTTTTTGCCCAACGATAGTCAGTATAATAATAAAAGGTGAAGTCTGGTTAAAAGCTGTTGCTCCTAGAGACATTTTTCTGTGTTTGATGGTAACGGTATCTTAATATATAGGTGAAATATAGGTTTTATTTTGGACTTTTCATGCAGATAGTTTGGAGCAGTGCGATTATTTAATTGAATTCTGGGCACTGTTTTTTCTCAATATACTTTGAAAGCTTCCTATAAACTGATGCTACCCACAGTAAACTTATAATTTTAACACTTTTGTATTGTCAAGATAAAAGCAGAAAGACAGAAAAAACTGCTTATTGTCCCATTTAGATAATTTCACCTTTATTTGTGTTAACGGAAGTATTAAAAGACAAGGTATTTTATTAAAGCAAAACAGATTTTTAAATAAGGTTTTAGAATTAGTTATTGTTTCTTCTGCATAATATGTAATGCTATATGAGTGTTATTTTTTCATGTCTTGGACTCAGGTAAAATCATGCAAAAAAGCAGAGGATAAAAAAACACTGATCATATTGGTAAACAGGTTTAATGCCTTTTTCATATTCTACATTGGTTTGCTACTGATTATTGTATTTTCTCTGTTTTATGCTGAGGGTAACAGCTATTTTTTATTGTGGATGACACAAGCAACTTAACAGCAACAAAAAGCTGTTAAGTCACATTCACAGCCCAGGTGCGTTGCTAACTCACCCAAAATTATTAAGCTAAATACAGTTTTTAAACAATGATTAAGTGAATTAGATGCAAATTAAACAAAATTAACCTATAAATATATGTGTTTTTCAAATTAGTAATTGGATTTTTTGATGATCTTTGGCTTGACATTGATAAGCTGCTTCTCATAACAGTCTAATTAGACAATATGTAAACTTTGGCATTCGGTTCTGTCCTAGTGGCTTTTTCAAATGATGTTTGTAAAATTTGCAATTTCATATTACAGATTAAAAATTAAAAACTGCAGGAGGCTAACATTAAAATGAGAATTCATTTCAGGGAAAGCCCTGTAGACAAAATTCACCCTAATAGAATTGTGCATAAGGGGCTGCAAATCATGATCTATTGTTACACAGGGGAAGGCTTGTCAAAACCAGTATTGTTGGCCTGTAGTTCTATTCACTGTATTAAACCCATCCGTGAAGTCACTTTGGGGAAAATGTGAACATTATCAAAGAACAGTAAATTAGCAAGAAATTAAAGCATATACCCTTGCATTTCCAAAACAAAAGATCCCTTCATTAAAACCTTTCATCAGTGGTTTAATATTCATAGCAGTAATTTGCATAACTAAATCAGTTTTCACTGATGAGAGACTACCAAAGTTTTTTTTCCAATTTCTTTTTTGAATGAGCTAGCTAGGGTTTATTATTAAAATTTTAAACCAGTCATTGAACAAAACATACGTAGGTTGTGTGAATTTTAAAGTTATAATTATTGGGAGAAAATATAGATCGCATGTTTGAAATATGGACACAAAGTAATCTTGGTTGAACAGTGTATTATTTTTCCTGTCATATAGGAAACTTAACAAATAGGCTGGCAACAGTTCAACTCTTCACTTCTATTTCTACCTGTATATAGAGAAGATAGACTTTTATAACATGGTAATTATAATTGTCAAATAGTTTAAACTTTTCAACATTTCCATAGTTCATTCTTATGTTCTTAAAACATTGTCTCCCTTGTGAAAAAGAGAAGGTACCGTAGCTTTTAAAAAGCTTTCATTTTAAACAGATTCCTACAGTAATATTTAAGGTAAAAAATAATTGTATATTCTGTTGGAAGAAGTGCAGTTGTAACTATTACATATATTTATATCTAAATAGTAAAAGCATTTAGAATACACGCAAAAAGCTTTTCAAAGCCAAATAAACATCAAAGTACACAGGAATTAAATTCATACATAATAGGCATTTCAGGAAGCATCCACTTTTGGAAGGGTATTTTCAGCAATATCTGGAGTGATCGATCTTTTGGATACATTTTGCTCATATTGCCATTGCACTCTGCAGACATATTTCGTTTATTGATAAAGAAGATTTCTTTTGTAGTTTTATTGTACATTATCTGAGTATGTGGTACTCATGCTCTAAGCCATGAATATGTTGGGAGAAAATTTTCTTCATTGATAAAGTGAGGAACTGACATTCAAAAGTAAGAAATTTTTTACATACTAAAAAAAATAAATTTTGTAAACATGAAATGTAACATGAATTAATAACTGATAAGACGTTTTCCTACTTTCCTTTTCAAAGTTACCTCAGTTTAAGTGGAGACATATATTTTATTATTTTGTTTTAATGTTTAAAATTTGGTAATGTGATAGTCAATGATTTAAATAATTAAACAATTTTATTAATGTAATTTGTTAAATTACATAATTAAATTAAAATTTTAACAATAGTTTAATTATAACTTTACTAAAAGACAGCAAAATTTTCTTCGTTCCCAGTATACTATTTTAAATGGTGGTACATTTATTGAAATATATATTGCTGGTATGTGGATAGAGCAAAAGTTTGCATCTGTCTAGTTACAACATTTACAATCTGTCAAGTCAGATGTATGTTCCTCTAAATTCAGTAAAATGTATCATTAAGTTAGATTACATAGGGCTATTATTTTAAAATATACATTAACAATTTTTTTCTGTGATCTTTTTTTCAAAGATTGGTGATTTCTTTTAAAGGACCCATTTAAACCCTAATCCACAGAATTAGGTGTGGTTTGGATCATAATTATAAAATCATTAAAAAGCCTTCCTCACTAACTTTTTGTCACTCAGACTGCAGCTGTAAACACAGCAACTAGGTTAAAAGTTTCTAGAACTACTAAATGAAATGCTTATGTTACTATTTTGTTATCTTTTTCATATCCATGAAATATTTGTATTCTGTACCAATCTTTTCAATTTAGAATTGGAAAGATTCCAAGTGGTTTGTATCAAAAATTATTGTGAAAAATATTCAGAGTCAATATTTTATTTTTATATTTTAAAAAGAACCAGTGACAAAATAATAGAGCTTGTGATGCTGAGTTAAACACAAATTCCTAAACTATCCTTGTTTGCCATTGCAGCATATTAGCAAACAGGAAGAAATTGTCCCCTCAAGGGAGTCCTTGTCAGTCTTTTTAAAAAAAAAGTTATTTATTGTGTCTCTGGGAGAACAAGATTATAAACAATGTCAATTTTCTGCTGTTTCTGTTTTGATTTGGTTAAAATGTATCCTATTGAAAACATTTTTTTACAAAGGTTGGTTTATGTGGATTGATGTGTTACAATTGTTTGTCCTCTTGTTGTTTACTAAAAGTTATTCAAATTAGCACTATAGTTCCTTCAGATCTGAATCTCTCACATATGTTTAAATGAAAATAGACTAAAAAGTTTAATAGACTAAAAAGTTTAAATGAAAATAGACTACAAGATAAAATAATATTTTAATATATTAATATATTCTGTATGTAGTCTTGGGAACTAATGACTCTAGACATTCCAAGGATGTTATTCCATATCCCTATATAATTTACTATATCATAATAAACCAATTAAGATGCTGAGAATACTTATTTCAAAATAACTATCGATTAATACATACATTTAATAGGACAACTTGGATTTTGTAATAATTGTAATTTATTTGTTACACTGAACCCTTGATAGACCAGTTAAAACTAGGAAAAGGAAGAGAGAAGTTTGACTTGAATGGTTTAAGCCATTCTGACTTGCAGTATTAGATATAGTGAAAGAGAGAGCTTTAGGCATGCAAAACGAGTCATCTGTCACAGTAATGTTAGGTTATAGTCTCCCAGAGGACTCTGGATAAAAGTAATGAAGGATTTGTTTTTAAGTCATCAGTTGTTTGTAAAAATAAAAGTTACAGTTTTTAAAGCATATTCCAATTTGAGAAAAATGCATATGTCCCTGTGTTAGCAGAAATCTACTTAGTGCTCTTTGAATTCATAAAATAGGACATAATACCAGGTACTTTATTTAACTTCACAAGTGAAGAGGTAAGCTAAATAATCTGGGGCATCCCTGATCTGGAATACACAATAGTAATTGAGGTGGAAGACTGGAGAAAGGTTATTCCAAAATAGGTTTGAGGATATGACAAAAAATTTGTTGGGACTGCTCTGTTTTGTGTACATGGAACACTCTGGTTTTCTAGTTTTAAAATATAGATAGGTTATTAGAAGAAGTAAAACTTTGATCTGTCTAACCCATCTACTCTAGTTATTCACTCCCCCCAAAAACTTCACATTATTTCCTTCATTTTCTAATACTAGTGATGATTCTGGACATTGTGTCATAAACCCAGAATGAAACTTTGTTTAAGGATTAGAACCACGCATATACAGTCTAGAGCTAGAAAGAAAGAAAAACATACTATGTTAACATAAATCTGCTGCTAATGAGTGTAGAAAAAAAGATACAATGATTAACCTACATATAGCTTCTCATTATAGAAGCTTTCCATCTGATATCTGTATTTCTGATACAATCAGAAATATATGCTGTAAGGCGCATAAGAGTATAAAACATGTTGCTGTAAAATACTTCAGTCTAATATAAAATCTTAAATATATAGCAATGAACTTCCCTATTTCCTTTACTGCCGCTCTCCCTCCAGATCCCTACCTCTGCTCTCTGAACTGAAGGAACTATAGTGCTAATTTGAATAACAGTTATTCATACATACATACATACATACATACATACATACATACATACATACATACGGATTAGATCAAAACCAAACTATGGGGCTTGTCTACTGAGGTATGTTACTCCCCTAGCAGGCCATGCAACTAGGGAAATAAATTGCTTGGGGGGGGGGAGAGAGAAAGGGGAAATTCGCCGCCCTGGGTCCTGTTGGAGAAGGGCGGGATATAAATTTAATAAATAAATAAATGATACCATAAATAAAACTATGAAAATGTTTTCCAACATTTGGAAAAGTGGTGTAAAATATTTTTAAAGAATAGCAATTCTTACAAGAATCTATCTATCTATCTATCTATCTATCTATCTATCTATCTATCTATCTATCTATCTATCTATCTATCTATCTCTATGCAATATATATAAAACACTAGGTTCCAAAAAGTCTATGAATGGACATACAGTAATAAAAAAGGAAAATAGTAAGAATATTTAAATAATATAATAGTTCTTAAAATGGACGTCTGTGTACTATATGTATGTATGCATTTCTGCAATTTATATAATGCTAAGCTCCAAAATACCTATGTGTGGCATGCAATAATAAAAATGGAACATAGTAAGAATTAATAGAAAAAACCCTATGCACCCAAAACTGATGCCAAACAATTTCCTATCCATTGGGATTCCCGGAAACAGTATTTAAAACCATAATTTAAAACTGTTAATATTGAATCAATTTTTTAGTAACTTAACCACTGAAATTGTTATAAAATCTGTCCCAGACATGTATTCTGCTTCACACATACAGCAGTTAAATTACCATTCAAGATCCTCCTGCTCCTAGATGCCATGAGTTTCCTGCCGATTTCCCGGCATAAAAAGAATATTGTGTGAGAGACAATGATGAGATCAAATATGAAAAGAAAAGAAAAAAGAGGAAGGAAGGGAGGGAGGGAGGAATGGAAGGAAGATTAAATGTATATGAAAGCAATAGTGACAACTTTTTTTTTAAGGGAACCTAGTGCAGATTTGAGGTAGGAATCCTGCTAATGATGCTTGCTCCATATACCCAATTATTTTAACCTATATATCAGGATTCTTCAACTTTCAGGAATATGGAAACTGCAATGCTCATGTTGTAGGATACTGATTGGGAAATATAGGGAGGTTTCCTGGTTGGTGAAGGCAGCTGTAAACTAACAGCAAACTCCTTTCCCATTTGCAGAAACGTTTGGAACAAAACAAGATATTCCTTCATAAGACAAGAAGTTCAATAGACATGAGTTTTTAAAACTAAGAACAAACATTTAGGAAACAAAAACCTGTGTTTGGGAGGAGGGAGGTCCCGAAAATAGTTTAATGAGGACTGAACATACTGAATGCTTCTGGACTGAATGAGCAAGAAATGGAAGCCAGAGGCATATAGAATCTTGAAGAAAGGCATGGCTCTCTTCAGTAGAAGAATGGAGTACAGTCAGTGTGGTACTGTTAATAAGGTACCGGATTAGAAAGAGACTTAGGTTCTTTCTACCTCAACTACACAAGCCAAGTAGAAGACTTTGGGACAGCCTAAAAGGCTATACTAGATGTACATAGAGGAAAAGTGTCTTTTACCAGAGTGTTCCCAATATGATGCTTTGCAGGTGGTTTGGGACACAGAATTGTCCAAGATTTGAACCCATCTAGATGATGCTATGTTGGGGATGGTTACTTACCATGAAAACTTCCATACTTCTGGAGAGCCTGACTTTTATTCACAAACACTTTGACATTTAGGTTCTGTGAAGTTATCTGTGAAATCAAAATCCTTGTGCATATTATATGTAACTCAGAATGTTTTTCAAAATTAATTAAGCTAAAGACAATTGGAAATAACTAATTTTTTGCAGTGAAAATTTTTAAAAGCATACTTTGTTACAATGACCTAACTAATAGGGTTACCAGACCTGAACCATGTCAAGCCATATAATATGGTTATTTAATGACTGGAAAGTGATATAAACAATTCTGCCTCTTTGCTGCCATCTTGTGATTTTCAGATATTTACTGCCAATAGTTGGTAGACTTAACAAACTGCAATTGTGCAAAGAAGGAGATATTGTAGCACTCACAATGTGTCAAGGGCTAGGATTGTCACAATTCACTTTTGTGAATGTATAATTAGAGTGAATCCTTAGCACAATCTTAATTCCAGTATGTTCTGTATTGTATTATTTATAGCCCAGGTCAGGATTTTCACTCTTATCCTGTTCCATCTAATAAGAAAAATTATTGTATATTTGGTTATTTAGTACTGAATTGTTTAAAATCTACTCACTGTTAATTAAAGTATTTATTTTCAGTATAGTTTGGCATTATTATTTGGCATTATTAATAACCATTATATTTGCATCAATTGTCCTAAAGTTGGTTTTGAATTATAGAGGGGAGCGCTATTGTATAACCATAGAAAATTAAGAGATAGGATAAGTAAGGCTCCCCCCCTTAAAAAAAGAACTATGGGGGACAAGAACTAACTACATAATTCCTAAAGATAATCCACACTGAACAAAATTAGAAATAGAAGCTGAAAGGAAGAAGCTTAAAGTTGCAGTAGACTTTTGGAAAAAATTACACTTATTTATGAGTAAATATTAGAGAAACACTGCAACCTATATTGGTTTTATTTTACTTTGCTCTGCTTTTCCTGTTTATTGTGGAAAGCTATTCCTCAACAATTTTGAGGAGCTTCATGCATCTCCCAGCATCTTCTTTCTCCATTTTGAAATTATGACCTGTGGCCTTGGGATTTTCACATGCTCAGCTCTTTCTGTCTTCCTCCTTCCTATTTTAGCATTTCAAATTTAGTATCCTCCCCCCCCAAAAAAACATTTAAATCAGTTTATAATTCTTTCATTACTATCTTATTTTTATTTCAGCTTGTCTTAAGAAGATACATTCATTATTGATGCTTTTGGATTTTTGTTAAGGTACCAAAACGTTTCCTCCAATTATTTAGAGACACACTAGTCATTTGTAGCAATTCTTCCAGTCCTGTAACATTTAAGTCCTGAAGCAGAATAACATAATGAAATATATTATGAATCCATACAGTAATTTAAAATTGCATGTATAAATAAGGCTGCATATGCTGCTAGTTTCAATATTGCTCCAACTTTTACAGTATGAATTTGACCTTTTTTGTCTGTGTGCCCTTGTCTCGATCTCAGCTAAAACCCTGCAGCTGTAGCTTCAGCCCAACTGTACTTCAAGTGCGTGCCCCTATGGTCCTGTCCTATTTATGGAAATTTCTAACGACTTCAGTTCAGACTGTGGCTCAGGTGATAAAAATGTAAAATGAGCTTCATGTCTCATTCGATTCTCCATTTGTTCATATCCAAAACCACAACACAATTTTGCATGATTATCACATTGTTAGTGTCAGGGGGCAGAAGTTCAGAGAACAGAAATACAGTGGGACAGGACCACAGGAAGATTAACAAATCTGGGCAATAATGTTTAAGCAATATTACACAGCAATATTACCATTTGATTAGCTAATAATCACTTTTGGAGGTTCAATAATTAAAAAGATAGCAGATATTTTCTCTGAGGTGCTTTGGAGTTGGTGATTATATAACTTGATGTGATCCATAGTCTTACATGCAATAGAGAATGTTAACTTTGCTACATCCACTTGAGTTCTATAGCCAACTAACAGTTTGTTCCCTCAGCAAAATCATATAGAAATATTTTTTCAGAACTGCTTTTACAAGATTGTTCTGATAACATCATACCAGCGCTGTTTTTTTTATCCTTTGCTTTTATTTTTTTTAGTTATACACAGCTCAAATCTAGTAACAATAAAACATTTATATTACTTGGATAGTTGTCAGTACCAGAGTTCTCTAACGTTGGGTGCCATGATGCTCTAAAATAATAAATGATGAGACTCCTGCCCAAATTAAATAGGAATGCTGCCTTCTAGCAGAGTAAACTTTAAAAGAGCTTTGGTGGGACTCCTACTTTTCCTCGATAAGCCATATGCTGCCTTGTCTGGCCAGAGTAAGACATGGTCTGATAGCAAATTAGATGAATATGTGAAAGCAAAATTTGACACTCAAAACTGGGTCACTTTCAGAATTTGCTCCTGGCTATGACTACCCTTCACTAGTCTTTGCACTCAAAGCACTAGTTTTTTTTTTTTTTACAGCAGTCTCAATACTCATAATTTGGCTAATATTTATTCTTGCTACCTCTATTCTATGTCTTGCCACCTCTGCTCTTTCACAGGTGATTTTTCTTGGGCTTCTTACTGGAGAGCGTCATGCTGGAACAACCTGCATGTTCATTCCAGGTAGGCTGAGCATTGTGATTCCTAGTTCGCTCATCGGCTTCCTCACATTGAACAAGGTTTGAACATCGTTCCAAGCAATCTAATATCATATTGCCATGATGGTGAACCTATGGCATGCATGCCACAGGTGGCACATGGAGCCATTTGTCAGGGCACATGAGGTGTTGCTCTGTCAGCTGGCCAGAGTGCATGTGCGCGCTGGTCAGCTGATTTCGGGCTTTTGAGGCCATTTTTTGCCTTCTGGAGGCTTCGGGAACATTGCTTGTAGGGCCGGTTTTAGTTCTCCGGAGGCTTCAGGGAAGCTCCTGAAGCCTCTGGAGGGCCTCTGGAAGGGGGGGGGGGAGAAGAGAGACTGTTTTCGCCCTCGCCAGGCTCCTCTAAAGCCTCTGGAGCCTGGGGAGGGCAAAAAAAGCATGCCAAAAATGGGGGGGGGGAGTGCTGGTTGTGCGTGCATGTGTGCTGGGCACACCCACGCATGACCCGCCTGCACTCCCCCCGCTTTTGGCATGCGAGCCAAAAAAGGTTCACCATCCCTGTCCTATTGCATTAGAGTTATGGATAGTAAATGATGGATAGTCTTACTCAAATGTAACATAGATTGCCACGATTCCAAGCTGTAGTCGATTTTGTGATGTTTCTCTCTGTGGTGTTTACCTGTTTTGAAATTGTAATTCAACAAGATGGTACTTATTTTTCTTATGATCAAGATGAAAACAGTTGATTTAAGTTTCCAGCAGTAATTAGCAGTAGACTGACATATCCTAAGCTTTAAAGTATGACAGTATATTTTAAATGCATTTTGTTGACAATCACTCTCAGCTAATAATATTGGGAAAGGAAAAAGTGCCTTTCCATTCAAACCTTGCTTAATTTAACAGCCTGATTAGGAAAGATGTGGATAAATAGAGTGGTGGATAGGTAGATGAATAGATGGATGAATAGATAGATGTCCTTGAATCAAATTCAGCTCTTGATAATATGGATACTTCCATGCATTTCTTTGGTAAACAGTATAATAATAGCTTGGCCTTGTCTTCTGGACTATTTTTTCACTTCCTAGTTTAGCCTAAAGCTCTGGAATTCCCTGGTGGTTCTCACCCAAGTACTAAATAAGCAATTCAGTTTTTATCAAGAAAGAAAGCCAGAATTTATTTTGTTACTTCAAAGACTTTTCAATAGTTTTTGTAATGCAAGAAGGTTGTACCCTAAAAAGTCATAGCCAAATGAAACCAGTGATGCATGCCAGTCCTTGATGTAGACCCAAAAATAATTTTGAATGTTAAAATTACAATTCTCTGGCTGGGGCACAGAGGGAGTTATATTATCAAAAAAGTAATGAGTTTAATGTATGTATATATGTATATGTATATATGTATATGCTTTCGTAGATTTTCACGGGTGTAGGTATGCTGGCATTGCTTGCTTTGGGTATTTCCCCGTGTATAAGGCATGGAAATGTTATTGCAACGTTTCGGCAAGATCTCACTTGTCATCGTCAGGCTTTGGTCTGTGACTGTGACTGCGAAGGCATGGCCCTTTTTAAAATCTTGGTGGGGGGTGGTGGAGTGCTGACTATTGTTGTGAGTGTGTTGATTGGCTGTGCAGCTGCATCATGACTGGTAGATTGATGCTGATTGGTCTCATTTGTATGTTTCTCCTTATTTTGAATTTCAACGGCTTGGGTGGAGGGTGGGGCTCGTCTGCTGGTCAGTGCTGGTTTCCAGATGTCTAGTAGGCGGGAGGTGTCATCATGTTTGTTCATACTGTTAGATTGCTTCTCTATTTCAATCAACACACAACAATAGTCAGCACTCCACCACCCCCACCAAGATTTTAAAAAGGGCCATGCCTTCGCAGTCACAGTCACAGACCAAAGCCTGACGATGACAAGTGAGATCTTGTCGAAACGTTGCAATAACATTTCCATGCCTTATACATGGGAAAATACCCGAAGCAAGCAATGCCAGCATATATGTATATATGTAGATATATATGTATATGTATATATATATATATATTATATATATATATGTTATATATATATTATATATAATTGTTTCCACAACACCCTGTTAGGGCCCCAATTAAGGGAGGAAGCATACTGTTTCCTTTTCTGCCTTTCGGCTCATCACCAGAGACCATCTAGACAGAAAGCCATGAATTCCATTGTGTAATTATTATTTTTTAATGTGTGTTACGTTTTTGAGCTGATCAATAAATAAGTCAGGGAGACTAGGATAGATCTATTTCGAGCTGTGCACCGCCCGGAGTCCCTTCTGGGAAAGGGAGCGATATATAAATTTAATAAAAGTAAAAGTAAAGAGCTATTTAGCTCTCATCAGCTAGCCATACCCTTACTGGGATTCGAACCCCAGTAAGGGTATGGCTAGCTGATGAGAGCTAATAGCTCGAAATAGATCTATCCTAGTGTCCCTGACTTATTTATTGATCAGCTCAAAAACGTAACACACACACACACATATTATATTATATTATATTATATTATATTATATTATATTATATTATATTATATTATATTATATTATATTATATTATATTATATTATATTATATTATATTATATTATATTATATTATATTATATTATATTATATTATATTATATTATATTTATATAAAACATATATATTGAAGTGTCTCCATTGACTACATCAACTCTGAAATAACACACTTGAATGTAATAGACAATTCACTCCAGTGTTAATGATTAATTCTGAAGTCTAGCACACAGTATTTCCAGACAGGTATGTATTTGTATTTGGTGTACCAAAACCAGGATATGTCAATGCACTGTCAGGGCATTTGGTCTTTAAATACCTTTTTATGTGATGTGGATGTTGTTTGTTTGGCTACTTCTGAGTCATGGTCTGACTTCGAACTGTTTGATTGGCTGGCTGTTGTTACTGAGGCCATGTACACCCAAGAATTTTGTTTAAAATTATACAGAAAATACCATTTTTAAATGGACTTTTGGGAGATATGGATGGATAGGCGCGTAGAATTTGTGAGAGCTTTTGAGTCTTTATTATTTTAGAACTTGAAAAGCTAAGGATGAATTTAGACTGATCTACACAGAGCTGGGATTAAGCAAAGGAGATATCATGAAAATGTGTCATCTAAACATGTATAGTGAAATATCTCCAAGGTTAGAACATGTGGAATAGCTCTAAGAATAAATTTCATACAGGACAAATCACCACTGCAGAGATAAAAATGGTAGATTTATTTTTAAACATGAGAGGAATGGCCAGGCCAGTTTCAGTATTAGTAGGTAAGGCTGGAAAAGGATAGTTTCTGCAATCCTGATTATAACTATGTATCTACAACCAATTTTAAAACAAATGACTTGTCCTATATCCATGTTGGCGAACCTATGGCATGGGTGCCACAGGTGGCACACGGAGCCATTTGTTAGGGCACCCAAGGCATTGCCCTGTCAGCTCCAGTGCACATGTCCAGCTGACTTAGGAGACTTCCCTGAAGGCTACTAAGGGCTGAAGGCTCCGGAGAGAGAAAAATGACCCTACGAGCAAACCAGAGGGGGAAAGCATGCACATTTGTGGCACGCCCATGCACAACCCCCTCTGCGCCCCCCCCCTTTGGCACGCGAGCCAAAAAAGGTTCGCCATCAGTGTCCTATACCAAACCTAGGAACATTAATTCAGCTTAAATTATTATGTGAAGTTTAATGTTAGTTTCTTACAAAGACAGTATGGAGTGAAATATCTGATCAGAAAAAAAAATACTTTCCATTTTTTGTGTATCCACAAAATACTCCATTTATTTAGAAAAAAATGGATGTGGTAAAGAAATAGTTGCAATTTCTATGTGGATGACTAATGACAATAGGCCTGCAGTCTTAGGAGCGACTTTATAAATAGATGACGTCTTTTCATTTTGAAGAACACCAACCTCTTCAAAGATGTGCAGCATAAATGGCCATGCACTATTACTAACAGAAGGTAACTCTCAAGATTTACTCAATTGACCAAGGTGGGTAATGACAGGCAGGCTATGATAGCAAAGGAGGAGGAACTGCAGGGCTCAAGAACATCAAGAAGTACCTAGCTGAAATATGGGCCTTTACAAGCATTAAACTCAGTCTTTTTTAATGAGCAGGCAATTTTTTCCGTATTGAATCAAAAGCAAGCAGGACTTGTCTGAACTGCAATAATAGCCACCATGTTCATAGACAGGGGAACAAACAGTTCAAAGCTTGTGTAGCTAAGATATATAGGTTCCCAATTTAGTTGTCCTGTTGTATGCACATATCTACTTCCATTTACCGTATATTTATTTATATATCATATTTAGAAACTTTCCTTTTTCCTCCAAGAGTGATTCTGGCGAGTGTTCATATATGTTTGGTGCTTCTAAATCACACGTACTTGTGTGTTTTAGACCACATAATCATTCTTAATGCAACTGGAACAGCTTGGTGTCTTATATCAAAGTGGTCCGTCATTTCATCTTGCTTCTCATTATATAGCGGTTTTCTTATTGTAAAGAGAGTAATAGGACAGGTTGCTGGCAGCACCCTGTTCTGGGAGTTTTGCAGTGTAATTATAGAATTGCTCTGAATTTGCTTATTGCAAGGATGCTGCCCGCAAATACTAATGGATTACTTTTTATTCATTTAGCTAATGTTTTTGAAAGATGTTGAAAAACAAAAAGATCATCTCTCTGTGTTGTTGTTTTTAATTTATTTTCACCTTTTTGTCTCCTTTGAAGTTCCCCAGAGTATCATCACTTTGTTTACCACAAATTAAACCTTTGCTGATTGTTTACCAGGCTGAAGACCCCTTGTGCATTACGCCACACTCCCCTCTTTTTTGTAATCAGAACCTGGGATTCGTCTGCAAGAGGCCCTAATCTGCATGAGAATTATACAATTAACTTTTGATTAACCACCTAGTTCTTTTGGAAACCACAGTGTATAGGATACTCTGCATTTAAATAATTTCCCTTAAATTAGCAGCAGGCCTTTCATTAAGCTGGTGAGTTTGACTAAACAACAACATTTGGTGATAATCAGGGTCAAAACAATAGGCTAGGCTGCAAGGCTAGAATGTCATCTTTAAATATAACAGCTGAGATAAAGGCACCCAGATTGTGCCTTATCAAACACACACAAAAATCAAAGCTGTCTCTTGTCTGTAGCAAAATACTAGGTTTTGGTGATCTGGGCCACCATTGTTTGGGTCTATAAGTGCTTCTAGATTTGCATTCAGAGAGCCAGTTCTGACACACGTTACATCACGTAGGTACTTATCTTGGAGTCTGACAATAATTATCAGGAAGAATATGCTCAGAATGACTTTTTTGTGATTTTTATGCATCCCCAACACAAGGAAGGGGAGATAACAGTATTATGAAAAAGGGAAGAGTCTCAAAAGACCCTCCCTGGAGCTGCGTTCTTCGATTAAATTTGCTATGCCACTCTGGTGTGTTGAACAAGTGGAAAGAAAGACGAGGCGCCTTTTCTATAGGGCAATAATAGTCCTGAACACAGTCCTTACCAAAAGATAAGATCCATTGTCGAAACAAACAAAAGGAGCAGTATTAAACAGCACTCCAAGAATATATATTAGGAAAGTTCTGAGGCTTTTTCTTTTACCCTTTCTTTTTCAAACCTTGAACCTGATTCTCTCAAGCACTCCCATTATTAACCGGCATTCTTGAAAGACGGGCATTGAAAAATGTACCTTGTTTTAAAAAAGCATCACCTCTTTTTATCATGATATCATCATAAAAAGGCAAGGTAGACAAAAACAAGAGAGAGTGTATAAACATTTAAAAAGATGGTGAAAAGCCAATAAGAATTAAATTCTTTTCCCCTAATGATTGAGAACTGAGATTTTTTTTCTCTAAAGCAAGGGTGTCAAACTGGCGGCCCATGGGCCAGATGTGTCATGTGTGGGTCACGCCCACCCCAGGTCTGTGAAGGGGAAAAAAATGTCACAATACATCATGTGATGTCAACGTGACACAACAAGTTTGACACTTGTGCTCTAAAGCCAAGTTAGCTTCTGAGAAAGGAACATTTGGAAAGCACATAGTGGGCAAAATCAAACAGTTCCTCTTCCTACATTCATGGGTAATGTTGCTGTAGTAGAATTATTTAAAAAAATGTATTTCCTGTCTAATCATTTAAAAAGAGTTAATGAAAAATGGGCTGATGAAGAATAAATGTAACTTCTTCTCGGCTTTATATGACTAAATATGCAGTACTTTGAACCAACATGTTTATTATTTGCTTAAAATACTTATATAATGTAGAAGTGTAGAATAAAATGAAAAAAGAAAACACAGTGTAGCCACAATTATTGTATTTCAGCTGTGGTGTCATAAAGTCCTCATCTGAATGTAAAAATGAATAAAACAAGCACATTGTTAATGCGCACCAAAATTGTAGGAAAGTTGATATATCCTTTGTTTCTAGGAACAAAATGTTGCAGAGGGTGGATAAAACTACAAGAAAGTTTTCTCCTTCCTGATTGGAGGAAACTTTTTGAAACCTTGTCATTGCATTGGTCAAATAATTCATTTTATTAGAATTACTCACATCATGTATTTACACATATTTTTATGAATGGGTCATTTCCTCCTTCCGACCTTCATATGATGAATAATTGTCCAAGTCCTTATAGGAAGCAATAAGCTCCATGGAAGAGCAAATGAGATGAAACATCTTCATATACCTGGTAACTACTTACAATGCATATGTTCAAAATGTTTGTGAAGGCTATTAGTATATAGGACAGTGATAGCTAATTGTTTTGTCCTCGCATACCAAAACTGCGTGTGCGCGCCCACATATATAATACAATACCTGCACGACCAACACAACCCACCCCTGCGCATATATGCACAATCCCCTATGCAACTCCTGCCCCCTGCGCATGCGAGTCAACCCCCCTGTTTCCTGTTTTGGGCCTAGCAGGCCTCCCTGAAGTCTTCTGGGACCAAAAAAGGGGTCCCATTTTGATTAAACAACACGCACTGGAGAGCCAAAAATCAGCTGGCTGGTGGGAGGCGCGCATGCATGTGCGGTGCACCTCAGCTGCGTGCCGACAGATAATTCCACGTGCCACCATCACGGATATAGGGGATGACTACAATAGAATATCCTAGCAGATAAATTCAGATGCCATCAATATAGTGATTTATGAAATAAAATGAATTCTTTCCAACTATTAGATACTGCATAATATAACTTTCTTTAATAAAGTTCAAATAAAGCAATTATTCACAATTGGCATTTTGGACAAATTTTATATATTTGTATGGTACTGAATGTCAAAGCATCATTGCTAAACCAAAAAGCAAGTTTTAGTGCTTAGAAAAGAAAATCTAATCTGGTTATATCATAAATATGTAAATATTCTTGAACTGTTCATAATACATTTATCTCCACGTAACTCATGGAAAAGTGACTTCTGATGAGTATGTAGAGATCATCATTTAGTTTTCTTAGTAACAGTGTAGAAGCGGTGTGCATTGTTTTCTATCACAATATTTGTTGATTTTGCAATCCAGGCTATAGCTGTAATATTTTGCGTAGTCTTTCATCATATGATGGTGATTCAGGCTTAAATCATGAGTGTCTTACTAAAACATAAGCTCAGTTAAATATGGATTTCTATTGTTTATTTTTAAGACTATTAGGCATGTCTGCCTGAGCCTTTACATCAGTGGTGGGATTCAAATTTTTTCCCTACCTATTCTGGGGGTGTGGCTTGGTGAGCGTGGCATGGCTTGGTGGGCATGGCTTGGTGGGCGTGGCAGGGGAAGGACACTGTAAAATCTGCATTCTCTCCCCATCCAGGGAAAGGTTACTGCAAAATCCCCATTTCCTCCTGATCAGCTGGGACTTGAGAGGCAGAGAATAGATGGGGGTGGGGACAGTCAGAGGTGGTATTTACTGGTTCTCTGAACTACTCAAAATTTCTGTTACCAGTTTTCCAGAACTGGTCAGAACCTGCTGAATACCACCTCTGCTTTATGCAATCAAATATGCCTCTAAAATGAGAAATCTTTATGAACTGGGACCCACTTCTAACTATTCATGCACTTTTGTATGATTGTTGCATTTTTCAACAAGTGCATTAAATCCCAGAAAAATGTTGTTTTGCATTTTCAAAATCATTTTTTCAACTTTTTTGTCATCAGTTCACACCTTAAGGAGTAAAGGGTAAATGTATCTTGGCTAAGTCCATCCCCAGCTAAGTCCTGATAGTGCTAAAGCATTCCTTGACTGGGTTGGTAGAAATATCTGGAATTTTGAGGTATGTCTGCAGGGACAACATTTAATCCTGTTTGCTACAGTTTGTGGCACAGACACACCTCACTACTTTTCCACAAGGCAAATGCCATGGGATGAAAAGATAAATACCAAGCCTGAGAATCAAGATACAAGGCAGTGGCATTTTTGCTCCAAGCCCCAAAGCTTATTCTTTGGACCTTCTGCCAATAGGTGACAAATTGCCACTATTCTGAGATAAGTAACCTGGAAAAAATTTATGGCAGAAAAAAAATATCAAGCCATATATTTGCTTTCACGAAATCCAACTATTCACAGAAAATAAAGGGAAACAGAACTGGCAGACCCCAGGGGAAGCTGTGGAAACCTTCCTGAGTCCACTATTGCTTGATAGTCAATTAGCATTAGGCTACCTTTTGTTTGAAAAGCTGGCTTGGAATATAAGGGCCAAAAAGGACAGGCCACAGGAGACCCGTGATTGGATTTCTTAATTTTTTCTCTGTGTAAACCAGCTGAGAGTATTTTTTTATTTAATGGGAAAAGTGGTGCTATGGATTGCTATTAAAGTGCTAAAAGATATCTAGATAAAAAAAATCCAAAACATTGTATTTGTTGCTCTACAAGGGATACTTTTGCAAACCTGAGTTTATTTATTTATTCTCCTCAGTTATAAACAATCAAATCAAAATCAAAGTGATCAAATCATAATCATATGACTAGGTTTATTCTACATATAAAAGCATACCTCTGCCCCAATTCCTAAATATATCTGCCACAACCAAGGGTGTCCAAATAATCCAACTTTAATCCTGAGTATGTATTGTATTTGTTGCTCAACATTTCAGCTATTTCTAACCAATGTGGCTAAATTCTGATTTCTTGCTAGGTTGCTCTAGTTGACAAGGACTTCACTATCAAAGTATGTCCAAATTCCACTGCTTTGGGTTTTTTTCAATCATGTCCTATTGCTTCCAGTTTATGGATGCAAAATAATACTTTGCATAGGATATATTTATTGCTTCTCAAACTTCCAGCAATAAGGTTTTCTTTCCAGCTTCTGAAGACCATTGCCCAGATTTGGTTTGCTTTGCTCTCTCTCTCTTTTGCCATGTGTCAGATATTCTAGCCAACGTCCTGGATTGGTTCTTCTATCCATCTCTCTTTTTCTGAATCAGTGCTGTCAACATCATACTTTATTGCTGTCCTTAACAACACACAAGTGGCTCCTTTTGGAAATGATGAGAGTAAAACTCCGTGGATCAGCTAGTAGGGATGCTGAGACAGCACCATTGGCAGCATCCTTGCTGGATGACTGAATGAATCACCTATGAGATTTTCTAAATAAGTGCCCATTGGCCTGGGGCCGAGTATCCCTTGTCTACTCTCAAATTCCTCTTTATCTGAATATGAAATGCTCTGCCAAATCTCAATTAGATTGTTAGTTGTGCAATTGGCTCTAGTTAGCATATTGGAGAACCATATCAAAGAACACTATTGAACAAGAATTCTTAACTAATATGTTCAGGGGACTACAAAAGCTTTTCTACATGTGTGCAGGACCAATAAGCAAAGAATAATATCCCCTCATAAAGCATTACAAAGCAAAATATTCAAGGAGGAATTCTATAAATTAGAGTCCTACTCATGTCATTTGTTTTATTAAGAGAATTTGCTAAACGTTTGATATTGCTTATCTTCCCCCAAATTACTTATTTGTTGGGAAAGAAAAAAATAGCAATAGATTACTGAGTATTATTTGTTTAACACTAGCTGCCATCTAACTTATACTACTGATATGAAATTAGCAGAAAATGAAAGAATCATTAGCAGAAAAGAAAAGATCATATTTGGTCTGTGCAAGTTATTTATTGTTTTGGTAAATCGTGAAAGGTGATCTAGACAAGAACATGTCAGTTGTTGTAAATGGACTTGAATTATATTCATAGAAAATGAATGTAATAAATGCTGTAGATGATAATACCAATCTATGTCCCAATGAGAAAAGGAAATAGGAAAATGTTTTAAAGTATCACGAACCACCGATTCATTGTGAGTTCCAGTTAGAAACCATTCCTGCTTTAATTGACTGATCCATAAAGTACTATTTTCTATTCTCAGCAATAAAAACTGTGTGATGGATTCTCTCTACTCTTTATATGGAAACTAATGACAAAAAAGTTCAACAATTGATTTTGAAAATGCAAAACAGTATTTCTCTGTGATTTAACACATGTGTTGAAGAATGCAACAGTTCATGAACCTCAGGTTCTCCCACAAAGTAGCATGGCTAAGAAACAGCAGTGACAGTTTGTGTTAACTTAGTGTTGATTTGCAAGGTTCATCAGAGTATAATTAACCACAGAGCCAACAACAAATAATGGTGATATTTTGTTATTAGTGCCAGGTTCATTGGAAATCTATGCTTCTGGTTTATGTTGCCCAAATGTGTCCAATGGGTATTTGAATAGCACACAAACTCAATTTTATAGGGATACTGCTAGATTTCAATCAATAATGTATCCATACTGTATATAGAAGATAATTTCCCATATTTTCTAAAAAAGATTATAATAAATATTTGCATGCAGATCAAGGTTTGATCAACAGAAATTGGAAATTACTAGTAAGTTACTTAGAGTCTTCTCCCCCCCCCCCAACCAATATCTTTACATGCTGCTCTCTAATATGGAAAAAGGATGCTTTATAATCACTATATTCATTATAATTATAATAAAACAGAATTCAGAATTTATTAATCAGTTTATGTAATGTAGAATAAGCATAATATTTGTATATGTTACCTAAATATTGGCAGTGTTAGTATCAGCTGCCTCTCTTGTTTAGTGTAGAAATATACCGGTAGCCAAAAGTCACCATCTGTGGGTGAAATACCTGGAGAAAGGGCATTAGTAGCTCAATTCACAGATAGGTGAAACTAAGATCACAGATACTCCTGAAAATACATATAATGGACAGTAGAATGCAACATGTTTAATCATGTGTAGGACATTTGAATCTTTTCTTTTTAAAGAAAGGTTATCCCAGGTAGGGATTATTTTTCACATGTTCACACTTTATCTCAATGATTTGCATTAAGTAGAGACCAGGACCAATGTACAGGCCCGATGTTTGTATGTGTTAATAATGTGTGAATAGGAATTTTATGCTAACTTCTCACTGTACATATTAAGAATAAATAATATGACTGTTTGCGTACAGTATCACATTTTAGATTTGTCACCTACAAAAACTTCCTTTTTACAACTCTGTAATCCCTTAGAATTGTCTTCTACACCAATAAATAAAACACAAAGAAGCCCTTCAGTCTGACTCTACTTCTGATGACTATATGCTTATATCATGTAATTTTCCTTGGCAACATCATGGAAGTGCTTTGTAATTATTATCTTCCAGGAGGTTTTTTTTTTTTTTAAAAACTCCCCAGTCTAGCATATAGTCTTGGTGTTTCCTGCTAGCTGTACTCTGTCTGAGTACTAATCAGGTCTGGTTGAGCTTAACCTTCTCAAGAGCAGTCAAAGTCAGCTAGAAGCTGCTACTTTTCTGTGTATGGCTTTAAAAAAATTAGCTTTGAAATGGCACCTATGAATTCTGAAATGTCTAAATTCTTCGTTTAGATAAAATGTATTCTAATTCTTGAATAATTCCATGATATCTACTCATGGAAAAATGTCCTTCATCTGTCCAATAAGAGATTTTTTTTAAACCCAGCATAGGACTTGAATGGGATGTGCCACATAATGTGGCTATATGGCAACTTCTATTATATTATACTCTTGTATTATGCCCTTTTTATTTGTGAATTTATTTGTGAGTAAGTAGAGTAAGAGTAAGTAGCCCTTTCTGTGCATAATTGGATTGTTAATTATGCAAGTCATCAAATGATATGACTAATATCATTTCTAATTCCTGAATTTCAGCTATGATAGAAAATGTTCACAAACTGGCAAAATGTTTTCCAGTGACAATTTTATGAGTTATTTTATGTATTTTGTTTAAAATGCAACATTTGGATATATTTTCCTATCTAATCAACATATTCATCTAATAATCATAAGCCTACTGATTAACCTTACATAAATATAGCATACTTTGCAGTGCCCAGGTTAGCTGGGTTTAGAAATAGGTTATGACACCAAATGAAGTTGGATATCAGTGTTTAATTTATATCTAGAATTTACATATGCTCCAGCTGGATTTGATTCTCTAATAAATAACTGTAAATCTACTTGGCTAAGAACTCTAACTGATAGGCTTCAGGAATATATAGCTTTAGAGCTGAATTATGAGAATGCAAGAAAAGTTATTATGCATTAATCTGGGATATGAAGCCTCAAATAAATTTAAGGCTGGTCCTAGATCTCTCTATATGGAGATTATGAAAAAATAATTATATGCAATCATTTTATTTAACTCTCATTACAGATTTAAAGGACCAGTAGACTTTCATGATGGTCCAGTTTAGAGTGATATATTTTCATGTTCTTGTTTGGTAGAGTCCAGAAAATTGCTTGCTCAAAAGGTTTTTTTATGAGATCAAGGAAAAATTAATTCTGGGTTATTGAGTCATGTGTTACTGTCTTCTCTTTTTTATGTGGACTCATATCTAAATCATAAATCCTCTTTAGGGGACCTCGTAGTATCTTTTTTATATCAGTTATGTCTTAGCTGATTAGAGTATCTCTAGTGATGGAGCCAAGTATTAAGCTAGTGTCAGTAGTACATACTACTATTCCACTGATAGAAGGTTAAGGAACACAAAATGTCTTGATTAATGTACATTTTGCTAAATGCTTGTAGTATATTATATATTCTGTACAATACTACTGCTGATCAAATGATCATAATAAACATAAACTAAACTAATAATGCTTAAGTTCCACTGACATTAATGGAGACTTGAATACAGTTGTGTTTTACTAAGTAATGATGCCAAGGAATGTGATTAAGTGGAAAGGTGTTTTCCATCAGTTCATTTAAAATGAATTATGGCTGTCCTAACTCTCATGCTTCCAGTAGTATAACCTTGATTTTCATTGAAAGAAAAAAGATTGAATGACAATACTATTTTCTACAAGGACATATTTTATGACTATGCCGATGCTTCCTATTGAATATTCTTAGATATGATGTTACAGTTCTAGTAATGAAGACCAAAAAGATTGATCAGGTAAGAATTAATATAGTTTAGACTTGGCTAGGAGCCTTTAATATCTAGAGACTGCATTTGAGAGCTAAAGCAGGGAGATATAGATTGAGTAAGGCCTTTTAAATATGTAGATGGAGCTACAATATTTTGCTTTTAGTTTTCCTGAATTTTTGAATGATTTGATTATTTTTCACTTTAATTACATTTTTCACATTTCTTACCCCAAGTGGAGAAGAATCATGTTGTTGATTTTCAGTAATTGTGTTTAATGAAGATTCTGAGGATGTCATTAAATAGTCTCAGAAGCAACTTGGGAGTAAGGGCAAATTGTCCAGTCTTGATCTAAATATAATGTTAAGAAAAATATCTTGATCTATCATAGAACCTGTTGTGCTGAAGATACTTTAAGACTCTGTTGATATATACCTGTGTATGTAGGTCTTTGGTTGTTCGGGTTTTCTCCTGCGTAGAATTGGAAGTATCTTCACGACGTTTCGATGAAGTCTCATTCATCATCTTCAGGCTGTGTATCTTCAAATTGCAATATAGATCAGCACAACTGTACTACAAATGTATTACATTTACCGACATTTTTTAAAGTCATTGTAAGAAAAAAAATACAATAATCTTATACAGAAACAGGAATCTGACACTATGAAAAAAGCCTTTTGAGGATCTGATGGTAGCTATATGTGAAATGCAGGAAGAGGACAATAATTTGTCATTTCTCCACATGATAAATGCTTAAAGTGCAGTTCCATAATTATATCCTTTTTAAAAATGGTTCTGCAAAACAAGATATAGAAGTCTTTCTAATAAAGCTGGTACAAGAAACTGAATGAGAAACACCTCTAAAAATGAGCTGAACATAGACAACCAAGCTGCATGTTGTCTTTTAACACTGCAAACTTACGTGTAATTGCAGGGTTTTATGAAAACAGAGAAGATGGTGATGGTACAGTCAAAGCTCCACCTACATTTTATGTGTGATACATATGTAAAAAAAAAGGGTGGAGCTTTAATCACACTGTCATGATTGTCATCTTGACTTTTTTTAACCTTATCATGCAGACACCCCACCTAGTAAGTATTCTTTAATTAAATCCAATTTAACTAAAAGGCTTTCTCTATGGAATGTGAATGTAACATCACTGCCCAAAACAGTTGAACTATGCAGAATGGGAATAATTAATTTCCACACTCTGATTTTGCACTGCCTTTGAAGGAAATTCATCACTTGTTTTTCACTGATTTTTCTTGGGGATATAGAAAAGCATTTCTCTCTTGAGTTGGCTGTCACTTTCCTTGGAGTGATTTGCTTTTGACATGACAGGCATATCGGGCATGCATCCATAAACACATGTAAAGGATTCCGAATAAAGCGAATGAATATTTTGTTTTAAGAGGTACGTTCAATGCTTTTCAGTGCTTTATTTCTGGCAGTGAAAGTTACATAACTTCAAATTTGCAGTCATTCTCAGTAAGCCTGCAAATCTGACATTTAGGTCCCATATACAAGTTAGTTATTTGCTAGAACTTGGAATCAAACTCTTTACATATTAACAGATCTCTACATTATATCTGCCTATTTATATTTGAATAGTTTGTGTACAAACATGTTGGTCATATGCTAGGAAGACATGCAAGAGTCCAGGATTAAATGCTGTTGAAATATAATATTAAGAGGGAAAGAAAAGTACAAAAAATTATGTCAAGCAATTTAAACATGGTTTGAAGTTGTAACTGATCCTTTCAAAGTAACAGTGTTTCTCACTTTTTGGAATCTATTATTTCAGACCCAAATTTAGCGCTGGATAATTACAACGGTGATTTTCTTCTAAAGCAGGGGTGTCAAACTTGCCTCACCACATTGTCATCATGACTTTTCCCTCTTAGCTAAAACAGGTGGGAGTAGCCAACATGTGACGCATCTGGACTGCGGTCCTGAGTTTGACACCCCTGTTCTAAAGGGAAAGTGTTTAATAGTATCTGCTTATAGAGCATATTTATAGAGCGTGTTTTCTTTCTGGTCCATTTGTTGTCTTGTTAATCTGTTTTTTGTAGGCTTTTGTGCCACATCAGAACCTTATTGTGCCTATACAAAAGAATAGGAAAAAAGGGAAACAAATACAGAGATTACTGATCTATTATATTCTCTTCAATTTTCTGAATTCTGTATGATTATTAGTAAAGGTGTGTTGTGTGAACATCTAAATTGATAATCTAAAGCAGGTCATAATATTAATATTTGAATATGATCAGTGCTTTCCCCCGCTCAGCAGATATGCCTGTGGCCTTTGTGGAAGATAGCAGTTTCAAAGATCTAATGCAGGGGTGTCAAACTCAAGGCCCACGGGCTGGATCCAGCCCATGGAGTGGTTAGATTACTGAAGTCTTCTCCCAGCAAAAATGGAACTGGGGGGGGGGGGACCTTCTGAGCTCTGTTTTTGCTTGCAGAGCATTGTAGGAGGCCATCATGGTTGAAAATGAAGCTCATTTTCACTGGCAGAGCGCTCGGGCCACAACAGGTACCCCCCCCCCCAAACATAAGTAATGTCAAGATGCCCATGATCACCTTGTCCCCCCAAGATCAAACACAACCCGGATGCGGCCATCAGTGAAATTGAGTTTGACATCCCTGATCTAATGGTACAATATGTGAATGGCTGTTTAGATAAAGGTAATCCTCACTTAACAACTTTAGTTGAGATTGGCAAATCTTTAATACAGTTGTTAAGTGAAACATCACATGACCACAACTAGTGAAGAACAGGTTATCTAAAATGCCCTCCGTTCCTTTCCAAAAGCAGGAATAATCTGTGACAATCTTTGGTTGCCGATCTCCAATCCACTACTTGAGGGTATTACAGAGAATGTATGTGTGTTAAATGAAAATTATTCTGAATTGGTTTAGATTCAGAACATCTTATTTGTAATTATATTTGCTATAGAAAATGTCCAATCAAATTAAATACATTTCCCAAGGGATTTATTTTTTCCAACTCCTGCACTGATGGCTTTTGTTCCTCGAAAGGTCTTCATTGAGCTGTACTTTTGCTTTAGTTCATTTCTTTTTTAACAAGATTCTTTATTTGGAAAGGTGTGCCATGTCTTCCTGAAAGTATCTGTCATTACTTGGAGAGAAAAAATCGCAAGCAACCTGAAGTAAAAATTGTCAGTTCAAAAAGCACTACTTGTTTCATTTAGTTTAAACAGACACTAAGAAAACAATCCTGGCAAATAATCTTTAGCAGGCCAGCAGAGGAATGAAAATGGTTCAGCAGGCAACTGCAATAGAATGAGGATAAAAAGACTATCTGGTCTTATTCTCATTGATGGTTGGCAACAGAATATATGCTGGCAGAGAAGAAGAATATCTGATAGGTCAGCTGTTGTGTAATGGAAAATAAAAGACAGAAGACAGATGAGAAGAAGCCAAGAAAATCCATACCTCCGAGAAGTGTAAGATGCTATAACAGAAAACATGAAAGCTGCACCTTTATGAACTTACAAAATATAATGTCACATCAAACAAAGCTCACAGAATCTATTATTGGTGAAATTAAGAAGAAACTGACTGAAGATTTTTGATTTAAAACCTTTACTCTTATATCAAATTCTTCATTGCTTACAAGGCTCTGTCTTATTAGCTGGGATGGTGAGAGATTTTTTCCCCTCTAAGAAAAAAATGTTTCTGAAAAGCCATATGCTATACATTTCTATTTTAAATTAATTGATTAATTGATTAACTTTAGTGTTTCACTATTGTACACTGAGAGCTTATGCACCAAAGACAAATTCCTTGTGTGTCCAATCACACTTGGCCAATAAAGTTATTCTATTCTATTCTATTCTATTCTATTCTATTCCATTCCATTCCATTGCCTTCTTCTATTTCCAGAACAGTTTATTATTCTTGAATCATTGTGGCTAATATTTCAATACTGTGAGTTATATGCATATGTATATGTATATCTTAGTATTTCCCAGTACAGTCTTATGTAACTCCAATGAGAACTAAATCAATGAATTTTATATTTTTTTAATTGAGTAAAATTCATAGGAATGCTTTATTTATTGCTAGAATTACACCATACAAAAATGGTCCTAAGTATTATATAGAAATATGTTTTATCTTTTTGTAGACATAAGTAGGGTACTTCCTGAGTAAGTGCATACAGCTTTTCAGTGTTGAAGAAATTGAAAGATAGGCAATAATCACCAGGGAGTTGATCTGCGAGACATTTAGTGAATTTTAGAGTTCAAGTTTGATGTCAATGTTGCATACAAATATGCTGCTCTGCACAACAGTACAATCATTTTATTAAGATTGCCCACTACTGGAATATATTTTATGCATGTTTAATATTTGCCAATCCCACTATGTGTCCTAGATCAAGCTGAGCTAAAAGTTAATAACATAAGGAATTCCTAAATAAATGTTTTAACATGCTTTAAGATAGAATATCTTGTCCTGGTTCATCAGCTGATATTTCTGCATCTACTTTCAGGATAAAACTGTTTGAAGTGGTGGTATAATTATTGTGTGGAACTGATCTAACAACAGAAGTCAGATGGGTGAGAAAGAAAGATAGATTACAAAAAAATGAATTTGCTTTACATAAAAACATAAAACTGGGCCATAATACTTTGAAAAACAATAATTTTATTAGGTCAACTTATGACTTACAACATATTTGAACATTTTTTGAATGGCTAAAAACTTTTAATTTGCCTAAAAGTCTATTAAAAAGGGGGGAGAACTACAGGTAATCAGATTTGGTCCATTATACAATAGTTGACATACATTGTCAACTATTGCTGATCGTCCCTCTACTGTTTATTGTTCTCACTCTCAAGAAATTTCACCTTAGTTCTAGATTGCTTATCTTCTTGATTAGTTTCCTTCCACTGCTTCTTGTCCTACCCTCAGGTGCTTTGGATAATAGATTGACCTTCTGTTCTTTGTGGCAGCCTGTTAGATATTTGACCACTGCTATCATGTCACCCCTAGTACTTTTTTTTCATCAAACTAGACATACCCAATTCCTGAAATTGCTCTTTATATGTTTTAGCCACCAGTCCCCTAATCATCATCTTTGTACTTTTTTGAATCTGAATATCTTTTTTGTAATGTGGTGACCAAAACCGAATACGGTATTCCTATGTGGTCTTATCAAGGCATTATAAAGTGGTACTAACATTTCATGTGATCTTGATGCTATCCCTTCATTAATGCAGCCAAGGACTATGTTGGCTTTTTTGGTAGCTGCAGCACACTGCTGGTTCATATTTAAGTGATTATCCATTACAATACCAAAATTGCTCTCACAATTACTATTGAGCCAGTGATACCAGTGATGGTGAACCTTTTTAGGCTCATGTGCCATAAGGGGGGGCGTAGGGGGGGCGTGCATCGCTGTGCCACACCCATAATACGATGTGCCCCCCCAGTGCACATGTGTGCATGACAGGCTCTCCCTCCATTTTTTACATGCTTTTTTTCGCCCTTCCCAGGCTCAAGAGGCTTTACAGGAGCCTGGGGAGGGCTGAAACAGCCCCCCCGCCCTCCGAGAGGCCCTCTGGAGGCTTCAGGAGCTTCTCTGAAGCCTCTGGAGGATTAAACATGATGCTACGAGCAAACTGGAAGTGACTTCCGGTTTGCTCGTAGAGCCTTCCCTGAAGGCTCAGGAGGATTAAAAAAGGCCCTACGAGAAAACCGGAAGTCACTTCCGGTTTGCTTGTAGCATTGTGTTTAGTCCTCCGGAGGCTTCAGGGAAGCTCCTGAAGCCTCCGGAGGGTCTCCAGGGGGTGGGGGGATGTTTTTGCCCTCCCCAGGCTCCTATAAAGCCTGGGGAAGGCAAAAAATGGCTTTTAAAATGGCTGAATGTGCGCTGGCCAGCTGACAGAGCAATGCCTCGCATGCCTTGCCAAATGGCTCTGTGTTCCACCTGTGGCACACATGCCATAGGTTCGCCATGACTGACCTATACTAAACCTTGCATTTGGTTTTTCTTGCCTAAATGTAGAACCTTGCTTTTTTCACCATTGAATTTCATTTTGTTAGATAAGGACCAACTTTCAAGAAAACGTGCGTATCCTTTAAAATACACACAAGTCCTTTAACAGGTTGAAAACAAGAGAGCAATCAACAAGGCAGTCTTCAGACGAATAAAATTGTCAATAATCAAAGTCCAGATCCCATATAAAAAAATAGCACCAAATCAGGCAGAGATTGGATTTTTGACTCAAGGCTACCAATGTATCATGCTCCAACAACACAGAATAATATTGTTGAAATTATAATGAGATTATTTTTTGACTTATTGCTTATTTAAATCTGGTTTTCTTTCTAAAATTAATTTCACACAGGCAATACTGAAAAATGGTCTCTATAAGCAATATTTATAACAAAATCTATGTTTATGTGACTAGTTCTGAAGGCAATAGCATATCAATCTTCTGTATTGTGTATGTAAAAAATGTTAGTTCTGTTCCATTTTGCTGTTTTCTACTAACTTCTATCCAAACAAGTATTAAAAGTTGCAACACACTGCTGGCCCAGTTACTGCTGACAGGAAACCAAGTACAAATATACTTCATTTCCATAATGATTGTTGGTTATTCATCCAATCACTGGGTGTTACGCTCTGACTCTGGGTCATATTGATTATTTCCCAGACTCTTGAATAAGGGTCCAAGACATTCACCTGCAGAATGCTACCCATCAACCCTAGCAGCTCATATTATTTTTTGAGCAGCTTCATGAACAAAGTTTTTTCTGTCTCTCTCTCG
This sequence comes from Rhabdophis nuchalis, assembly GCA_039707465.1. Taxonomy (NCBI): domain Eukaryota; kingdom Metazoa; phylum Chordata; class Lepidosauria; order Squamata; family Natricidae; genus Rhabdophis; species Rhabdophis nuchalis. The sequence continues at coordinate 71,763,202 of CM077645.1, forward strand.
CTCTCTCCAGTAAAACACAATGAATTAAAAATGACGATGAATTAAAAATGACAATTCAATAGATGGTGAAAACAAGAAAATAAAATATACAAAATATTCCTAATGAAGAGATCTTGAAAAATTTATAAGCTAGATAGCTGTTTCTCAGGGAACTGAACTCATTAATAGAAATGAGTGAAAGATGGGGCACCTTCATGGCTTTTACAAAACAGATAGTTTGCAAGTAGTGAGGGAAAAGTACCTTGTAGTAGTTGTTAACAAGCTCTAAACCCCAAAAAGATGTTAGTTTTAGATCACAGCATCTCATTAGTCAACCATCTTGGCATCAAGATGGGTTGGGTGCCTAGGTAGTGAGGTGGAGTGCAGATAAAAGATAAATAATTCCTAATGATGGGAATGTACTCTCACCTCATTCTCTCTTATAGGTCTGCCTTAAGTGCCCCTATCTGCTTTCTGCTGTGTTCATGTCCTTTCCTTCCCAATGGGATTGTTGAATTGTTATAAAACCAGGACTTGCTGTGAATTGATACAGGGAGCGTCATGGCAGTAGCAAGCACCCTGTCATCATTCAATAAATTGTAATAATTAATAGTGCCTGGATGACCTCACTGGCTGAATGAATGACACAGGTTATACTGGATGACAACATCTCTCCAATCCACTAAATTAATCGAGCTGGGTATATACCAGGCATTGTGCATGAATTGTGACAACCTTGTAAAAATAAAGAATTGTTTCACACTTCATTTGCAAACTTGGAGATAGGAAATGAATTAAACTTCATACAAACACTCAGGAGGCTTAGAAAGAGTCCTATCTCTAAGTCGTCTGTATTATTCATCCAAAGGAATTTGGTATCAAAGTAATTATTAACGATAATTCCAAAGTAGTTGTTTCGCTTCAGGATTTTTATGATTAAGAATGAAATGAATTAGTAATAAAAATCCTAATACATAGCCATCCTTAAATATAATTTCCTATCTAGTTTTGAATCTCCTTGTATTTTTGATTACGGCTGCTTTTCTTTTTCTTCCTGACATATTCACTTTTAAAGCAATATTATTTTATTAAAGGAATATCAACTGATTTTTCTTGACTCTAATGTATCTTTTCATGCACAGATTAATATGTCATTCATGGTGCCACATTGGTATCTAGATTATTATGCAAAGGATTAACAATCACAATGAAGACGGGGAGCGTAAGAATCTTTAAATTGGGTGCTTGGAGGGTGATACTGGAAACAAGGCAACAGCTTGGTTATAGCAGCCACTGGCAACTGCCATGAATGGGCTAAGTGCAGCATAGAAAAGGCTATTATGTCTCATCCCATTAGCCTGCAACCTCTTTGCTAAGAGTTACAGGGGAGAAGTTAAAAATCTGTGCTTTTCTTCTGGGAAAATAGGGTACTTGGTCTATTGCATCAGCAAATGTAGTGACCCGTTAACTCCAGCCAACCTGGAAAATGGTCAGAGATTATGACAGCTGTAAAACATCTGGAGGGTACCAAAGTGCCTTCTCCAGCACAAAACTATACAGAGAGGACCTAACTAGTCTGGTAGCTCTTCTTAGGATTGCTTCTCAGCTGACTGTAGAGCATGGGAACTTCTGCGAAGTAGTACATTCTCCAGTTTGAAAGCTTGCTTGAAAATAAAAGCCTTCCAACCACACGGAATAAGACAGTACCTTACCTCTGCTAATGTGAGAAAGTGCTTTCATATGCTAGAAAGAAATGTTGCGTCTAACATCGCTATACATTAGAAGAGTAACATTTAACATAAATAAGAAAATGTGCTTCATGCATTTTGCTGCTGCTGACAGCTTATTTTTCATTAAAGGATCTAGACCAGTGATGGGGAACCTTTTTTGGGTCGTGTGCCAAAAGCGGGAGGAGCGCAGGGGGGGTCGTGCATGGGGATGCCACACATGCGTATGCTTTCCCCCTCTGGTTTGCTCGTAGGGTCATTTTTCACCCCCTGGAGCCTTTAGCTCTCTGGAGCCTTCAGGAAAGCCTCCGTAGGGTGAAAAACGGTCTCAAAAGAAGGCTGAAGTCAGCTGGACGTTTGTGCTGGAGCTGACAGGGCAATGCCTCACGTGCCCTAACAAATGGCTTTGCATGCCACTTGGATCTAGACATTAATTGTAGTCATAAACTATAATATGTAAACTGTAATACGTAATATGTAAACTATAAAAAGTGGTGCATGTTTTAAATGGAAACTGGACACAACTACATGTGCATTACAAAATCTCTATGATCCAACTATCATATATTGGGGGCTCTGAGTGCTGAAGACATTTGGGGCCCTTTGGATCTCTTCCCCCCATCTCCCCAAATTTCCCCAGAATACTATTTTATAAGGAAACTGCCTTCATTTGTTTATCTAAAGCCAATAATGGATTGTGGTCAGGGATGACACATGCAACGTTTTCACCAATCTCATAGTTTGTTATGGTCAGGAATAAAAAAAACAGACTTCTATTTGTTCTTCAGTCCTTTGTGTTCAGCGTGCCAAACCTGGGATGATTGGGATGAGGAACCAATCTGGCTTAATTTTATTTATTTTTTGTTAGCTGGTAACATTAGAGAAAACTCCTATCCTTTCTTATTCTATTTCAAATGATATGATTCTTGCTTCCTGTCTCACTTCTGAACTGCATATACGAACTGTAATAGCAGTTCGCATCCATTGTGTTAGCAACAAAGGCACCATGGTTTGACATTATGGAAATGGCAGTTTATAATTTAAAAAAACAAAAACCAATTTTAGGATAATATTTTGGAATTAGTATTTCAAAATGTCTTGAGCATGCCACAAGACCTCACAGAAATGGTGCTTGCTTACAGCAATGCATGGTTCTAGTCTCTGGAACGACCTACACCCCCCCCCCCCCCCCCCCCCCCGATCTCAGAACAACTACGGACCTATCCGCCAGAAATTAAACACCCATTTGTTCCATCGGGCCGGTCTGGCCTAATTTATTTTACCTAGCCTATAGTCTGTACCTTAAATTGTTTTAATTGGGTTTTAAATGGGGTTGAGTTTTAATGATTTAAAATTTTTAGGGATAATTTATTTAATTCGGTTTTAATTATTTATAATTATTCATATGTTTTAATTTCCTGTGCACCACCCCGGGTCCCTTTGGGGAGAGGGAGCGGTTATATAAGTCTAAATAAATAAATAAATAGTCACATTTCCTTCTGACAAGTGTTGTAGACATATAATTTTTTTAAAAAAATCTGATTTATTCTTTTCACTGGTTTTCTGTTCACTTCCTAAGTGCTTTTCCATCTTTGGGATCAAACATCCCACCCTTCGTCTCCACAGTGCGCACCTTTTATTCTCTCCTTTGTATCCCATTAAGTCTGTGTGACACCACGCATCTGTGTCTCAGCAGGCATTTTCTGCAGCCCAGTGAGTCATTAGAAAAGATGTGATCAGTCCCAGATGTTAAAGAAACATGGTAGTACTCCATAGTTTACAACAGGGACAAATAAAAGCCAAAGGGTTTAAGTTTATTAGGCACCACAAAGTGAAATGAGTTCATTTTGCAATAAAGAAAAGGGTGACACTGACAACTTTAGATATACACATATATACAATTCTTGGCCATCAAAGAAACCTTTGCCAGTCAAACTTATTCCTTTACTTTCAGCGAAGTAAATGACATTTAAAAAGTTTAAGACAGCAACACATTTTATAAATTGCAAGTAGTTTGAATAAGGACGTACTAAAATTTATCTTGCTGGTCTGGAAGGGTTTTCTTTTTTTAAAAGGATTTTCAATTAATAATCCATATGAAAATAATCAGAATGAAATAGATGAGACTTTCTTTGTTTATTGCACACAGTTCTGGAGACCTTTGGATGAATAAATAAATATAATAAGCTGTGCAATATTTTCTGATTTGAGTTGAAAGAGCAGAAAAACAATTTACAAAGGCAGCTGTGCTTTCTTCCAAGATCGCATGGCTGTTGCAAGGCGCACCCTTATGATCCTGGAAACAAAGTCAGCTCTTTTAATGAGTATAGCCGATATGTTACTGCATTTACTTTACAGTATATTCTCAGAATTTTCAAAGCAACTTTTGAAACTGAATGCAAATCGTTGCACAGCTTTACAATAACTCCTATAAGGCAGGGGTCTCCAACCTTTGCAACTTTAAGTCTGAAGGACTTCAGCTCCCAGACTTCTCCAGCCAGCTTTGCTGGCTGGAGAATTCTGGGAGCTGAAGTCCTTCAGACTTAAAGTTGCAAAGGTTGGAGACCCCTGCTATAAGGGATCCAAGAACAACTTATTTGGACATACAAATGTAGTAGCATGTGCCATATGTGCTTTTATTATATCAATATGTGTAATATAATAGTAGTTTCAGTTAGAAAAAAGTACGTTGTATGAGGGGACATGATACTGTTGGAAGCAAAGTGACCACACAAATAAGGAAAGAAAATAAGACAAATTATTTTACTTTATTTTCATGGCACCAACTTTAAACCAACCCTGGGCAGCTTACAACTATACTATAGGATAAAACCTTTAAACATGAATAAAAATGGCAAATCCATTTTTGCATCCATCACCCATCAAGAAACTTCAGCCATGCTAGCTTTTTAGAAAGTGATCACGTGATCAAAATTCATACGTTTGGCACAGGGGTGGGTGCTGGCAGGCACTATTGCTGGTTCGCTTGTGCGCATACATGCACAGTGCAATTAAAATTGTTTTGTTGCATGTGCAGAACTGGGAAAAAAGATGGGGCCAATGGTGGCCCCCGTTCCGAGGTATGGCAAGCCTGGGTCGCTGCTGGTTCCAGTGACTCAGGCCACCAAACCACTACACCACTACAGCCGAACTGGTCTGAACCAGTAGGAACCCACCACTGGTTTGGCAACTAGCATGTATTTATGAAAGTTGCAGTGTCCCAGAGTCATGTGATCAATTTTTGTGACTTTTGTGACAAAGTCAATGGAGAGGCCAGATTCACTTAACAACCGTGTTAATAACTTAACACCTGCAGTGGCAAGAAAGGTTGTAAAATGAAGCAAAACACACTTACCAAACATCTTGCTTAATTTGCTTAGAGATTTGGGCTCAATTGTGGTTATAAGTTGAGGACTACCAGCTGTAAAGTCCTTCCAGCTGGAGGAGAGCTTTCAAGGAATTTGGCTACATGCAGAAGTGAACCTCTCTCTCTGTTATAAAATTAGATTGAGGAAGAAGGTATGTGGTGGGAAACTCCATGGACTACTTCCAGATGTTGCATCCATAGCTATTTACTCTCAGCACTGCTAGTCCCTTGCAGTATTGGTCAAGAATGCATGCTATTTATTATTGATCACTCCTTCCAGCTTCTACCTCTTCTTCACCCTTGTGATCTTTCCAGCTATTTTTGGACAAGGGATTGGTGGGTTTTATTTTTGAGAAAAGCGGTAGGTATCTGCTCATAAATAAGAAACCTGACATGGTGTCAGGCATGAAGCATCTGCCTACCTGTGACTGTTAGGAAGTATGACAGGTGGCTAAGCATCAACCTATACTTATCACCTTATTACGTATTGTAATATGCAGTAGGAATCATCTTGCAAAGGAGGAGGCCAATCTGCAAGCAGGATAAAAGTCAGCTAAAAGAAAGTCAGCATAAATCTAATCTGAGAAAGCATCTCAGCTCATGAAAATAAAGGGAGTATGCCAGAAAGGAAGCACATCCAGACGTGCAAGATTCTGTTATTGTAACCTTATAATAATAGTGGTAGTAGCAGTCATAACTATGACTACCTTGAAGCACTGACCCATATGAAGAAGGGTTAGAGCTGGGGTTTCCCACCAGCTGCTCATAGTTGATGGGAAAGCCAGAGGAATCCACTAATACGTTCTTTAACTAGTTCCACATTAAAATTGTAAGAATCGCACCTCTTGCCAGGGTCATTACTGAGGCAGAATAGAGACTGGCAATGAAGGTGGCATAACCAGCATAGTTTTCTTCCTGTTTGTGAACTGTGAAACAGCATTGCAACACTGCTTTCTTGTTGTGTCCTTGGCAGCTTTAATAGGGAGTATGGAGGTTAAGACTATTAGTAGCTGCTTGATGACTTTGTGGTGGAGACGGAATAGCTCAGAGGCGGTGGAAAACATATATGGACATGATTCTTATCCAGCTTCCCATCAAACCTGTGGATCTATGTGGCAACAGAGTGCTAAGCAAAATGTGCCTTTTTTCTGGCTCTAAGATTGGGTCATCTGAAGCATTGTTATCAGTTTCTGCAGTAATATTGTCACCTAATGGTGTTGGGTATTTTAGCACACATTTAAAAAGTTATTTTAGCTGTAAAACAGATATACTGCTGGCAAAACTATCTATGTAATAATGGCCCCATAGTAACAGCATGAGAGAAAATTAAGCAAATAATTATGAGAATATTTTTCATGGAGCCCATTTGATGATTTACTATTGCAATTTAAACTACTGTCCTGCTAAGAGGTAGCATTTAGCATTTACCCTTTAATACTCATTTTGTCCAAAAAGTCTGCTGTTTATTGAAGTTTTTTAATAAAGCCCCCACACTTTTGTAATATTTAAGATACCAGAGTGGCTAAAATCGAAAAATTAAATATTCTGTCTTCATAAATATACAGGTTCATGCAGAGCAAGATCTTTCCATGTTGGAGTGTCCCAGAATAGCTAGATTTGCTAACTGGAATAATAGAAGTCTTAATACACAATTCAGAAAAGCACTATTGTTCTACTGAAAGAAGAATAATCAGAAATATTTTTATTACTTACACTTAATGTATCCCTTATGGACTGTTTCAAATTTTAACCTTTTATTTTAAGATTTATATTTGCATCTTCTTTCCAGAAAGAATATCAAGGCAATATTCCCAGCAAAAGCAATTTGAAAATGGGCTGAAGAAAACAAGCTAAACTTAAAATGTAATTAGGAGATTTAAAGCCAAATCATTAAACCTTTTCTTTAAAAATGCCTTTGCAAATATTTGAGTCTGGCAAATGGAGGAATGTGCTGCTAAACTTGGCAGCCTTCAGACAGATGGACTATCATTTATCTGAAAAAGTATAGGGTTTCCTGCTCGAGCAGGGGGTTGGATTAGAAGATCGGCAGTTTGGTGGTTCAAATCCCTAGTACAGGTTTCCTGTGTGAGCAGTGGGTTGGACTATATGACCTCCAAGGTCCCTCCCAACTCTGTTACTGTTACCTCAAAGGTCCCTGTTCTGTTCTTTTTGTTGAAAAGCATGCCAAAGTTCAGGCACCTGTAGAAAAGGCACTGTTTTTAGTTTGCAAATCAAAATTCATGTGGCGACGACAGATGGAAAATGCCTCCTTATGTATCAACCTTGTAAGAGAACTGCTGCTACCCAAATAGTTTTAAAACATTGTGGCATATGGCTTTTCCTGGCCGAGCATGGTTATTGTGCTAGTACCATGATGGCGAACCTATGGCACACGTGCCAGAAGTGGCACGTAGAGACATCTCTCTGGGCACGGGAGCCATTGCCTGTTGCTCTTCCGATTTCCGGTGCACCAGCCAGCTGGTCTTTGTGCATGCGTGCAAGCCAAAAACCAGGTGGCTGGTGTGCATGTGCGCACCAGAAACCGGAAGACCCATCTCCTCAGTTACTGGGGAACATGCTGCTGGTCTGACTAAACTTGGTGACAGGGAAGGAGAGGGTTAAAAAGGTGGAAGGTGAAATTACATGAATATGTGGAGCAGTCATTGGTTTCTGGTTGGAGAAGGAGAAGGAGAAGAAGAATCCATTGGTAGCTTCTAAGAAGGGACGGTGGGAATCAGCTGTTGTCAGCAAAGCTCTGGTTTCTGGGAAAGGATAGAGCAGAAGACCCCGAGGGAGGTTCTTCCTCCAACAGAGGAAAAGGTGCTTGGATAAGCAGATCCAGGAGAAGGAGTCAAGTTGTCTTCAGCATGCAAGCAGCAAATCCCTTTCTTTCTACTCTCTTGATAATCCCAGAAACAGGAGAGGATGACAGAGTAGAGAACAAGGAAATGAAGCAAATAGGAATAGAGCCAGAGGAATCAGACTTTGTGGGAGAGATATTCAGGAGTAAACCTGACACTGGGATTATGTTGAATATATGCTATGAATACTTGCGGTAAATAGCTTCAAATGAATACAGTAAAAATGCCTAAGAGTCTTCACTTAAAAATACACAGCCAATTCTAAATTGGCCCCATCATGTTATGAAAAGTCCATGGAGAATTTTAAGGAAGAGGACCAGAATTTTGAATGAAGGTCTTTAGTAGCTAATGTTGCTCTTCTCCCACTTCAACAGACAATTGATTTAATGGACCTCAGTTTAGTGGAGATCAGATACAAGGACAAATCTTCTTCTCAGGTATCCTCATCCCAAATAATAGACTAAGTTCATTGTGTCTGAAGTATTCCAGGTGATTTATGGTCATTCATATCTTTTGCATATTTGCATAATTATGCAATTTTTCAAATAACATTAAATTGGTATTTGCATCAATTTGCCACATTACCCTGATTAAGCAAATGACATAAATGGACACAAATGACATAAAATGGGCTTTAACAGACCCCCCCACTCTTTCTCCCTGGAATTGTTTGCTGAATCTACGTTTCACTGCAGTGTAATAAGCATATTGATGTACTCCTTCAAATGAAGGACTCACCCGAGGCTGTATTTGCCAGGCTAGATAGAACTGAAATTCAACAAGTGATGCAGTGGCCTAGAGGTAGAGCTATTGCTTCACAATTAGGAGGCTGTGAGTTTGATCCTAGGTAGCAACAGATCAGGGGTGGGTTCTGGGTTCTTTTACTGCTGGTTCGCTCAGGGACGTGCTTTGGGCACGTGCACACTTGATGCACACATGCTCAGTGAAAAAATTGCTTCTTCGCATGTGAAGAAGCAAAACACAAGATGGGGCACCTACGATAGAACCGTTTGGGGGCGTGGGCAGCTAAGTTACTACCTATTTGGTCGAACTGATAGGAACCCACCTCTGCAGCAGATATTCCTCTCTCTGGGCACAATTAGTAAATATCTGATGCAAACTCTGCATTGGCGACAGGAAGGGCATCTGGCTAGTAAACACTCAGCTCCATTCACCCTGACTACATACGGATGCAATGGATTACGGGGTCATTAAAAGACAGCCCTCGCCCTGAAATTCAGCCATTAAAGGGTCACATGTTGCTGTCCTTGACATGGGCAGCAGTTTCTCAGAGTTTATTTTTCCCCCTTACCTTTAAATCTTCAAATATTTTTCAGATAGTTCATGATAGGTTATGAGAAGTTGGCAGTCCCCCCCCCCCCCTTCTCTCTCTTGTGAAGTGTGCAACCTAGCCTTTGCATTTCCTGCCTCCGATGAAGAGAGCACATCTTTCTTCTTCTGACCTGGTCACTTTTTTTTTCCAGAAACACGATTAAAAGCCTTTTAACCAATTACATCCCTATTTGGTTTGGTTTGGTTTGCTGATTGGTATTTGGTTTGGTTTGCCTCAGATAGAAGGTCCATACAGAGAGTGGTAAGAACAGCAGAGAAGATTATAGGAAGCTCACTTCCCATTACTCAGAATACTACTTATAAACAATAGATGCTTAGAGTTCAAAGCATTGTTAGAGACCCCACACACTCACTTCATGGTCTGTTTCTGTTGCTCACCTCTGAGAGCAGGTTTCAAAATATCTATAGCAGGAGTATTAGATTTTGTAACAGCTTTTTTCCTTATAGCATCCATCTTGTAAACTCACAGCATTCTTTTTCCCCGCCACATATATGTATACATTCGAATTTGACTGTGATGTTTCTCTGTGTCATATGTGTGTGTGTATGTGGATTTATGCATAATGGTTATCTTTTGAGAGCTGAATGCAACAAAATTTCTTTTTAATGTATGATGATTAGTGTACATTTAAAGTGACCATAATGTTTTTATTCCATCCTGCCTTATCCTATCCTGTCCTGTTCTGTCCTATCCTATCCTATCCTGTCCTGTCCTGTCCTGTCCTGTCCTGTCCTACTCTCTCTGTCTCACCCCCCCACCCCCAAATGCACCCCCACCCACACCATGATACCCAACAAAGCAGTTCAAACCTCCAGACAGTACTTTGCAGTGGTGGATTTCAAATTTTTTTAGAACCTCTTCTGTAGGTGTGGCCTGCTTTGTGGGAGGGGCTTGCCAGCCATGTGACTGAATGGGAGTGGCTTGCCAGCCATGTTACCGAGTGGGAGTGGCTTGGCAGTCACGTGACTGGGTGGCCGTGGCCAACTTATAAAATGTGGTGAAACTCACTTAACAACGCTCTTGCTTAGCAACCAAAATGTTGCCTCAGAAACTCTGGCATTTGAAGCATGCAAGTCTTAAAAGCTGTCAAGTTACAAGACCCTTGCACCCCTAACCCTTTAGAAAAAAACCTCACAGGGGTGTTCAAACTTGACAGCTTTAACACTTGTGGACTTCAACTCCCAGAATTCCTCCTCTTGCTCTTCATCTTGAGGATGTGCGAATGGGCGGGGGGGAGGGAGCTGGAACCGGTTCTAAACGGCACTGTAGATTTGTGAAACCTCTTCTATAGAAGAGGTTAAAACTGGCAGGAACCCACCCCTGGTACATTGTAACCAAATCCATATTTGCTTCTTAAGGAAGAGATTAATCCAATAGAGAACAGGTTGCACTCCATATTACAGTGCAATATGTCAATGGGAACTATTAATTTTGTATTGAAGCAAATGTTTCCTTAACAGGGCATCTCGCTTTCTGTGTTATCTCCACACAAATGTCATTCAGAATAATAGAATCAAAATACAAATTTGCAACACCAGTCTCTTTTAGATGCATGTTGCATCTGTAAAGGATTCACTAGGCCAATCATTCAGATACAGAAGCCTTTAAAAAACAAACATGTAATTGACAGGAAAGTTTCTGCTCTGAAAAAAGGGGAAATTTGTTTTGCATATACCGTTGCAGCCTGCAAAGATGGTTAAAAAGACAGAGATATGCAATTCCATCGTATCTTCTTTGCCTACCCTTAAGAATACATTGGTCAAGTATTTCTTGATCAAATCCCTCATGCGAGGGGCATCCATCCTCCAGCTGATGGCAAACCATGATTGTCACCCTCTTCTGATACTCAGATCACTGAGAAAGGCACTTTGATATATATTTAACCAATTGAAAAGCAATGGAAAGAGGTTCTTTTTTTAAAAAAAAAATTGAATTCACTTTTTAAAAAATATATCTGTTGTCTTATACACCACTTCCCTTTTTCGGTCCATGTAGCATGTTGTGTATTCATTTTTCCTTTATCCCTAAGGAAACCGCTGCATTCTTTTCTCCACTAACCCATTTCTTTTCTATTTCTACTCCCTGGTGCTCTCTTTCTCCTTCTCTGCACCAGCATGCAATATGCATGCCAGTTCTTGGTGCTACATTTCTGGTATATTAAACCTTTTCCTTCCAATAGATCTCTGTCTATCTCTGTCTACTTGTATACTTTCCTTTTCCTTGGTCTATAGCTTGCTTTGCATGCTCTCTTCCTTTTTGGATTTCACCCTACTAGCTAAAGAAAGACAGGTCTTTCTGCACTCCATCTTCGTTCTTCCCTTTGTTATCTCTTTTCCTCTGTTCTGCTATAAAAATTAATCGATCTATTGTAATTCAACTAATTGATTCTAATCATAATGTAGATGATGGGAAGAATGTCAAGCACACTTCCAATATCACTTCTGTAGAAACTGGTTTTTTAAATAGTAAAACAGGTTATGCAGTGAAATGTTTCTGTTAAGCTTCATTTTATATATATAAAAAATACCCCTCTGTGTTGCCTAGACAATTGTTGCTCTATCCATGTCATAATGCTCTACCTGTGACAGAGAAATAAAAGGGGGGGAAAACTAAAGCAGACACATCATCAAGAGACAGTAATAAATGAATGAAACTATTACCTTGAACTTTGCCATAAATGAATAAATTATTGTTTTGATACTCCAGAAAGCCTCAGCTAAATGGGTAAAGCACTGCTAAAATATTGATTACTTGGCAACACAAAATCTCCCCAAAGGAAATTGTCCTTTTGTCTTGGAACAGTCCCTCAAAATACTCCACTGACAGCTTAATAGTATTATCATGAAAAAGAATTGGTGTTTGCTGAAAATGAAGATACTCTTTCATTTCATTCTTAACTTTGGCCTCCAGAGAACTAATTTACCAAGATATATTTTTTTCCCTTTACATTTAAGGACACTGCAGTTCACACTTTATATTAGATATTCTGATGCTTATTAATGTTGGCTGTGGTAAAAATTTCATATATGAATGTATTTTTCCTAGTGATCCACTTTTCAGTTCATATTAAGTAAATTTAATATGAATAATAGTAATATCCCAGTTTCCCAACACAGCACCATCTAAGCTTTCTATAACACAATTATTTTAACAAATGAATTGATATCTCATTATTCACATAGTGAAAAATTCTTAATCACAAACATTATGGGATACATAGAATCATACATAAGCATATTATTTGGAACCAATCCTCTTTGAATTATCAGTCCTTTATTCATCCTACTGAATAAAATTTTCCTTTAAACAGAAAACTAAGAATGCATGTAAGTTACAATATTTATCTTTCATTTTTTAAATGTTGAAAGTTTTGCACATTAATTTTCAAGAACGTGGAAAGAAACCAAAACTGTTATAGATCAGCTAGTGATTCTGGATTTCAATTTTGCTTAAATATTAATTTATAGTGGCCTATCCTGGAATATATTGAAAATTGACCCTATTGCATTGGGTTGCTCAGTATTATGTTTTGCGGATTCAGGTTATACCGTTCAAGTTATACAGCAGAATCTTAACAAATGATTTTCAATGAATACCTTTTCTCTTTTACTCACCTGCATTAAATGTCATTTGTTAAGTTGCTTCTTTATAGCTTGCAACAATTATAGCAAGCTAATCAAATTAAGTAAATCTTTTTATGTTTACTTGTTTCTAACAGTCTTTGATTGGGTTCACAGATTGCATTATGCAATCTTTATTTCTAAATACAGACCAATTGTCTGGATCCACACAATTATTTTTCACAAATCACACAAGTTGGTATCATGCAAATACATCAACGCAAAAACAAAAACATGCAATACTTACAATGAGCAAATGAAGTTACTATAGACAAGGAATTTGTTGACTATAGCAGTACAGTGTTCCTGGTGAAAAGCCATACAGAGGACATTTTCAGATGGCATCACCATTGTTTACTTATTAAGTTGAGGGAATTTTAGTAGGTACAGGCCAGTAGTGGGTTCTTACCAGTTTGGACTGGTTCTGATGAACTGGTAGTGGTTTGGCAGCCTCGGTTGCTGGAACTGGCAGTGGCACAGGCCATACCCCTGAACTGGTTCTCCTGGTGCCACCATAGGTGCTACCATCTTCTTTTATTGCTTCTGCGCATGCGTAGAACAACTTTCATTGCATCGCCCATGTGCACGCAGTATGCCTCACCCCTGGTACAGGCAGAATGCAGAAATTTTATTGTATAAAGAGGATACAGGCATGGTGAGTGTGTGACCTTTGGAACTGACTCACCATTACTGAACATTTAGAGTTTGAGGTTCGGATATTTTTCTTACAACAGTAGTTACAATGATTGCACTCTTTTACCTTGAGGAAAACAAACAGGTAGATGCTATGTATTTGTTTCTGATAGGTCATAGAATTTAAATACAGTACATTCAGGGACGTAATGGTTGGATTGGAAGCTGACTTAGAATTTGCATTCTAAGCTTCCCCAGATGTTTCTCTGAATGCTAGTTCAGAAGACTAAGAGTTGGGTTCAGGGATGTCAGGTGGGGGGACATGGAACATCTTCTGGCTCTGAGCCAGGAATGGTGAGGCCAAGCAGAGCAGAGTGGTCACAGGAGGAGCCACCGGAAGAATGGCTGGGTGAGCTAGGGACAGGAGAGGCACAGCTGCAGCTGGGAAGCTCAGAGGCTTCAGGAGGAGAGGGCACATAGCTGCAGCTGGACAGTAGAGATGAAGAAGAGCTGCCTCCCCCTCCCTCTCCGAGAGCATGTAGGATTGAGGGAGGCAGGCACAATGAAGATCAGCCAGGCTATTTGATGAACTGCACTAGGAAGAGGATATTTGGTTCTTGGAGAGAAACAACATGGGGAACAGCATGTCCATTTCCTTGCTGTGCATTCTTCTGTCACCATGATTCTTGCCTTGACTACTGGACTTGGATTTTGCATTTTGGATCATATATCTTGAACTCTAGACTTGTCTTTGCCTTGCAGATTTGCCTTTGCCCTTTAGACTGGCATGGTATTTTTGTTGAATAACCTATTGAACCCTTGGGGTGGCACTGGTATGAATGTGAGGAATTTTGGGGGACAGACCCTTTGGACCTTGGCAGCCTCAATAAAGACTTCAAACACCTGTGGTGCATGCACGTATGAGCTGGAAAGGACATATACATACTTTAAATGAAGTACTGTATATATCACTACAGTAAGTGAAATGTGATTGCCTTGTCCAGCTAAAACTACTAATGACAACTTCAAAGTTACTGCTCTTATGTTTTGTTTTGTTTTTTCATTTTTCAGCCCAACCAACTTATGTCTCGCATGTTCAGTTTGCCTAATTGAATTTAATTGACCTAGTCTTCCAAAACTGTATGACACTGGCTATATTTATTTAAGACGCTCAACTAGAATTTACAAATTACTCAATCAGACTTTATCAGAGCATAATGTGGGAACTCCTGGTTAACTTAGCTTCAGTCTGTTGTATGCATCCATAATATTAAATAAGTTAAGATTTAGCTAATTGTAGATGGGCATGTCATAGAACATGCCTTTCTGCCTTATCAACTTGCAATGAGTTGTGAACTGTGCATATACTCATGTGCATCTTTTTCTGGCAAGATGGGTGATTTTGCCTGTAGAGCACTGGAACCACCAACAATGCTGTCTGATGTAAACTTATAATGAGTAGCCAGGAAGACTGGAGAAATCCTGATCCCATCACACCAAGAATGCTCTTGTTCTGTTTGCTTTTGATCTCATACATCCAGTACAGTACAGTAACTGACGACTGCTCTGATGCAATAGGACACTACTAAGAGCTGCTACTCTTCTCATTGTAGATTTAATGCTTTTAGAAAGAATACATTAGTTGTAGCTTTTCACTACTGCTAGAACATTATTTCCGACTTTGTTTTAAATTTTGTGAATTAACTTACTGAGACGCAATTGTTTTGCTTAAGATTTGGTATTGAATATAACATATGTACTGCCAGCTATATGCTTAAATGACCATTTGAAGATTCCTGACCGTTTGAGGAATAAATACTTTTTCGATTTGCCTGCATTTAATTGACGAGATCCTTGCAAGTTCTTGGGCAGCTACATAAATTAATTTTCCCCAAAGGCATTGGCTCAACATAACTATTTTAATCTCTGTTTAGAAGTGAATTTGTCATGTGATTCACGAAAGCCTGAATTTCCTCTTTCTTTCTAAAGCAAATGGCACTTTGCAGGTGTTCAGCTTCTCATGGGATCAGTCCATTTTCTTCATTGTCTCTATGTGCATTTAGAAATCAATCATGATCCTGCAAATATTTAAGTTGACACAATCTGTAAATGTGGTGTAAACATAAAACCTAGACTTGCTCTTCATTATTTGCAGATGGTACATGCTTCCCAAAGAAAGACCCTCTTGTATCTTGGCTCATCTTGAAAAATGTTCAACATCTGCAAAAGCCTGCTAAACCGTGATATAGTCTAGATAACTGTAAACACATGTTATGCATATTTATTTTATTTTTCATGTAAATTTATTTGGATGTGGGTCTTTTTTGCCTCAAAGAAAGACAAATTAAAAACATGTTACCTTGAAATTATTTGACTGACTCAAGCATTATACTTTTAGAATATCATTCAATGTATGATCTTAGAGCCATTTCATCATTTTGTTCCAACCATGATTCAGCTAAAAAAAGAGGCATTATCTGTGAGCTTTCCTGTTTGCCCTAATGAGGACAACTTGACTTGCAGTGGTCCATTAAATAGTTTATTAAATGAGATAGCCGCTGGAAATTCATTGGTAATGGTGTACAGAGTGGGATGATGATAATGTTGTGATTGAGATGTTTCCATATTTCTTTCTGTTTCAGTCATTGGAAAAAGCATTTGAAGAGTGTTCATAACTCTTTCTACTTCTTAGTTCTGCATAAGCAATTAACTAATGGTTCAAGCAAACCGGTGAGAACCGGTTGAATCTCACCTGTTTTATCCTACCTTATGAAAATACATGAAAGAGACCTAAAACAAGATGGATCAACAACACCAGCAGGCATTGTGGGCCCAATTGTCAACAGAAAGTTCAGGACCATATTGGTTGGAAACTATATGGTCCTGAATATACAACAATATGTGGAAAAGGTCTTCGTCCTGCAGTGAATAGACAATGGCTAAAATGATGATGATGATGAGCAGTCATTGCTGAAAATCAATGTGCTTTTCTTTTATACTTTTCTCACAACACTTTCATTTTCTTTTTGACCATCTTTCATTCCAAATTCTTCGTTTCTTCTTTACTGTACCTCAGTCGTGGGATCATATTTCTCCTGTCTGCAATACCCTGAAGAGAGAGAAGTTCACAGGAAACATTCTACAACTTAAGGGAATGATTACTATAGCTATATGAAATGCAAAAGGGAGGGTTTCATACATAAAATCAAAATCATAATTTATATTTGTAGTTTATAGTTAATTTCTATTTCTCACAGGTTTTTTTTAATGCCAAGAGACTCTTCAAATGAAGTTTGTCTTCATGGTTGCCCAGATAATCTTAAGCATCGATAATGTTCCTACTTTATCTCCAGATGCTCCTTTTCTTATGGCATTCAAGATCTCAGCCTCAAAGCTTTAAGAGCTCACTTGCTGATATCACTATTTGAGTTACTACTTTTGTTGAACTTCAATATATCTATCTGTATAGATACATAAATGTTTCCTAACAAGCAAGTGTATGCAACAAGATTAGTTAGGCAAAGGGTGTGCCCATCACTTAGAACAATGCATCTAGTCTTCTCTGTAGCATGTTATAAGTTGATTGTAGGACTGACCTACAGAGGCTGGCTAAAACTAGTGAGCTGCAAACAAGGGTAACTGCCATTGTGAAATGCTAGATCAGTGGCCCCCAACCTTTTGGGCACCAGGGACTGGTTCAGTGGAGAAAGGTTTTTCCACGGACCAGGGGGGGGCATGGTTTTGCATTCTGCCAGCAACTCTCAGATGGGGCTTCACTTGTCTGCATGGCCTGGTTGCTGGCATGCCATGTATCAGTGCTGGTCCATGGACTGGGGGTTGGGGCTCCTGTGCTAGACTACTCCTTTTGGCCTATGATTCACTTATTCAAAGGGCAAATGCATACTGCTACCATTTTCACCCCTCCAGATCACAACTGGAGTTTGAAACCAATCCATAACTGCCTTCAGTTGCTGCCAAACTCAACATACCAGAAGCGTTCTGAAAAACTAATCAATACTAGTTAACGAACAGAGTGTACACCAGGGATGTCCAAACTTGGGAACTTTAAGACTTGTGGACTTCAACTCCCAGAATTCCCCAGCTGGCTGGGGAATTCTGGGAGTTGAAGTCCACAAGTCTTAAAGTTCCCAAGTTTGGACATCCCTGGTGTACACCTTCACCCCATTATTTAATTGGACTGATATCCATCCTGGAGAAACAAAAATCCATTCTTTTCTTCGGTAAGTAACAAAAAAAGGACAATACTTATAGCCACCCTGCCCACATTGCTATTATAGGGAGCTAACAATATATAGGGAATGTGATTTTGTAAAAGAAAATAAATATCTTATCCACTTTTCTACTGTTAATACACTGTGTACAGTAAAAAAGCATCTGAAGGTATCATGTTTTCCTACTGGCATTTCTTCAATGTACTTTCCTCAATAAGGCTAACCATGGTTGCATGCTGCTATAGTGATTGCAGTAGGATAGAGCAAGGGAGATAAATCCAGAGTAAGGCAGACAGGCTCCAAGAATTCTAGTTTAAATATCCATTAATTATCCATTGTGTAGAATAGTTCAGATAAAGCAAGCAAGAGTAAAACTATCCAGACTTGTTTTTCCCGCTACTCTTTGATAAGGGACCAGTTGGTATATGAAGTGCCAGACTGCTTAGGGATTTGGGACAGTGCAAGAGGCAAGGAAAGGCAAAAAGAGACCCCACTACTTTTAAATGTACCATTGCAAGGCTAGGAGTCAACTCATCTCTCAGCCTTGCCAACATCATCTAATCAAACACATTCAGATGTTCAAGTACACTTGACATATAGCCTTCGCTGTAAGCTCCTCAAAGATTATTCTGTATCTGCAATGAAATCATGCTGAATTGTTTAAATCAAACTTTACTTTGTGTGCCTGAATCATGTCTCCTTGTAGTCTTCTTTTGTCCTGACTTGAATATTCAAAGTTCTTCAGGCTGTCCTTATGGGCCATATCCTCAAAATCTCTATATCTTCTGTGTTACCTTTCTCTGAAGCCTCTCAAACCTATTAACCATCTGAAAACATGATGCCCGTAACTGCACACACTACTCTGATTAAATTTTATCTAATGTAGCCCAGAACTGCACTAGAAGCTGTCTCAAAATGATGACTTGTGTTCTGTTTGTGATCTTAGAAGGAGTATTTTCATATCATACCATATTTTTCGGAGTATAGGACGCACCTTTTTGCCTCAGAAAAGAGGCTGAAAATCTGACTGAGTCTTATACACCGAACACAGCATTTTTTTGCCTCCTGTAGCCCCCACTGCTTGACCAAAATGGATGTGCATAGTCTTATGGAGGCTTTTAGAGAGCTCCTGGGGGCTGGGGAGAGCAGAAATGGCAGAAAAATTGCCTGGTTTTTAGCCCCCCCCCCCCAACAGCCTTCAGCAGCACTCTAAAAGCCTCCACAAGGCTATGCATGCAATTTTTTGACAAAGAAACGGGCCTGTTTTGGTGAAAAACAGGCCTTTCCCCCTCTCATTTTTGCCCCCCCCCAGAACACTCTGCAAGCCCCCTAAAGCCTATTCATGCCCTTTTTTGAAAAAAAATGGGCCTGTTTTCACAAAAAATGGGCCATTTTGGGGAGGTTTGCAGAGTGCAAAAACTTTTTTTTTTACTTTCAAGCTCTTTGCTTAGTGTGGTTGATGAGAATTGCATTGATCAAGTGCTGTGCCAGCAGAAACAAAGTCTAGGTGCTACAGATTGTCAGCGATTTCCTTCTCCAGCATATGGATAAATACACCTGGAAACATCTATCTACCTACCTACTCTCTCTTTTTCCCTACCTACCTACTGTATTTCTCTCTCTCTCTCCCTCTACCTACCTACCTACCTACTCTCCCCCTCCCTCCCTATCTACCCCCCCTCTCTTTCCCCCCCTTTATCTACCTACCTACCTACCTAACTACTCACTCTCCCTACCTATCTACTGTATTTCTCTCTCTCTCTATC
The DNA here is from genome assembly GCA_039707465.1 of Rhabdophis nuchalis. NCBI lineage: Eukaryota > Metazoa > Chordata > Lepidosauria > Squamata > Natricidae > Rhabdophis > Rhabdophis nuchalis. Next base: position 71,782,741 of record CM077645.1, read on the forward strand.
CTTCTATCTACATACCTAGTTTTTTTTAAAAAAAATTACTTCTTCAAAACCTTGGTGTGTTTTATATTCCAGTGCCTCTTATACTCCAAAAAATACTGGTAAATCTGTCATGTTGTATGTACCATATTTTTCAGAGTATAAGATGCTCTGTATAAGACATATCTTGGTTTTTGGGGAGGAAAATGGAGGGAGGATTCTGCCTACCAGGTATTAATCTGGCTAGCATCTTTAGCTTGGTCAGCACATTAGTTCGCTGGTTGTGAGCGAGCGCATGCACCTCATTGGGGCTGAAAAGCAGCTTCTAAAGCACAGTTGATCGTCGGAGGGAGGGCCAGTTAGCAAAACAGGTGAAGCATGTATTTGGAGTATAAGATGCACCAAATTTTCAGCCTGTTTTAGAGGGGGGGGGGAAGTGCATCTTATACTCTGAAAAATATGTTATATCCTTCATTGTTTCTCCCGAAATGCAATACATTACATTGATCCTTGTTAAAGAGTGCCTTATTCAATTCAGCCCAGTCATCTAATCTATCCAGATTAGACCTCATACTCATTCAATTGTCTTGGATATTTTTCAGAGTTCCCAAGTTTGCTTCACTTGAAAATTTGATAAATAGCCTGTTTACCAGGTCATTTATGAAAATGATAAATAACACTATAACTAATAATGTATGTAAAAACTTTGCTTACATCAAGGTAGATTACATACACCGAATTCCCCTTGCCCACTAGAGTAGTTACCCTGTTAAAGAGGAAGACAAGATTTATTTCACATTATTTTTTACAAAACCACGTTGGACCTTAACAATCATGGCTTTGTCTTCAAGATGCTCTGCTAACAGCTTTCTGGGGATCAATGTTAGGCTCACTAGTTGATTATTACTATGTTGTATTTCTTGAAGAGAAGGACGTTTGTTCTTGGGTTGCCTGTCACATCCACAATTTTCCAGCACTTCTCAAAAGTAACAGGCAGAGTTCCAGTCAGCTATTTAACCAGTTCCTTCAATACAGGTAGCCCTCGACTTTTGACTACAATTGAGCCCAAAATTTCTGTTGTTAAGTGAGACATTAAGTCAAGTGATTTTATGAACTTTCTTGCCACAGTTGTTAAGTGAATTGCTGCAGTTGTTAAGTTAGTAACATGGCTGTTAAGTGAACCTGGCTTCCCCCATTGACTTTGCTCATCAGAAGGTTGCAAAAAGGGATTGCATGACCCCAGAACACAACAATCGTCATAAATATGAACCAGTTGCCAAACATCTGAATTTTGATCACATGAGCGTGGGGCTGCTACAAAGGTTGTAACAATGAAAAACAGTCACTTTTTTCAGTGCCATTGAACAGTCACTAAATGAACTGTTTATGTCGAGGACTGCCTGTATTCTAGGATCTGTTTCATCGAGGCATTGGCCATTTGAAAGCATTCAAACCCTGTAGAAGTTCTTTGGGCTAGTTTTCCTTTGCAAGTCCTATAAACTCAATGATTTAGTTATATATTTGATTCTGATGATCCCTTTGTGATTTTTGTGGCTGCCATAATATTTTACTTTCATGTAAATAAGAAATGAAAAATGAACTTTGAAACTTTTATCAACTAACTGTACTATATATCTACTGTAGCCACCTGATGGCAGTATAGTTGCATATTTCTCTTTGTCTACATTTTCTTCTCTTCCCATATTATGTTAGGTATTGCCCTGTCAACATCAGTATGAATGTAAAATAGCAAGAGAAATAATATAGCAATCTTTTCCTGATATTAATAACCAGTGATGCTCCTTATATTATGTTTAAATACATATTTAGAAAATAACCTACATAGTTAAGGCTCCTGACATTAATTGCTGCCTAGCTAATGCAGTAGCAAGTATAAAAGAAGAAAGCTCAGCATGTAGTCAAAATATCTGTTTTCCAAGTAGGCAGAGGCAGGTTTTCAAGTTATGACTGGTGCTCATAGAGCTAAATTAAGTCATGAGACGAGATAACACAATACACCATCATTTTAAAGCAATTTAATCACAGAAACTAAAAAAAAAGGAGGAAGTAAATAGACATTTTATTTAATAGAAACCATCTGTACTGTACAGTAGGCAAATTGTATAAAAATGAATAAAACTGTCTCTGGAGGAACATGACTCAAGCCCTAGCTTATATAATGAAGATGTATATGTGTCTTTTAGCATTTGCATTGTCTATTAGACTAGGTAAATCTCACCACTAGTGTAAGCAAAAGAGCTGCAAATTTTATTACCATCTTATGACGGATGACAAACACAGTAATAGAAATAATGCCTATTAAATGGGGCTTGTTTCAGACCCTAAATGGCCATACATTTGGGGCATTAGATGGAGCTAAATAGATACAGAGTGATGGCTGATGGACATTGTCACTGCTTTAAAATTTGGAGTCTATAATAGTAGTCTTTTAAACTGGGTTAGACCTCAAGCCTATTGTTTCATTCAGTCTCACTAGGGAAGAATCTAATTTAAACATGTCCAAATTGACTTTTGTACAGCTCTTTGAGAGAAGAGAATTCAGGCAAGTAATTCTTAAGCTGCATCTTTAGGTTGGAGAGAAGGCAGAAAAAGTACTTATTGGATGTACTGACAGCAACAATTGGAGGATCATTTTTAATATTTTCAAATTATCTTCATCACATACCTTCCATGCTCAATAAACACTCAAGTCGTGCAAAATCTTAGGTATAGTGAGCTTTATAAATAAGATAGAGATTCTATTTGCTTACTTCCTCTGGAATCTCTTAATTGTCTGAGCCCAAATTTTGAATTAAACTGAAAAAAAAACACCTTTCTGATTTAATTTGATGTTAAAACATGCTCAATGCTTTGATGTTTTAGGAAAAATAAAAACAACTTGCCTTTTATAGACACAGGCTACTTTTGATATTATTTATCAGGGCCACTTATGTGATATGATTTGAAAGTAGAGAAAAAAATATGCAAACTTAAGAAAAAAAATCTTTTATTTTGCTGTAGAGAAAAACTTGAAACTTAACATAGTTGAAACTCACTTTGCTCCTAACTGTACATGAAGGAAATTTAGTTACGAATTATTTTCAGGTGACCCTTAAGCCATTTAAAATCATTTTTTTCCTCATGATATTCTTGCTTTTTAAAATGGAAGTTGATGTTTTTCTAATATAATCCAAGGATCCTACTTGAACAAAGCAGTAGAATTCCTGTGTAAACTCCAGAGACTAAGCTTCTTCTAAAATAGAATAGGTTTTATTCTAAACGGTCCCTGACATTTCCCTTCTCCTATCGCTATCAATTGTTTGCGGTTAAGAGTGTATTCAAAATTACTCTGAAATACGAGTCCAAGGGAAGTCCTGACACTTGTGAGCCATTTAACTGACTTTGAATTTTGATAATCTTTTCAGGATACTCTGTATAGACACAAAGACACAAGAAAGAGAGAGTGAGAAAAAGAAAAGAAAATACAGAGGAACATTTCAAGAAACTCCACTTGCAAAGATGTTTTCAAAAATCCTGTGAAATAATCTAAGGGGCTTTTTGCTAGGAAAAAAATATATTAAGAAGCAGAGTGAAAGTAATATTATTATGACATCTGTTTTTTTCCCTTTTATCTGGGATTGATTTTACATTGAAATTGATTTGATAGTGGTAGAATGAGTTGAGGGAATAACAAAACTATATTCATGTGGGATTTACAAAATATTACTGCTTCCTTGCATGGATCTCTGGAACATGCTTCTTTTCTTTTCCAATAAGAAGCAAATGATTAAAATACAATTTATTTATTTGTATAAATAAATTATATGAATTCTCATAGGCTTGAAATTAAGGTGTATGTTTTTATAAGAAATGTACAATATCAATATATTAATTAGAGACAAGAAGTTCAGTTTTGAAATCCTATACATATGGAGCTAGAAAAAAAATCATCAGTGAAACTATTTGAATAGACATGCTGTATTGCAAATATATATATAGACTTGTTATCTGATTTAAAACAAGAGCAATATAGTTATACAACTTGATTCAGTGGGGAAATAGATCCATTTGCTGTAATGGGTCTACTTCTATTAATAAAGAAAGCAAGAGAAATTAGGCATTGTAATTTAGTTCACAGGTTTCCTGTGGTCTATTATACAGTACTGCATTATGTTTTTAAGCAAACAAGGTAGCTAAGAATTTAGATATTTTTAGATTTTGAAAAAATCTTTCTGAGGGAGAAAAAAAAAGAGTCAATTCTTTTCTTAAAAGGGTAAGAGAACCTGAAATTAAGTATATTTCTTATGTTTGTCTCCTGTAATTTTGTTTAAGAATAATTTTAAATTGTGCCTTTGGTAAAAGCACTTTTTATTAATAAATAAGTAAATGCTGAATTTCTCAATTGATCATAGTCAAAATGGTTTGCCATTGAAAACAATATAAATGTAAAATGGTAAAGCACCTGTACCTTTACAAAAATATATCTTATAAATAAAAATTGATAGACCAGAATTTTAAAAAAAGAATAAAAATAGACATTTTAAGAAAATAAAAGAAATGCGTCTGTACTGGAAAAGCATCCAAGATCTACTGAAGGCTGTTGGTTATTGCATTTTGTTGGCTATTTTTCTCATTTGGTCTATTAGATGATCATACTTCTGACCATTTTCTTGTTTTGAAGTTGCCCCACTTTGGCATATACTTAAAAGGCCACACCAAGGGCACAATTAAAACAAAAATCCATTGCCAATTTTAAACTGAAATACCTCAAGCCTGAATTTTCTGTATTATTCAGCACTCATGGCTTCTAAAGTCTGGCTTCATAAAGAGATAATGGGGCCCAAACCATTTGGAAAATCCCAAGTGGAACATGATCACTAATGACCACTCTAATTAAACAAGGCTAAGTAAACAAGCAAACAAAACAAAACAAAAATCCTGCCCAAATTTCAGTGACATCCTAAAATAAATAAATAAAACAAAAGAAAACACCCTTCGCTCACTGACAGTTTTGGTCCGCAAGATGGCAGTCTTAAGCTTCTTAAAGAGTTGCATAGAGCATGGGTGAAAAGATTATGGATTGAGGCAGGGGGAGAATAGAAGAGTGTGTGTGGAAAAGCAAAGAGAGAAAACTGGACGTGAAAGCTAGCTAGACTTCTCTAGATGTTCCTGACTGTGGAAAATTGTGTTCCTTAAAGTCTAGGGATGTTCTTTGGAGTTTTACTCTGAGCTAAGATTCTAGTCAGGATTGCTACTGGATCAGAACCATATGGCTCTCCTTTCAGACTTTATTAATGTAATTGGTGTTGTGGATTATTATATGAATTCTGAGGAGGCTGGAACTTCCACAGCCCATTGCCAAATTTGATAGAAACACACTGACTTTAGATCAGATCACTGGCATACACACAGCAGCAACACACACACACACACACACACACACACTCCTACACACACACACACACACACACACACACTCCTACACACACACACACACACACACACACACACAGATGTGGAAAAGCAAACAGAAACACATTTAAGAAGGAAAAGCAAAGCAAAATGTCCTCCTTAGACATCAGCTAATGCTCAGATTACATGCCAGGGCTATCCAAGCAAGGGCACAGATGAGTTGATTATGGCATTTTAGCTTACAACAATGCCCCCCCCCCCAAAAAAAAAACCCCGAAGACTTTACTGCTATTAAAGTCATTTCACAGAAAGGGAAAATCTAAATTTAATATATTAAAAAACACCCTGTCATCAGTTATTACAATGGCCTTTTCCACTCAAGGAGTGACATGTGGGCAAGACTGCCAATCACAGCACACTAGCAAGGCTGGAGCTGTGGAGAATCATTTCCAGGTCTGCCGCCTCTCCGCATGTGTTTATTGTTCAACGGGTGTCCAAGCACATATTTTAGACTGCATTTGTGTGAATGTGGATGATAAGGGCAGGCTATGTTTGTGCTAGCAAATGCCAGAGTCACTTGTCAAACTTTTCCCCTCAGTAGCATTGCAGTTTATTATCCAGATAAAGGAACAAGTGCGTGCTCATTTATATAACACAACAAAATGCAGGAAGAAAAGTGTAAATACCTTATTGAGTAGAAGGTTGACATGACTGAAACTCTAGACCAGGGCTGACAAACTCCCAGCCCATGGGCCGGATGCGTCACATGCTGGCCACACCCATGCCCGGTTTAACGAAGGGGGGGGGGAAGTCCTGATACGTCATGTGATATCGCCATGACAATGTGAGTTTGACACTCCTGCTCTAGAGCAGGGGTCTCCAACCTTTGCAACTTTAAGTCTGAAGGACTTCAGCAAAGCTGGCTGGAGAAGTCTGGGAGCTGAAGTCCTTCAGACTTAAAGTTGCAAAGGTTGGAGACCCCTGCTCTAGACCAAGCATATATTAACTAACCATGCAATGACTTAAGTAGACTATTAATTTATGTAGCTAAGGCTTCACAATATGGAAGAAAAAGAGCATTTTTGCCCTAGGTAGATTTCTAACCACAACAAGTACTTTCATCTCAGGCACTGTATAACAGACTGGATAGTATGAAAGAAATGATCAATTTCCGACATCCTCTTTCCTGCTGTTTAAAACGAATCGAAGGGCAATGCAATAGAGCCATAGGTGACAGTGAGCCAAAGTTGCCTTTAGAGATATGACAAATTACTTGGGTTTTTTTCCCCCACCCCTCCTGGAAGCATGGCTTTGTGTTACATTATAGAGTAGCTAAAACATCAAACAGAAGGCAGTTAAGTGTGATACTTTACGACCCATTTAATTTCGAAAGGCAATACTCACACCAGTTGCTTTAAGAAACAATAACAACACACCCTTAAATATTTCCTCTGTCCACCCAAGGTGACTGCTTGGTTTCCACACCATTTGCTGGGGCTTTTGTTGATTCTGGCTTCAGGCACCGAACTTTACATTTGTAGAAAAGATTTTGCAAACAACTGCAGCTAATAAGCAAAGAATGTCTACTTGGGTTCAAGTTGTTGTTCTTGAATTCTACCTTACCTGTAAACTAAGGTTTGTGAATATTAGCCCTTTGTATTTAGCAATAAATATATGAGCAAAGGATGAATGGATAGAAATCAAATAAAATCTGGTACCATTCCTTTATGTATTCTGGTTTGGTTTCTTGAACTTAAAATAAAAGTGGCATAGGTAGTGGGTAGGTAATGTTTAGGCATAGTGAGATTATTTACTAATACGGTTTCCTGCCACTAATTGGATCAGGAAACCAGTGATCTGTTGTACCTCTCCATGGTTTTGAGGACTGTATTTAATTCCCATAATTTGAAAGAATGTTAGAAACAATTAATGAAGCAAATATGTTATATGCCAACAGCTTGCTCCTAGATATGTAAATAGAAGCTCTAGAGTCAGATGTACCATGTCTCTGAATAGCAGTAATAGCAAAGGCTTCTTCAAGAGAACAGCCTACCTCATTTTGTATTGATGAGTCGTCGTCCCCCCCCCTTTTTTTTAGGAGAAGGGATTTCTTCCCAAAAGCTGCTTCCATATATAGGAAACACCAGGAGAACAGGATTATTCTCTCAGCATTTGTGGTGAACTTGAATATTTATCTTTATGTTGCTAGGTGAAAGAATTGTGTTGGGTCAGTATCAATCAAAGAGAGAAAAGAGAGAGAGAAAGAAAAAAAGAAAGAAAGGGTATGAATGGATGAATGAATGATTGGATATGGGAATATAAATCTTAGAGACCCGGTTTGGGGCAGTAGTTAAAGCACCAGGGTTAAAAGCAGGAGGCCTTGAGTTCTAGTCCCATTTTAGGCGTAAAGCCAACTGAATGACCTTGGGCTAGTCCCTCTCTCAGCTTTAGAAAGGATGCAGGTCTAAAACTCTTGCCAAGAAAACTGCAGGGACCAGCCCAGTCAGTTGCCAGGAGTCAAAAACTGACCTCAAGGTAAGCACACACATACACACACACATCTTCTCAGCTAAGCTTGCAGTGAGAAGGTAACAAGGGCTCATTTTTGTACAACATTCTTGAGACCAAATCTCTCTCCTAATTCCTTCACAGTTAGCATCTCTACATTCCTAATGGCCCAATGATTTCCAGACTTGGCTGGCAATTTCCAGCCCTTTCCATCTGTGTTCCTGGGTACTCTCCAGCTGAAAGGCAATCCCTTTGTTCTGCTCAGAGCACTTGCATGAAAATGGCAATTACCTCCAAGAACGAATTTTGAATGAGATGGGAGAGAAGCTCGGCTCTTCCTTGGATGCCGCTGGATTTAGCAGGCATTCTTAAGCGAACGGCCCAAATCGGCATGAGGGTTGTAGATTCGGAGGCAATGAAAAGTGGCCGTGTAGCTGATGCTGCATTATTTCTGAGCAGAGAGAGGCAGAAAAAAGTCCATGTTTTAATAATAATCTCTCCTAGCCTTTTCCAGAAGTTGGAGGATGCTTTCAAAAGATTCATGAACAAATCATAACAGTGCAACATACGCTGAAACATGCTATAAAGTCCTTGAAAAGTATACATGTGTTGTAATATTCCATTATTTTAGCAGTTTACAGTTTGACTTGTTGCAAATGATTTTGTATGTGCCAGATGTTATCTGGGAAGCAGGAAAAGAAACAGCTTAATTGAGACAAAATGCTTGTGCAAGACAAGAAATACATGTTTTCATGTTCCTTTCAGAAATATTGATAGGCTTGTCCATTTCTAAATAGAGATATTCCTTTGTTATATCCTGAAGGCATAATAACTGTTGCTATTAGTTTGGTTATTTTCTGTCCTCTTTCTGTCAATATAGCGCTCGGGTGTATTCAGTCAAACCAACAGTCATACTGTATATAGAACAAAAGTCCTACAGAGGTACTAAAAATAGTTCTACAGATGTAAAATGTGCAACCTGAGGTAATCAATAGATTCCATGAACATTATGAAAATTGGCTGTTACATATCTACATGCAATCTGGCTTGAATGCCTAGAAGTTGAACAGAGTGAGGTAAAAAATAACCCAAATGGATAGTAAAATTTCACAATCTGCTATGTTTTAAAGGAATACAGAAAAACTAAAAAGTGACACCACCAGAATTGTAATCACATCACAAACATAGTGACAACAGATAAAGGACTTCACATTTTTACCTTTCTTCATGAGATACAGTATCTTGGAAAGCCACAGAGATCTTAGTTTCTGAACAACCAGCCTTGCCTGCATAATGAGACAATCCCCCCTTCATATTGCTGTATTCTCAATAGGTTAATTTAGATAATAGAAAGAATTAGCAACAGATGGGAGCAGAGCTCCACCTGTCTAAAGCACACCTAAGACAAAGAATACACTTACTAGAAACACAGAAGGTGCTTTACAGTGCTTATACCTAGCACATTTTAGGAGACTGCCTTATACTGATTTAAACCATTGATTTAGTTAGTTCTGTGTGAGTTATGTCGACTTACAGGAGACCTCAAAGGCTTTATGCAGCAGCCTTTCTAACTCCCATCTGGAGATGCTTGAGGATGTATCTGGCATCTTTTGCTCATAAAACAAGTGTTCCATTGCTGTGTTATAACACAGGTCTCAAGGCTGGCAGGCAAAGAATACAAGCCACAGTTCAAGTATGGGCTCAGCAGCTTTTAATTACAGTATAAGGAAGCTTATACTGCAACTAGTGCTGTCAACATAATACTGCAATCTGTCTGGCATTTATTATGTGTGTATACAATTTATCTCTATAATTTCCAACAGTAAGAGCATTGCAGGATTCATGTTGACAAGCAGGCTGCATTAGTGATGGTGTATTAACCAAAGCCGTGTTTTCTCCACCTTAGCAACTTTAAGATATATGGACTTCAACTCCCAGAATTCCCCAGCCAGCATGCTGCCTGGGGAATTTGGGGAGTTGAAGTCCACATATCTTCAAATTGCCGAGGTTGAGAAATACTTGATCTAAGGGAGTTGGGAAAAAACCAACAGAAAGACAAATCCCCTTGTATCCTCAACTAATCAGATCTGAGAAAGAGAAATTCCTTCTGGATGGCAGACGTGACACGCCTTTAGGCTTGGAGTCAGAGAGCCCAAATGACTTGTCTTACCAAAGAAAAGACTAATCATAACCACTTTGGCATCAATATCTGACCACTTCTAGAAGTCACCAAGGTGTTGAAGGAAGAAACAGTCATCCCAAGCTAAAAAAAAGGTTAATGTCTTCAGATATTTGTATCGGGCATTTTGGGCTATTAAAATTCATCAATCTATTCCTTAGCACCTCTTAAGAGAAAGAGTCTTGTAGGAATGAGAATTATTATGGCAGATACATAGGTTGATTCAGTCACTGCATCTAAGAACAAATTCGTCACTGAGCATTGTAATCGTTATTATAAACAAAACAAGAATTTGCTTCTGTTTAAATATTAAGTTATTTACAGTGACTTTATTTCGCTGTTAGCTGAAAGAGCAATGCAATGGGGACTCTGCAATACAATCATTAAGTGCAAATTACAGAATATCTCCTGGGCTCACCTGAGTTGTGCAGTTACTTGCCTCTCAAAGGGAGCATAATTTATCCCTGTTAATTTTGGAACAAAAGACGTTTAGGTTACCTATATGATTGCCCCCCCCCCCCCCAAAAAAGTATTTTGCTTATTTTTGATGCGAGGGGAAAATTCTCTATATTTGTAAAATATCAGCTGCAGGGAATAGCTCATCAATAGTTTTTGGAGACAGGGTTGATCTTATTTACAATGCAGAACGTTCAATAGAAAGCAAAAGTGCTTTTAAAAGGAGCTCATGGAACACTTTGAAAATATTAATTAGTGTGTTGAAGCATTCTGCATAGCATATCATAGTAAAACTGCTCCAGGGGGTTGCTTGGAATGAATTATTAATTTGAATCTTTCTTTCCCTTATGCTTCACACCCTGATTTAAAGGGAGGGTTGTGTGGGGGGGTGTTAGACCCACATTGTCTGCTTAGCGGGAATAGTAATGACACTGATGCAAAAGGACTGCAGTTCAGTGTTGTCCCAAGAATTTTGGGGTTAGAAATCCAAATCATTTGCTATCCATAGATTAGCATTCTTCTGTAGCCATTGAGCGACATTTCTCAAGCCCACACTAGCTGAATTATCCCACAGGATGGCAGCACAATGAAAATACCCATGCTGGTATTCAGCCCTTGGCATTATGTGTGGTCCACCTTGCTGTGAAAATGAGAAGACCTCCTGTTCTGCACACACAGCTCTACTCTTGTGTTCCGTGGTCTAGAATGTCATTGTATTATTCCTCATTGAACTCGCCTTCGGTGGTCATGTTCAGATGAGCCTCAAATGAAGACCAGAAGCTGCTTTTATAGGCTCAGTTAAACAAGCAATCGTTTTGTCCTATCAATCAAGACATTGGAGTTCATTTGTAGAAAACAAAATTGTACAGGTTAGGCAAAAATCACAGGACCAGATTTGGCTGGACCCACATCATTATACTACAGGTAGTCCTTGACTTACAACAGTTCACTTAGTGACCATTCAAAGTTACAACTGCAGTGGGAAAATGACTTATGACCATTTTTCACACTTATGACTCTTGCGGTCACATTTACATTTGGATGTTTGACACCTGGTTCATATTTATTATTTATTATTATTATTTTTTGAATTTATACCCCGCCCTTCTCCTTGTTAGGACTCAGGGCGGCGCACAGGCATTATTAAAAACCATTACAAAACAATATATACTATTAAAAACATATTAAATTAAATTAAAACCCGTGCTAAAAACCCTTTAAAACCCTAAAAAATTAAAATTTATAAATATAGTCAGAAATGGGGGGCTACGCTAGGCCGGCTTGTTGGAATAGGTACGTCTTAAGGCGTTGGCGGAAGAGGCGGAGGTCCAAGGTAGTGTGAAGGTCGGGGGGTAGGTCGTTCCAGAGGGCCAGGCCCGCCACAGAGAAGGCCCTTCCCCTGGGTGTCGCCAACCGGCATTGCTCGGCTGACGGTACCCGGAGAAGGCCCTCTCTGTGGGAGCGGATCGGACGAAGGGATGTATGGGGCAGAAGGCGGTCTCGTATATAGCTAGGCCCCGAGCCATGGAGCGATTTGAAGATGGTCGTCAACACCTTGAAGCGCACTCGAAAGGCCACAGGCAGCCAGTGCAGCTCGCGCAGGAGAGATGTTATGTGGATTGCCTTGAGGCACCCATAATCACCCGCGCGGCCGCATTCTGAACTAGCTGTAGCTTTCGAGTGCACCTCAAGGGGAGCCCCATGTAGAGAGTGTTACAGTAATCCAGCCGAGATTATGAAGGTTGCAGTGTCCCGGGGTCATGTGACCTTCTTTTGTGACCTCCTGACAAGCAAAGTCAATGGGGAACCCAGTTTCGCTTAACAACCATGTTACTAATTTAATGACTGCAGTGATTCATTTAACAAATGTAGCAAGAAAAGTCGTAAAATGGGGCAAAAGTCACTTAACAAATTTCTCACTTAGCAACAGAAATGTTGGGCTCAATTATGGTCGTAAGTTGAGGATACTTGTGCAAAGAAGAAACTAGCCACAGAAAATCCACTTAGTTGGCAGTAGGTCAGTTCTGTTTCAACTAAGCTTTTAGAAGTTCTGCCACCAATATATTTGAATATTTGAAATATGCAGGAACATCATCATTATTTTTTCGCCTTTGCCCTTCATTCATTCATAATCACACTCAATATTTCCAGAACTTTTCACTCTCTCTTTTTAACATATTACATCAAAGTCATGTTTGTCCAAAGGTAGATGTATAGCAAACAGCTACATCTTTGCTATTCCCATAACCAGAGATGCTTGGGTTAATGTGAACAATAAGTGAGAAAGAAATACATTCTGAATTTGAATTTTGTAACTTAATGAGAATAAATATAGCAAAAGTGTAAAGCAATAAATCTAACGTTGTAATTTTGTCATTTAATATGGGTAAGGCCATGTATAGAAAGTGAGCCCAAGAAAGTTCTGGATAATTTATGAGATTTTGTTTTTATTTATTATTCAGTGGAGAATTTAAACATTCCAGACTAATTCCTAGTTTGGAGGGTTTATTTTTTAAAAGAAGCTTTACAACATAGTTCACCTAAAATGTTTAGAAAAGAGAGTCTTGAAGGCTTTTAGTATATGTTCAAAATTGCAGCTTCTGCCATACTATTAATTTAGTTTTTTGGATAGGATCTTTTATGGCAATGTTATTAATGTTAAATAAGGATTCTGGAACATGCCCATACTGACTTTTTAGGGAGTGGGATTTAGGAAGACTAGCACATTAAAACATTATTTTCCTTTCCCTTCTACATTGCCTAAGATAGGATTCTCTGAAACTGAATGTCACCCAAGAAGAAAGTTAAATAAGGCATTCTATCTGAATGGTGCATTAGAAGTGGAGTCCATAAGCTATAATCAATTTGTATTTGTATTTGTATTCATATTTGTATTTGTATTTGTATTCGTATACTCTACTCTATTCCTCCTCCCTGTCCCACTCCAACTTTGTCACTCTCCCCTTCCACCTACCTATCCCCTTCTATGTCCAGCCTCTGTCCCCTCCTCACCAAAATGGGGTCCATAAACTATAATAAATTCTAATTCTGATTCTGATTCTGATTCTGATTCTGATTCTGATTCTGATTCTGATTCTAATTCTAATTCTAATTCTAATTCTACTCTACTCTACTCTACTCTACTCTATTCCCCCTCCCTGTTGCACTCCCACTTTGTCACCCTCCCCTTCCTCCTACCTATTCCCCTTCCTGTCCTGCCTTTGTCTCCTCCTTGCTATTTCCTTCTCTCTCCCTCTCCCTCTTCATTCTCTTCCCTTCCCTCCTAACAGACCAACTTCAGTTCTTCATTCCCCTCCCCTTCGTTAACCCCTTCCTTCCTTTCTCTTCCATCCCTCCTGTCTCTTTCCCCTCTCAACCTCCCCTCTATTACCCACCCCACTCCACCTGTTTGTTCTCCTCCGTCCCCTCCCCATCTGCTTTTCTCCCTTCCTTGCCCCTCCCCTTCTCTTTTACCTTTTCTTGTCTTCATTCCATTCCCCATACTTTTCCCTCCCTATCCCCCTTTCACATCTAGACCCATTGCAATATCTATTGTGCATTGTTTTCTGTTTGAGAAAGGGGAAAAAAATCATTGATTACTTTCTTCTCTCATTCTCTGAAGTCTCTGTCTTCCACACATGTCTTTGTCCCCTTGCCTTATTTAGTCAGTGGGGCTTCTTCAGTTTTCCCCATGAAAGAAGCAAGGCACTATAAACAATTGAGAAATGACAGTGGAGATGGATTTATATGGAGGGCAAATTCAACTGCATGCAAATCTATCCTAGGGGATCAATCTGCTTGTATGCATCAGTAATAAGAGGGTCTTCTGCCTAAGCACGGGGTTGGACTAGAAGACCTCCAAGGCCCCTTCCAACTCTGTTATTCTGTTATTCTAATCATTGGTCATCCTAGCTGGAACTGGTGGGTGCTGAAGTATAGGTAGTTCCCGATGCGCAACCACAATTGAACCCAAACTTTTCATTGTTAAGTGAGATATTTGTTAAATGAGTTTCGCCCTCTTTTATTACTTTTCTTGCCACAGTTGTTAAGTGAGTTGCTGCAGTTGATAAGTTAATAACATGGCTGTTAAGTGGACCTGGCTTCCCCATTGACTTTGCTTATCTGAAGGTTGCAAAAGGTGATCAGCTGGCTTGGGACACAGCAACAGTCATAAGTATGAACCAGTTGCCAAGCACCTAAATTTTGATCATGCTACAAAGGTTGATGCTACAAAGGTTTTGACTGTGAAAAATAGCATAGCATAGCATTTAGACTTATATACCACTTCACAGTGCTTTACAACCCTCTCTAAGCAGTTTTACAGAGTCAGCATATTGCCCCCCCCCCCCCAACAATCCGGGTCCTTATTTTACCAACCTCCGAAGGATGGAAGGATGAGTCATCCTCGAGTCTGGTGAGATTTGAACTACCAAATTACAGGCAGTCAGCAGTCAGCAGAAGTAATACTGCACTGCGCCACCTCAGCTCTTGGTCATAAGTCACTTTTTTCCGTGCTGAGTGCAACTTTGAATAGTCACTAATTGAACTGTTGTAAGTCAAGGACTACTTGTACAAAGAACTTAAAAGCATTAGCACATGACCACGAATGAAATGACATTCTTTATATACAGTACATTGGAAAATGCAAGTATATTATCCAGAAAAATCAGAAACTTTTAAATCTTTTCTTTAGTCTTTCATTATTAATAGTTATTGATTTTCAACTTTGGTGCAGTCCAAAGATGCTATCATGAGATATCAATCTCTAGCCAAAATTATTTGAGATTTGGAAGACATTTGTTGCGGTAAGAATATGTTACTTATAATTACGATACTTTGATATTTTTATAGGGATAAAATACTATACATTTCTATAAATGGTAGATTTGTTCATTTGATATCTGCCTTAGGCAAATTGATAGAAATTAACGATGAACCCTCCCTCCCCCCCTCCCTCCCCCCCTCTCTCACACACATTAATTTAATGTATAAAAGAATCAAATTTCTTTTACACTGATTTTTTTAGTACCTGCATCTATCAAGATGATGTACACATGGCTTTTACAAAGTTTCCTAATAAATTTCTTTATAAAACATTCTTCTCAGACATGACGTCAGATGAGAGAGAGATCATTTTTTATGTTTGAGAACTGTCTGAAGAATTGGAGGCAGACCGCAAGAATTAGAGGTCAGTTTTCAAAACAGGGTAGTTCTGCACCATTCACATTTAAAACGGTATTTTTAAATGGTGAATAAAATAATTTTGGGCCTCAAAAGCAACATGAGACAATGAGGTTTTTCTAAAGCTGGGGATCTTTCAGCTGTAAAAAAGGCATTAGATCAGCAAGTACAATTCCGCTTGAGAAAATGGACAATGACGGCTATTTTCCTGAATCTTTTATCTTGTACCACATGTTTCATAGATGAAATATTGAAATATTGAAATCAGCTGTTTTAAACCGTGTCCCAGCAAAGTTGTACTGAGCTGCCTGAAATATTCAAGACAGTCAAGTTGTTTTGCATGCTTACATTTTATTTAAGTTAAAATCGGCATAAACTCTGCACCAGAAATGTACTGTATAGAGAGGAGAGTAAAAAGCATATCTGTCATTAAACCACAGCTGCATCTCTCTGCACATACATATAATACAGGTCGAGATATTATCTTTTATAATTAAAATTTTATTGAATTTTAATATAAAAACATACACATACATTAAAAATTAAGCAGAGAACAAACATTTTCTATCAGGAGACTACAAACTGTGCTTTGGTAGGACAGGAACATCTGACCCATAAAAAATACCCTGCTTTAGTTATAAAAATACCTTTGTGGCTAGAAGTAAATAGAGATCTATTACTGAAACTCTCTATAATTGTGGTAATCTGTTGATTATTTCCCTTAAAATGGGGGAAAATCTCAGGTTGATAAAGTAAAAGGTTAGGGCTGTAATTTTATTCTATACTAGCCGATAACCTGGCGTTGCCCAGATATTTATTTATAGGGGGAAAATGTCCGGGCGAAATATAATTTCTAATGTTAGATCCCTCCCCCACCCCATATCTTTTAGAGTACTGTAAAGCTATTACCATGGCAACTGCATGGGACAGTAGAAGCCGTTGTATAGCACTACAGTAGATGCCATTTAAAGGCAACATTTGAATCTTAACAGAACAGCCCCCCCGAAAGGTTGTTAGGGGTGTCTTACCCCTATTTGTATTTGTCTCCAGAGAGTAAGTCATCTATGTACCAAGTTTGCTTGAAATTGCTCAAGGCGTTCCAGAGTTCTGCTGGAACATACACATCCATTTACACACACACAAACACACACACACCCCTGAGCTGAATAAAGTTAGAAGTCAATATGGTTTTTCTTTTGTTTCCCTCTGTGCCTATACCTTTCTTTCTCCTTCCCCTTCCCCCTTTCTTCTCATTGTTATTTCCCTTTGTATTTTATACTAGTTGTCCCGGCCACGCGTTGCTGTGGCCCAGTCTGGTTAAATGGCCAACCAATCTGTGTGTAGATGTACACCTGCATACACAAACACGTACACACAACCACCGTATAACCCCCAACCTACCTACCTACTGTATTTCTTTCTCTTTCCCTCTACCTACCTACCTACCTACCTACCTACCTACCTACCTACCTACCTACCTACCATATTTCTCCCCCCCTCTCTATCCCTCTACCTACCTACCTATTATATTTTTCCCTCCCTCTCTCTATCCCTCCCTCTCTCTATCCCTCTACCTACCTACCTACCTACCTACTGTATTTCTCCCTCCCTCTCTCTTTATCCCTCTACCTACCTACTGTATTTTTCCCTATATCTCTCTATCCCTCTACCTACCTACCTACCTACCTACCTACCTACCTACCTACCTACCTACCTACCTACCTACTGTATTTTCCCTCTCTCTATTTTTATCCCCCTACCTGCCTATCTACCTACCTACCTACTGTATTTCCCCCCCCCTCTCTCTATCCCTTTACCTACCTATCATGCAGCCTCCTGGGACCAAACATGGGCCACATTGGAGTGTGCCACTCCTTGCGCCTTGTTTTGGGCCTAGTAAGCCTCCATACAGCCTCCTGGAACCAAAAATGGGCCACCTGGGAGTGTGCCACTCCCTGCGCCTTGTTTTGGGCCTAGTGGGCCTCCATACAGCCTCCTGGGACCAAAAATGGGCCACATGGGAGTGTGCCACCCTCTGCGCCTTGTTTTGGGCCTAGTAGGCCTCCATGCAGTGTGGGAACGTTGGAGGCTTATTTGGTTGCTGAGGAAACGACCATTGGAAATGTGAGGGACGTGTGCGTGATGCATCATAAGAAGCAGCTGGATGGGAGGAGCTACAAGGAGATGAAAACCTGAAAAGTGTGTACCTTTTATGTTTGTGCTGCTTGCACATGACACATGTGTGCTAGCCACACAAAACGTATGTATGATTGCATCGGAAGTCCTTGGAAACATTGTGTGAAAATTTGGTGCCGATCGGTGCAGTACTTTCTGAGATTAGCGGCTTTGCACAAACTATTTTACATTTTTATTTATATAGATTGTGATAATTTTAATAAAGTTCTTAAATGAAAAAAGAGAACTGTTTTAAGTTAGGATAAAACACACGAGGTTGTGTCAGTAAGACTAAAAAGAAAGTGATGTTGGGGGCTGATTTCCTTTTTTTATTTTGCATAATAGCATTTGGACAAAATGATAATGGCCATGACTGCCCAATTACAAGTGAAAAGCATATGAATATACTTCCTAATGATAAAAACATGAACATACATGGCAATATATGGAAGCTGGTGTCGTGACTGAAGAGAAAAATAATGACTGAGTTGAAGAAGGTCTATGAGTAGACCTTTTGGCATAATACTTTGTTTATTGAAAACCCTTTGGAAGCAACATTTGGCTCAAAATATTGCCATATGGCAGTTAGAATACATTTAATCTAAAAGACAAAAGGGTATAAAATCACACACCCCAAGTTTGTTGCTGGCTAATTCACATTTGAACACAGTTTAAAGGACTGATGATGAATTTTACAATCTTAAATGACTCGGGGCAAAAGTATTTATTTCCATCAAAGAGATCAGGGTCTTGAAATTGGTGGCTTATTGTGAAACCTGATTATCTTGGTTATTCTGTTATAGTCTTACTGGGCACCCTCATAGGAGGACTTTGTGATTTGTTCCACATTCACTTCCTGAACGTGTCTTTCCTGTTATAACTGTGCCCTTCCACTTCTTTGTGCCAATATAGGTAGTCCTTGACTTACGACCACAATTGAACCCAAAATTTATGTTGCTACATGACATGTTTATGTGCTTACTTTTCATTTAAGTTAAAATCGGCATAAATTCTGCACTAGAAATGTACAGTATAAAGAGAAAAGCTGAAGGCACAGTTGTTAAGTGAGTTTTGCCCCAATTTATGATTTTTCTTGCCATAGTTGTTAAGTGAACTTCTTGCCAGCAGTTGTTAAGTTAGTAACATGATTGTTAAGTGAAGCTGGCTTCCCCATTGACCTTTTGCTGGTCAAAAGGTCACAAAAGGGCATCACATGACCCCAGGACACTGTGACTATCAATATGAACCAGTTGCCAATGGTCTGAATTTTGATCACGTGACCTTGGGGGTATTACAGCACTTCTGTGAAAATCAAAGATACTTTTTTCCAGTGCTGTTGTAACTTTGAACACTCACTAAATGAAGTCAGTGGAGGACTACCTGTAATGTGGACAATTTGGTTTCTATGTGCTTGGTCAGGTAGTAGTACACTGACAACAGTAATTGAGACTGAAATTTCTTTTGCTAAGTGATGCAGTTGTAAAATGTGACATCACATAACCACATTGCTTAGCGACAGCAATCCTTGTAGTCTCCACTGTCATTGTATAGCAAGGTTCATAGGTCTTAGGTGTTAACTAACTTCTAACAATCAAAGTCAATGGGGAAGCCGGCAGGAAGTCAAAAGTCCAAAGTGGTTTTGCACCAAGCAAGTAATTGGCTACTACTGGGTGAAAAATGGAGCATGGGGCTTAACAAGGAGGGTGCAGGAGGGTGTGCAGGTTCCAGGGAGGCACAACATAAGCACAGCAAAGCATGGGGATGTGCAAATGGCCTAAGAAACATAACATGTTTTGGGCCTAGTAAGCCTCCATACAGCCTCCTGGGACCAAAAATGGGCCACCTGGGAGTGTGCCACTCCCTGTGCCTTGTTTTGGGTCTAGTAGGCCTCCATACAGCCTTCTGGGATCAAAAATGGGCCACATGGGAGTGTGCCAACCTCTGCGCCTTGTTTTGGGCCTAGTAGGCCTCCATGCAGTGTGGGAACGTTGGAGGCTTATTCGGTTGCTGAGGAAACAATCGTTGGAAATCGAAAGTCCAAAGTGGTTTTCCACCAAGCAAGTAATTGGCTACTACTGGGTGGAAAATGGAGCATGGGGCTTAACAAGGAGGGTACAGGAGGGTGTGCAGGTTCCAGGGAGGCACAACATAAGCACAGCAAAGCATGGGGATGTGCAAATGGCCTAAGAAACATAACATGAATGCATCAAGATTCAAGGAGGTTGCAGAGAGGGTCTGGGATGGCCAGGGAGTCATGGCATGAGCACAGTAAGGATTGGGGACAGAGTGGGGAAGTTGTGCCAGGTGCACGGGTGCTCAGGGAAACACAGCACAATTGCAGCCAAGGCTCTGGGAAGGTATGGGGAGGGTATGTAAGTGACTGCAGGAGCAAAGTGAGGCTCAAAGAAGATTACGTGAGTAGCAGAAAGGCTTTGGAAGAGTATAGGATAAGGTGACCAGATTTTAACATTGGTAAAGAGGCACACCATTGACAGGGGGGGGGGGAGAGAAGGTGTGGCCTATTTTGTGGGAGTGGCTCAATGGTCATGTGACCGGGGGTGTGGCCAACTTGGAAAATGTGGTGAAACTCAATTAACAATGGTCTTGCTTAGCAACCAAAATTTTGGCCTCAATTGTGGTCATAAGTGCTTTCTTTCTTTTTTTTTCTTTCTCTTTCTCTCTTTTTCTTTCTGTCTCTTTCTCTGTATGTCTCTCTCTCTCTGTGTATCTATCTCTCTCTCTTCCCTCCGCCCATCTGTCACTGTGGGTCTGTCTGTCTGTCTGTCTCTCAATTACTCACTTAATCACTCATTCTGTGTCTGTCTATTTTTCTCTCCCTCCCTCTCTCTGTCTCGGATTCAATCCCTCCCTCTGTCATTCTCTCTCTGTGCCTCTCTCTGTCTCTCTCCCTCCCTCCCTCACCATCTCTCTCTCTCTCTCTCCCTCCCTCCCTCCCTCCCTCCCTCCCTCCCTCCCTCCCTCTCTCTCTCTCTCTCTCTCTCTCTCTCTCTCTCTCTCTCTCTCTCTCTCTGTGTGTGTGTACTCTGTGTGTCTATCAGTCTCTCTCTGATTCTCTCCCCCCCTGTTTCTCTCTGTCTGTCTGTTTCTCCTCTCCCCCCCCCCGGGAGCCCTTTCAGACCCTGGGAAGTGCTCCGGTAGCCTCCCCAGCCAGCATGCCGGCCACTCTTCTGCTTCCCAGGGGCTTAAGGGGCTCCGTGGGGGGAGGAAGGAAACTGGCTGCCAGAGCCAGCGGGCGGGGTGGGGGGCGGTGCCCAGCAACATTCGCTACCCGCCTGCCCCGCTTGCTCACCCACCGGGCTCCGCGGGGGGAGGAAGGGAACTGGCTGCCGGTGGGTGAGCTAGCGGGGTAGGCAGGTAGCGAATGTTGCTGGGTGCTGCCGCCCACCCTGCCCACCCGCCCACCCCGCCCACTGGTTCTGGCAGCCAGTTCCCTTCCTCCCCCCGCGGAGCCCCTTCAGACCTCGGGAAGCAGACGAGTGGCCGGCATGCTGGCTGGGGAGGCTATGGCTGAGTGCCCTGAGGCTCGGGGAGGGTGCTCAAGGGTGTGCAAGTGGTGAGGAGGCACAACATGAACATGGCAGGGCTGGCTGTTCCCAGATAGGGCAGTGCACACAAAGATGTGTAGTTGACCATGAAAGCACAGCTCAAGCTCAGAGTCTAGGGAGGTGTGTTAATCAACTTGTTCTTTTGGATAAAATTTGGATAATTGTCTTATTAATTTTTTTGGTCATTGGCTCCATTCCATCCAAAATGGAGATACAATATTTGCTATAGCTTTCTTGACTATATAATTTGTGTGTGTGTGTGTGTGTGTCTGTGTGTGTGTGGTGAGGATTATACTATATGATCTTCTGATTTTCTTTCACGGCTTCCTCAAATGACTGTGCAAAAGACTTTAATCTCACCACATTGTAAATATAATTATGTCTGTGAAAGGTTCTCAACTCCTCCTCAGTAGCAGGTTGAACAGCATTATGAGAGACTGAACTGATTTTTTCCCCAAGTTGCCTGATGAAAATGAAACCTCATTTTAAAAGAGAGGCGGGGAGGGACGAGAGACAGGGAGAGGGAAAGGAAGGGAGAGGGAGAGAAGGGCACAAACAAGATTTACTGTGGAACTGTGAAACCATCAACCAGCTTTTTATTATTTTTTTTATTTTTTTGAACCCAGTGAAATTGACAAGAATGTTGCCACTTCCAGTCCAGTGACAGCAGTAAAACTGAGTTTTGTTTCTTCTCTTACCTGACTATAAAATGGAATCCTAGGCAACAAATCCACCAGTTGGAGGCTGTGATCCACACCGAACATCTGGCCAACACCGCAGCTAAGGCAGAGGAAGAGGTTGAAATAATCTCTCTGTACTTATTTTACACATGGAGGACAAGCGGCTTAGGGGAGCATTGTGGAAAACTCCTTTGTCTCTCACTGCTGTTTCGGTCTAGTTGTAGCCAAATGAGGCTGTTCCAGATTGGGACTACATTGAGAGAAATAAAAGGCACTACTACTATGCCAGGATTACAAAACCCCAGGCTTTTGATCCTTGTTGCTAATTGCAAGATTGGCATTTTGTCTACTTGGACTATTACTAGCCTCGTATTGAAAGAAGGCTGAAATTAGCAAATTGATTCTTTGGTTTTAAGATTGAGAAGAAGGTTAAGAACAGGGGTATAACTATGACAAATATGAATATGTTATTTCAAAGTAACTATATTAAGACATGGAATGAAATAAAAAAAGCATATTTTAAGTTGGGATGAATTATAACTGTTATTGCTGGGGAGAATTTCTGTGACAAAAGGAATGTCTTGTCTGGAATTATACTTTTGACAAACCTGGTTTCGACAACCGATGCTCCTTTTAAATGGTGGCTGGAGGATATATCTAAATTTGTGTGACAGGAGAAAAACAAACAAATCCTGAGTTAAATATAAGGTGTTGCAGGATGCAAAGAGAAAGAGGGGGATTGGGAAGATTGCTGCTTGTTGATTGGTTTGGATTAAAGAGTGGGTGTTGTTTCTTAATTGCTAAACAAATCTCCAGTTCCCTGGGCCCACCAGGCCTGATAGCATGACCAGGTCTTGAGGGACTTCTGAAACGTCAATAGAGAAGGAACTGAGAATGGGAGCTGGAAAGGAGAATGTTCCGTAAGCTGGCATATGTATGCATGAATATATGTGTGTATGTGTGTATGTATGTAGGTATGCATGTATGTATGTCTCTCTTTTTATCTGTCTGTCATCTATCTATCTATCTATCTATCTATCTATCTATCTATCTATCTATCTATCTATCTATCTATCTTGTCTTGTCTTGTCTTGTCTTGTCTTGTCTTGTCTTGTCTTGTCTTGTCTTGTCTTGTCTTGTCTTGTCATGTCATGTCATGTCTGTCTGTCTGTCTGTCTGTCTGTCTGTCTCTATCTATCTATCTATCTATCTATCTATCTATCTATCTATCTATCTATCTTGTCTTGTCTTGTCTTGTCTTGTCTTGTCTTGTCTTGTCTTGTCTTGTCTTGTCTTGTCATGTCATGTCTGTCTGTCTGTCTGTCTGTCTGTCTCTATCTATCTATCTATCTATCTATCTATCTATCTATCTATCTATCTATCTATCTATCTATCTATCTATCTATCTATCTATCATCTATCATGTATCATGTCTGTCTGTCTGTCTGTCTGTCTGTCTCTATCTATCTATCTATCTATCTATCTATCTATCTATCTATCTATCTATCTATCTATCTATCTATCTATCTATCTATCTATCTATCTATCTATCATCTATCATGTATCATGTCTGTCTGTCTGTCTGTCTGTCTGTCTATATCTATCTATCTATCTATCTATCTATCTATCTATCTATCTATCTATCTATCTATCTATCTATCTATCTAGTCTGTCTGTCTGTCTCTCTCTCTCTCTCTCTCTCTCTCTCTCTCTCTCTCTCTCTCTCTCTCTCTCTATCTATCTATCTATCATCTATCTATCTATCACATCTGTCTGAGGAATACTTCTTTATACTTTATAGCTTTTGATGATTTGTAGCAGGACATGTGCAGTTTTCCCGGCTCGCCTTAATGCTCAGCATATTTTAGCACTATCGCCCATGGCAACTTTCTGGCCTGACTCAAGAAATTGGGAATGGATGGCATAGTGTTAGGTTGGTTCTTCTCTTTCTCATAGTTACATTCCAGTCAGTGTTCATTGGAGAGAGGACAGTCAGAGATTTAGTTCTAGTCTTCTGCTTTGTGAAATGCAAACGGGCTCCATTCTCTCCCCATTTTTAACATCCAAATGAAGTTGCTACGTGAGGTCATCTGTAGCCACCAATTCCAGTTTGCTGATGATAGTCAACTGTAAATCTCTGCC
Source organism: Rhabdophis nuchalis (assembly GCA_039707465.1). Lineage (NCBI taxonomy): Eukaryota > Metazoa > Chordata > Lepidosauria > Squamata > Natricidae > Rhabdophis > Rhabdophis nuchalis. The sequence continues at coordinate 71,807,016 of CM077645.1, forward strand.
CCTGTATGACCATGTCATGTTATCTCAGTACCTTCTCAGTGTTTGGAAGCAGTGGAGGGACTGGATAGGGAAGAACAGGTTTCAACTTCAGCCAGATAAGAACTAGTGGCTGCGGGGTTGTGGATCCCCCAGTACTAGAATCCTTGTCTCTGCGTGAGGTTACACTCCCCCATTTAGAGTTATGCATAATTTGAAGGTCCCCCTGGATTCTCAATCCCTACTTGAGGATCAGGTGATAATTATGGCCTTTGTCCTACTCCATATTGTATTCTGAATTAGTAATTTTGCTTCTGAAACAGGAATTTATACTTACAATCATTAATGCCTTAGTTACCATCTTGTTTGATTTCTATAATTCACTCTATGTGGGATTGCTCTCGAAAACTATCTGGAAGCTGCAATTTGTCCAGAATGCAATGGTGTATGCAGTAATGGCCATAACTTTGTGTGCCTCTGTAACATCATCATTCTCAACTCACTGCTGAATGTAATTTCTGGATCAAGTCAAGGTACTAGTTACCACCTCTAAAACTCTATATGGCTCAGGCTGCATTATTTGTAGGACTGTCTATTTCTACTTATTTCTTTGAAAGAGTTCCATCACAAGATGTGGATGGACCTGGTGCTACTTTCCTTCTGTACAACCATGAAGATCTAGTCCTTCTTGCTTGTATTAGGCGATGGCTATTGAGCCTAATGTGTTTGGAAAAGAACTATCTTGAGTATTTTGTGATTTGTCATACTGCTTTTATATTTGTTGGATTTTAATTTTATTTTGCTTTTATGAAAACATGTCATCATAACTTATGACTTGGGCATATTTATAAATTACATAAATAAATATATACATCTAAGAACTAATAGTAATTGTATTCACACTGTAATCTTACCATAGTTACAAGGGATTATAGCCCATTGATTTTGGTGTTGCTTAATGCACAATTTGTGGACTAATTATGATTTAATCTTCACCTTTTCTAATGGCGAGGTGTACTTACAAATCAGGAACTATCAGGTATGGGATAGTTGATTGATTAGTGAAGAGAAGGATGTGAGGATACCAGAGTGCAAAAGATTTTCTTAAAACAACAACACTGTGACAAGATAGTCTTCATGCACTTAATGTGGCCATTGTCCTTTAGCTTTTAACACACTTCCTCAATTAAGCTGTTCATGGTTAGCACTTAAACAGCTAACCCTGCTGCTACAAATTGATTTATCCCCTGGTGCCAGTCAGAGCTTCTGACCAAATTGGAGGGAGGGAGGGAGAGAAAGAGAGAGAGAAGAAGAGAGAATCTCCCTTTTAATTTTGCGAAGTATCTGTCTGGATGATTTGGGTTTTCAACAGTTTTGCTTTAAAAAAGCAACAGTTTTGCTTTAAAAAAATTCAGCCACACTAAAAATCTAAAAAGAAACACACAGGAACAAGACAAGATAATATGTGCTGCTGAGGTCAAAATGTTAAGAGTGAACTTTCAGTAGACTTTCTGTTTTTCCAAATATATGATCTGATTTATCTGGTGATATCTTTTAGTCATTTTCCTAATTTAAGTCATTTTGATAAATGTAGTCAGACTGTGACCTGTCTATTAGATTTCTATACTGTCATTCAACTGTGTGTGTGTGTGTGTGTGTGTGTATGTGTGAGCAGTATCCTTTGGAATATAAAATCTCAGTCATAAAAAAAGTGAAGAAATCAATGATGCAAGATAGTAAAAATGGTCATAAATAATCAGATGGTAAAATTCCTCAGATAACAAAAGCCTATGGAAATAACTTACTATAAATGCCTGGCCTCAAAGGGACATCTACAGTCTCTCTGGAGAGATACTTTCATAAATGTGTTTGGTATGAAAGAAATTTCATGCCATGTCATATCCATATCTTTTGGATCAGACATTTGGACAAGTGTTACCAATAGTATAGCTGGACAAGTTGATGTGGAAGGATACATTCTTGCTTACATTTAGATCACAAGCAGTTTAACAATGTGAGAACCAAGCCGAGCCGAGCCGAGCCGAGCCGAGCCGAGCCGAGCCGAACCGAACCGAACCGAACCGAACCGAACCAAACCAAACCAAACCAAACCAAACCAAACCAAACCAAACCAAACCAAACCAAACCAAACCAAACCAAACCTAACAATAAACCAAACACTAGACTGGATGAGGTCAAAGGTTGATCAGATCCAATGTCAAATGTTTCTGGGAATACAATATACAGGATACAAAACCAAATTTTCTCACTGGGATTCAGGTTTACAGCTTTTGTTCCTGGGAAATAACAAGTAGCCGACTTCATTTTTAAATGGTTAAGTTAGTGGCCATTGATATATCATTTAAATACACATTTCATGATGTAATATAACTTGTGTGGAAAAGTAGTACTTAGGGCCGGGTGTGGCAAACCTATGGCACATGTGCCACAGGTGGCACACGGAGCCATTTGGCAGGGCATGCAAGGCGTTGTCCTGTCAGCTGGCCATGCTCTTGGGCTGTTTTTAGTCCTCTGGAGCCTTCAGGGAAGCCTCCTGATGGTCCCTGAAGGCTCCGGAGGAGTAAAAACGTCCCTACGAGCAAACTGGAAGTCCATTCCCAAACTTCCGGTTTGCCCATAGGGCTGTTTTTTTGCACTCTGGAGGCGAAAAAAACATGCAAAAAATGGGGGTCGCACCTGTTATGCGCACATGCATGCTGGGGGGTCATGCATTGCATTATGGGTATGGCATGCCCACACACAATCCCCTGCGCTCCCCCTACTTATGGCACATTAGCCAAAAAGGTTCACCATCACTGACTTAGGGCTATAAAAGTAAGCAAAAATCTTTGAGGAAGATATGTGTACATGTCTGGATCTATATACAGACATATATGTCTGTCTGTCTGTCTGTCTGTCTGTGTCTGTCTGTCTCTCTCCCTGTCTGTCTGTCTGTCTGTCTGTATGTATGTATGTATATGTATGTGTGTTAGTTTTATGAGCTGATCAATAAATAAATCAGGGAGACTAGTATAGATCTATTTCGAACTTTTTAGCTCTCATCAGCTAGCCATACTCTTACTGGGATTTGAACCGGGGTTGTATTGCATGTCAGGCAAGAGCCTTTAGCCATTCAGCCAGCCAGGTTCTCTTATTGCATCAGCTGAGACAAGAGGATAAGTATCTATAATTGTTCCACAACACCCTGTTAAGGCCCCAATTAAGGGAGGAGACATACTGTTTCCTTTTCTGCCTTTCGGCTCATCATCAGAGACCATCTAGACAGAAAGCCATGAGTTCCATTGTGTGATTTTTTTAAAAAAAAAAGTGTGTTAGTTTTATGAGCTGATCAATAAATACTGTAGATCAGGGAGACTAGTATAGATCTATTTCAAGCTTTTTAGCTCTCATCAGCTGGCCATATGCTTACTGGGATTCGAACCGGGGCTGTATTGCATATGGCTAGCTGATGAGAGCTAAAAAGCTCGAAATAGATCTATACTAGTCTCCCTGATTTATTTATTGATCAGCTCATAAAACTGTCTAGATGGTCTCTGGTGATGAGCCGAAAGGCAGAAAAGGAAACAGTATGTGTGTGTGTGTGTGTGTGTGTGTGTGTGTGTGTATGTGTTTCACAACAACCTGTTAATAGGCCCCAATTAAGCTGATGCAATAGGGGAGCCGGCTTGGCTAAAGTGCTAGGCTCCTTGCCTGGCATGCAATACAGCCCCGGTTCGAATCCCAGTAAAGGGTATGGCCAGCTGATGAGAGCTAATAAGCTCGAAATAGACCTGGTCTCTCTCTAATTTAATTTATTGATCAGCTCATAAAACTAACACACCCACACACACACACACCCACACACCCACACATATTTGTTCCACAACACCCTGTGAGGCCCCAATTAAGGGAGGAAACATACTGTTATTTATTGATCAGCTCAAAAACCATATATATATATATATATGGAGAGTGGGGCTCGTCTGTTGGTCAGTGCTGGTTTCCAGACCAACAGACCACTGACCAACAGACGAGCCCCACCATCCACCCAAGCCATTGAAATTCAAAATAAGGAGAAACATACAAATAAGACCAATCAGCATCAATCTACCAATCATGATACAGCTGCACAGCCAATCAACCCACTCACAACAATAATCAGCACTCCACCCACCCCACCAAGGTTTAAGGAAGGGCGATGCCTTCGCAGTCACAGTCACAGACCGAAGCCTGAGGATGATAAGTAAGATCTTGTTGAAACGTTGCAAAAAAAATTCCATGCTATATACACGGGAAAACACCTGAGGATGGCAACGCCAGCATACCTACACCCGTGAAAATCTACGAAAGCAAATATATATATATATATAAATAATTATTCCACAACATCCTGTTAGGGCCCCAATTGATCAGCTCATAAAAACTAACCCCAATTGATCAGCTCATAAAAACTGTGTGTGTTTGTGTATGTATTTATACACACACATAAATATATAAATATAATATAAATATAAATATATAATATAAATATAAATATAAATATAATAAATAAATAATAAATAAATAAATAAATATTGAAATTGATATACATATATATATATAGATAAATATTGCATTTCTTCAAAATCAGGTGTGTGCCGTATATTCATACCACACTCTTACATTGCTACAATCCGGCTGACACTAATTTGGCTTAAGAAACTTCTATCCAGTGTACAATACTTCAGTAATTTGTGGCTAGGTTCAGTCTAGATGGGTGGGTATGGTAGCCCCCATTGGACAATTCTTCTGCACTTTTTGTACTTTGCCAATTGCAGTTTCCAGCTTTTTGTACTTTGCCAATTGTTTTTCTTTCTTTGAATGAGTGTGAGCGTTTATGAGGCCCAGGCTGCACAACTGATCCTGACCTGGCAGAAGTTTCCTGTAAGGCAAATAAAACTTCCCCATTAGTATCACCCTTATAAAATTTGAGGTACGTTTATTCATTTATTATCCAATACATTACTGCATTAATTTCAGGCATTCATGTTTTACAGTTTCTTTTACAGAGACCTGCAAAGAGAATAAGACAAGACAGAGTTGTACAAATGCCATTCAGTGAACACCAATAACCTAAAATATAAATGATGCTGAGAATTGTTATTAAACTTCTCCATTTGTTAATATGCTCTTTAAAAATCAAAAGATTTCATGCCTAAACTATTTTTAATGGAACAAGTATAACATTCTGCAAACATATTACCTAATGAAGTGAAGAAAAACTCCCACTTATTTTAATAGGCCCTAAGTAATAACCCAAAGTCTACACAAAATGCCTGCTTAATTTTCATTATTTCATATATTTACATAGCCTGTGTACAGTCTTTAACTTTAGACTGAAATTAGAAGCTGGTTTTCATTTTTACAATTCAAAGCTGGTTCTGCAAAATGGATTAAAATGTAACCACATTTCAGGAACAAAATAGGTTAATATTAAGAACAAAGATTTAAATACCCACCCTTGTACATAATATTTTATGTATATGCTTCATTTTAAAATTTTAGCTCTATTGGCTCATATTGGAAATAGCTTTAAAAGAAACATAGACTTTTTAGAATTGCATGAAACTATGCCCTGAAAATGTGTCATACTTGGAATTTTGAGAATATTCCATGGACTTTTCAGCTGTCATGGGTAGGGTACCTGTTCATTGACAAAATGGCTCTCTTAACCCAAAATAAACAGAGAATCTTTTAAAGAAATCAGGTAAAACAGTGACCCTAGAAGACTCCAGAAGGAATACTGATGCCCAGGTGTATCATGGAATCAGTAGCCATGGAGCCAAGAAAAATCTCGCAGTACTCTGGATCCCAAAAGTTGTAAACAATATGTGCTGTGTTTAAAAGCTATGTTTGGAATGTCATCCTGAGAAGGCTTGACCAGGTAATAAAATAATAAGGCAAGGCAAGATTTTAGGCACCATGACTTCTGCTGTTTGACCTGAGAGATGGTTGTGTGGTGTCCACTGTGGCTTATTCACCTAGCAGGGAATTTTATAGGATTTGCAAAAGTCTTTAAGACCTTGCTCTTAGCTACTTGAGAATCCTCCAGGCGCCACCTCACATGGTCAGCAATATGTACCTGAGCTCAAAGTCTCAGCATAAGGCCAGTTGTGGGAATTCTAAGTGCTCTGTGATCACCAGGAAGGAGCAAACTAATGGCATTTTCTTAAGCACAGGGAAATACGCTGGGCAACGAGGCAGGTAATGAACAAGGGGGAATAGAAGATAGAATTAGAGATGACTGTCTACATGTCTTAAGCGTAGGGAGGGTGTACAAGAAAATGATTGGGAACAACAACAAAAAACAGAAGGATTAGATTTGGCCATTGTAGATGAGGTCAATGGTTTGGTTTCTTTTTTTTCAAATAATATGGAAGAAGTGTCAAGATAAAAGAAGAAAGAAATAATTGAGGGCACTCCATCTTTTGAGTAGTCATTTAAAACTGAGAAAAATCAATTAAACTTTTCAGTCAAATTAAAGATACAAGAATGGAAATAAAGAGGACAATTTATATGGATGGCTTCTAAGATTGATTTTAATCTCATTTACAAAATACATTTAAAATAATGTAAGCTTTTAATTGGAAAAAATCTTTCTGCAATCATCTAACAGTTGTCAGTATTTTAGCTAAGACTGTGCATGGATTGTGGCTCAGTGGCTAAGACACTGAGCTTGTCAATCAGAAAGGTAGACAGTTCAGTGGTTCGAATCCCTAGTGCTGCGTAACAGAGTGAGCTCCTGTTACTTGTCCCAGCTTCTGACAACCTAACAGTTTGAAAGCATGTAAAAATGCAAGTAGAAAAATAGGAACCATCTTTGGTGGGAAGGTAATAGGTTCCCTGTGCTTTCGATATTTAGTCATGCTGGCCACATGGCCACAGAGATGTCTTTTAACAGCGTTGGCTGTTCGGCTTTGAAACGGAGATGAGATGCCCCTAGAGTCAGGAATGTCTAGCACTTAAGTGTGAGGGGAACCTTCAACTTTTGTTTTGATTTTTTGATCAGATTGGATTAGAATCTGTCAGAAAACTAGACTATTATGAAGGGATTAACCAATTTCGTTGCATACATGATGTACAATGACAATAAAGGTTATACTATACTATGAAATCTACTGGGTTTTTAGAAACCAGTTCAGATATTTTCTTTCGTATATGGTATTTGATTGTACAACAGTACAACACACAGCCTTAACCATAGTTTCAACTGGGAAACTCTGAGCATCCTCGACCAAGCTAATTCCAAAAATGCTAGAGAATACCAGAAGCTTGACACTCAGACAAATCAGCCAGCAATAGGCACAAAGAGATAAATAACATTTACATACTATTTAAAAGAGAAAATTGAAAAGCTAAAAGGAAATAGAAAGACCATATACCTCCCCACCAGCCATCAATACCCAAATAAGTAGAGATTAACACCAGAAGTAATACCATACCAATGAAAAAGCAGTAAACAATCAAGGAACTACCAATTTAAACAAAAGACAATGAACAACAGCCTAATCAAGGAATTACCAAGAAGCAAACAACACTTTCACCAACGCTCCCTTCTCTATCTCTCTGGATGAGCAGTTTTTTTCAGAGATTCTCTGGTCTTAAAGCATCAAGGACTTCAAATCACCAGCAACTTTACTTGCATCTGAAATTGGTTGCCCACTAGCACACTGCACAAAGCCCATTATAACCTAGGTTGTTGCATTCAGCTGCAGCTTTCAAATCGAGTTCAGTGTCAGTCCCATGTAAATCAAAGTTACCATACAGGCAGTTGTTTTTTTTTAGTAACCAGTTGGGATTGGCATCTTGGCCATCAAGTGAAGCAGTCATTAAGTAAAACCACCACAGTGCTTATGATTTTACTTCGGTTTTCCAAACGAAGAAAGGATGACCACAATTGGCATATACAGTGAAATTATGCAAAGGCCTTCTGACAAGGGCTTCATCTATTCTTCCAGAAACAGCTGGGAATCCAAGAAACCTCAGAAACAAACATCCAACTCTTTTGGAACCCATCAGTTCCTGAACTACCAGACACTTCATCTTGCTGGGATTGAGTTTAAATTTTGTTTTTCTCCAACCATAGTCCTCACACACCCGGGCTTTGCCTGTGTCTTTTGCCTGATGCATTGTGGAACTATAGTACTTTGGTGATACCCCATTTTGTATATAATTGAGGGAAATAGGCAGTAACCTTTAAATTGGGGGATGAAACATTATTTTAAACTTGAGAAGTAAGTATTCAAAAGAACTTCAGGTAGGCTGAAGCTGGTGATGGTAATTCATTCCATTGAATTAGGCTTGCAAGATTTTGTCTCAGCATAAGATATCAAGTATATTTCTATGTTTTTTGATTGCTGCTGCCTCTGGGTTCCAGAAATGTACAAGGCTCCTGACAGAACTATCTCCTATGCCTTGAGAAACCAAGGCATCCTCTGGAAACCAAATGGATCCCCAAGTGACCTGGCATCGGTCAACCAAATATGTCCTCCCAGAAGAGATCAATCGCATGGGAAAAACATGAGAAGGATCAAAACAGGACAAGGAGCTGATGTGAATACCTCCACCCTCATCATGTCTCACCTGCTTTAAGATATACAGTAAATTTAGGATGTAGATTTGGTTGGCTAAGGCTGATATGACCCAGGACGAATGCATGGCTGTGACCGGGACCATGAACTGCTTCCCACAGAGAATGCAAATTCAAATCCCCAAAAGAAGTGAGATAGATCTATCACAAACCAAGCTATGAGCTTCCTGTAGCTGTTTGGGATAACACTGTATGATAGGAAGGGTAGATATTGTCCCTGCTTAGAAAAAAATGCTTCAAATTCTAAGAATGGGTTGTTGTTTTTATGAGTATCTTCCCTTTCCAGTATTAAGTTGACAATTTCTCTGTCTTTAGATTCCTCTTCCAACTTAAATGATCAAGCGTACAGCTATAATTGTAATACTAAAATACCTCCCCAAATGTAGATGATGTAAACATTGTTAACCTGCTAATCTCAGAATTTTCAGGAACCACAATTTTAAGGTACTTTCAAAATAATTGGATTCAAATAAGATGAGTTGATATCATCTTGTAGGAGGCATAAGGAGGGAAGGTGGGATAAACATCTAATAGAATAAAAATAACAGGGAAGAATTATTAGTAGCAATAATCTAGAGTTCAACACATACATTATTTAGGTATATTTTAGTTTTTATTTTGCTTCCTTTTTTGAAAATCAATTATTGAGAAGTATGATTTTATAGTAATTGAATAATAACTTTGAGAACTTTTAAATGGCACAATAATACACAATCCCAGTAGCCTATGCCATCAATATAAGCAAATATAGAATTGCACTCAATAAAATACCTCTGCTATGTCAATTCCTTTAGGTTATGTGAAGTTGTTTACTACCTTGCTTGGTGTAATACACTGCATTCTGCTGTAGTATTGCCTTCACAGGTATAAATGGATGCTGAAGTGAGAGGCAGTGGAGCATAAGACCTTACAAGTCTTAAAAGCTAATGAAAGCTCTTTCAGTTTCCTGTCTTATTTTGACTCCATGAAATAGACAGTTGGAACATTTTTTAAAAGCAGGAATGGAGAAATGTTCTTTTCATGTTGTGAACTGATCTGTCAGCTAAGTCTTCAGTTAAGCATTATGCACCTTCTCTCAGCGGGAAAAAGAGGAGTTGAGTAACTAATAAATTTAAATAAATAAATTTTAAAACACACATACAGTGGTACCTCGGTTCACAAACTTAATTCGTGAACTGACTCTGTTCGCAATCCGAATTGGTCGTGAAGCGAGGCACAATTTCCCATAGGGTTCAATGTAAATCCGGTTAATCCGTTCTGACCTTGTTTTTTGGTCGTGATTCTTGAACTGACTCTGTTCGCGAACAGAATTGGTCGTGAACAGAAGCACAGTTTCCCATAAGGTTCAATGTAAATCCGGTTAATCCGTTCTGACCTTGTTTTTTGGTCGTGATTCTTAAACTGACTCTGTTCGCGAACAGAATACGTTCGTAGATAAAATGTCCGCGGCTCCGGTTCGTGAAGCGAAACGGGGTTCGTGAATCCGAGCATTTTTACGAACTTTTCTGTTCGTGAAGCGAGGCGGAGTTCGTGAAGCGAGGCAGAGTTCGTGAAGCGAGGCGGAGTTCGTGAAGCGGAGCATTTTTTTTACGAACTTTTCCGTTCGTGAACCGAAACGGTGTTCGTGAACCGGAGCACATTTTTTGGAAAATTTCTGTTCGGAAACCGAATTGGTCATGAACAGAGGCGTTCGTGAACCGAGGTACCACTGTATTTGACTTGATCAACTTTGTCACCATTGATGAAGCGGTTGCGTGTTCAGAAAACTTGTAGGCAGGCTTATATAAATAGCTTGAGATGCTGAACAATCCTTCAGGTCATACAAACATATCTGCACCCACAATGAGACTTAAAATTCCTGATAATTTATAGAAAGTCACTCAGTGACTTTCCCCAGGTCTGTGAGAGGATGAACTTATGGATGAAAATGCTCAGATTCTTTATTTCATCTTGTCTATGCAGGATTCTGCTAAAAAGAGAATCAGGCCATTCTCAATAAGGGTGGAGATAGCATCCATGTATGGGTAAGACCTATCCGCACTCTGATTGGAAACGCCCTTTTTGAAAATAGCTTATCAGTTTTGGAAGACAGGCTATTACTGACACCAAGAATGTATTGCCACTTGAAACAGTTGGTGAAAAAACCTGCAAAGAAAGTTTGTTTCCTGAAATTTCTGGAAGAAGGTTATAGGTCAGTGATAGCTAACCTTTTTGTTATCATGTGCTGAAAGCACATGCGCCTACACTCATACTGCAATGCGCATGCAACAATCCCCCTGTGCCTCCTGACTTCTGTGCATGCGCACGTGACACACTACGCTCCCCTTGCCTCACCACACATATGTAAGTGACCCCTTGAAGCCTCCTGGAACCAAAAATGGGGCACAGGGGGTACACTGTATCGCCTGCATGTCCTCCTGGCCCTGCACATGCATGCATAACCATCACACATGGGTGTGTATCTCACGCATGCACCCCACCTCTCACACATGGGCAACAGAGACACAAAAATCAGCTGGCCAGGGAGAAGCATGTGCACACACGCAGTAGAGCTGAGCTGAGGTGACAGTTCATGTGCCCACAGAGAGAATTCCATGTGCCATCTGTGGCACACGTGCCATAGGTTCGCCATCACGGATATAGATGGTTGCTACCAAGAAAAGAGATAAGGAGGATGCTGGCAAGAAGCAATGAGATATGCAAAGCACTTGCAGGAACCAGATAGGAACCACTATGCTCCTAACCATACCCTAGAGATATACTTATTCCTTCAAGTAGCCTGTCCCTTAGAAGTCCAGAGCAGCATAGAGAAAAATTGGCTGACATGGATAAGGATATGATAGAAGTAATTATTCCAAGGCAACACCATCTCAAGGACACAATAGGGTTTGGTTGAGTAATTGTAAGGTAAGTTAAGACAACATTATTAAGTATGATATTTGGACTCCAACCCCCCTGAATTCCCCAGCCAGCTATAGACTATAAACAATAGCACAAATAATAATAATAATAATAGCTAAATTTATTGACCGCTCCCTCTCCCCATAGGGACTCGGGGCGGTGCACAGGGGGAATAAAAACAATAAATATACAACATACATAGCAAAATTAAAACAGATTAAATTAATTCCTGTGCTAAAATCCCATTAACTAAAAATCCCCATTAAATATTGATATACATTTAAAAACCCATAGAGAGAGAGACTACCCTAGGCCGGCCAGGCGGAAAAGATGAGTCTTCAATTTCAAGCGGAAGGAGCGGAGGTCCGTGGTTGTTCTAAAAGGTAAACAGATTGCACTCTGTTCTATTCTTGGGCCTAAGTTCTTGGAAGTTGATTGGCAAGACACCAATGGAATAAAAGACATGGACAAAGTATTGCTATAAGGCACCATTTTTGTTTCCTTTTTTCACCTGCATCTCAATTATGGTTCCAAACTTCCTCAAAGGTATTAAACACAAACACTTTTATGCGGTATAGGTTTTTCACTTAACAAGATTGTGAGGTCTCTCTGTGATCTTGTTGTTTCCTTAGTTCATTGAAAGTTAGGTACAGGCACAGGATAAATATACTAAAGAATATTACTAAAATAGATATGTATCCTCTCCTCTTTGCAGTAAGTATCCTAAACCTCTGTATGAAAACAAACTCCCACAGTGTTCAGGTAGCATTAGATTCGCCCTTGTCTGATTTGAATTGGATTCATATGTACACAAGCGACCTACTGTTAATAAAGTTAAGCCTGTCTAACCCAGCAATAATGACTGTGTTTTCTTTCAGTAGTCTCCCTACAGTTTATAATATTGATTTTACAGACTTCATATACCAGATTAAGGGTTTTAATTTAGATAGAAATGAAGAGAATGATCTTGCGAAATTTAAGTGTAAAGGCTCCCTGATTTCCACAAAAGAACCAAAATATATTTCAGGGTCTGCCTGAATAGAACCTGTTCATATTTTCCTTGAAGAAGAATGAACCAGGAACTTGAAATATAAGTAGCTTTGCATGTTTGGCACAGGAAGTCAAACTTCCCAATCAAGAAATTGTAGACATTTATTTATGATCAAAAGAATTTGCCTTGGAATGCACATTTGAAGAAATGATATATTTCAGGGCCAGATAATGCACAAAGTATAGATCCGTGATGGTGAACCGATGGCATGTGTGCCACAGCTGGCACGTGGAGCCATTTGTCAGGGCACGTGAAACGATGTCCTGTCAGCTGGCCAGTGTGCATGCGTGTGCTGGCCAGCTGAATTCTCCCTTTTTGGGATGCTCTTTTCGCGCTCCCCAGGCTCCAGAAGCTTTATAGGAGCCTGGGGAGGGTGAAAAGAGCCTCCCCACCCCCCCGGAGGCCCTCTGGAGACTTCATGAACTTCCCTGAAGCCTCCAAGCACACAAAATGATGCGCTGCTGAAACTGGAAGTGATGTCCGATTTGCTTGGAGCATCATTTTGAGTTGTCTGGAGGCTTCAGAGACCTTCAGGAGGTTTCCCTGAAGCCTCTGGACCACTCAAAATGACGCTCCAAGCAAATCAGAAGTCACTTCCGGTTTTGGCGGCGCGTCATTTTGAATGCTCCGGAGGCTTCAAGGAAGCCTCCTGAAGGTCACTGAAGCCTCCGGAGGGCCTCTGGGGGGGGCAGGGGAGGCTGATTTTGCCCTCCCCAGGGTCCTATAAAGCCTCTGGAGCCTGAGGAGAGCAAAAAGAGCATGCAAAAAATGGGGGGGGGGTGTCACACCTGTAGTGCATGCATATGCACTGGGGATGGGTTGCACATTGCATTATGGGTGCGGCATGCCTGTGCACGACCCCCCTGCGCTCCCCCCACTTATGGCACGTGAGCCAAAATATGTTCCCCATCGCTGGTATAGATGCTTTCACTTTAACTTATTTTATAAGAAAGTCAGCATATTATAAACAGGAAGAAATGCAGAAATTTCCAGCTTTGGTTTAATCAGGTTTAAACTGATTTCAGAAAAAATAAATAAATAAAAGATGGGTCAATTTATGTCTGCTCCAGGGCAGTTTTTCATATGTTTAACTATATTTCTGCATTAATCTATAATGTTATTTTTAAAAATAATCCATAAATATATTTCTGTTGTAACATGTGCATTTCTAAATATATTTTCCTTTTTTCCTTTAACTATAGGGTCCCAACACACTAACATATGAGAATAGTTTCAACATATATTGGTCTATGAACTAGAGAGCTGAGGATTTATTGTCACTTTTTCTAAAAAATGGAGGACGTGAAAACTCTAACAAAAAAAAAAAAAGGAACTGGGCTCTCTAAACATTTATAACTTTTCATCAAACAGCATCCATAATTCTTTGAAGAACACCATGGCTATCATATACTGGTGTATATACCTTGCGTAATCAACTTGTATCCATCCCAAATTATACAGTAGGTATTGAACTAAAGGTTCTGTCTTGCAAAGGTCCTATTAAATATTAAAGAGCTCTTTATTCAGGATGAATGGACTGACACTCCTCTCCCAATTCAAGCAAATTTAATGTTTGGTGTTATAACTTGGGGGGAAAAACCCTCAAAAAGCAATAAATAAATGTGTGTCTGTGGAAAATAGCATTGACGGCTGTCTTAAATGTATTTATAATCTATCCTGCTATTATCACCCCAATTATGTGTCATCTTCCAATTTTCCTCCACCAATGGAGCTTCTTCCTCCCACATTTTTTCTCCTCCTTTATAAATCCATGTAGCCTTCCACCTCTTACAGGGGTATTAACCAAGCAAACCAGGAATATCAAAAGCGTATGCATTTGTTCACTAGGGAAGCAAGTGATTCATCTGAGGGACAGTCAGTCTGGTATCACTACCTTCCTGATTAGGCTGAAGCATTAAGGAGGGACCATGCATCTTGATCAGTTAATTAGAAACCTGAGCCTGTAGGAGCTCACCCTGGTGAGCTGCTTTCTGCTTTCGAACATGCAAAGAAATTGTGGTCCCAGCTGCTGTACACTGGCCCCAATCACTCAAACTAGCCAGCAAGTGAAGCCCTCCTCCCTTCAAACTGCTTATCTTTGATCTCATCAATATCAAACTAGGGATGGCCTCAGTAGGATGAGAAGAAGGCAGCAGGCACCACGGTAGTTAGTGGTGGCATGTGGCTTAGGGCAGGTACCTTAGCTCTATGCTGTAACACCAGCTTCCAATCTGCAGCTCAACATCAAGGCAGATCTGGGGTTCCGGCCGACTAGCACGTTAATTAGGAGGCTGAAATTATAATATTATGTTAAAGAACAAAGAGTCTCCAAAGGGGGAAGAATATGTGCCGCATATCTGACAAAGATAAATTGGATTATTCAAACTATTCCTGATGAAATGTTACATTTTGCAACTAATTATCAATCTGTTTTATCTCCAGACCAGCTGGGCATTTTTTTCCCCATGCAGGCAAGACCTGCCTTGTCAATGATCTTAAGATGTCACTGTAGCGTTTTACATCTTTTATTTTAAGATTTCAATAACTAGGAAGTAGCTCATGTAATTCACTGCTGAGAAGAAAGGCTAGTAGTTAAGTTGAATTCTTTCCAAGTGATCTTTCCTTTCTACCTTTCTTCTTGTTCTTTCTTTTCCCTGCGTTTTTCTTTTAGTTTAATTTGTGTTAGTTTTTATAGCATTTGTTAACATCTGTAATAAAAATGAGTAAAGAAAACAAAACTATGTGCTCTTCTAATGAAGTTCTGTGAACTGGGAGTAATGGGACTTTAGTGAAATAAATCTTGAGAAAAAGTTTTGTCATGTAATGTTTAAAGAACTCCCAATGTTTATAACATTGAGAACATTTTAGTGTATTCTGTCTCATGTTGAAATGAAGTCAGAATGATAGATTTGAGGCCAGATTTTGGCACCACACATACACTTTGGTTTCAAACAGATTATTGAACAGATAAGGAAAATCTAGTATTTGGTTCTGAAAAGTTCAGTGATGTGAAATATCAGCTCAGAATGATTTTCTTGTGGACCACCAGGGGTCATGAACCACCAGTTGCTGACCACTGTTTTAGAATGAATTTACTTTTCACAGGTAAATTAATTGTGGAAGCCAGAATTTTAATAGAGGAATATTATAATTGAAAGCCAGTGTACTAAAATAAATTGCTGTAGCAAAAATGAGATAAACCCTGTCATCTATAAATTACCTTTTTTAATGTATAAAAATGGATGTAATGCTTTTCTTTCAGTTTTCAAGAGCCCGAGATCTAAGTAAGAATCCATATATTTATAAATCCCTGATAGTGCAATGTATTTAAAAGCCATATATGCTTAAATATATCCCTAAACGTTTTAACATTATTATTAATTATAAACATCATTCCATACTTTCATGACTTGACAATGGAACCCAAATGTTTTTCCTGAAGATTCCAAGATTGATTTCTGTATCGTCAACTTTGTCTTTATAGTTTCTTTTTACTTTGATGTTAATGGCAATGTATACTTATAAAGGCAATATTCTTTATAATCAGATTACTTTTAAAAACAAAATTAACCCTGGATAAAGAAGTAGTTAAGTTAACCTTGGTATGGAGGATCAAAGTTTTGTTTTTCTTGAGACAAACTTCATTCTTTGCTAGAAGTTTAAAACATGCAGAAATTCTGATGGCTTGTTAATAGCACATCACTTTTAATTCTTGCTGCTCATAATTAATTCACAAAGGTAGAACAGCTGGAAATGACAGTCTTATTATATTTTGCATTTTCTGGTTTAAGAATAATTAAACTGACCCAAAATATCTGTGAGATGCTCCCATTGTATATCTATAGTAGTTGCAAGAATAATATAATTCATCTTTACCAAGATATGGTACATCAAAGGAAAAATGCAATAATTTAAAAATTATATCCAATTAAATCAGTTCATAGCTAATAGATCTCCCACTGTTTGGGAAGCATTATGTGCATAATGCAATCGTTCCATAGCAACTAATATAAGAAAAAGCCCTATAATTTGTATTAATTATGGCTTTATAATGTGCAGTAAGGTAATATCAAAAATGGACACTCCTACTTGAAGAATGTTTAAACAGGTAAAGAAGGTTATGTTTGGGTAATGGTGAGAAGCCTAGAAGGAGGCCTCTATGGTGCATTGGGAGCTCCCCGTGGCTTTTATCTCTCTGTCTCTCTATCTGTCTATTTTCCTTAATTCCATTGTGGCCATCATCTTGGGCTTTTTACTACACCCTCTGGCCCTCCTGCAAATTCCCTTGAATCAAGCTTCACTCCTGATGCTGACATGTCCATGTCTATGAAGTTTCCTTGGCAACAATAGAGAAGCTGCTAGGGGCTTCTGTAGGGTGAGTCAATAAACGTCAAGATGGCAGCCACCCCAACACAATTTGGGCACAGGTAGTAAATTAACAAAATATTGTCATCTCTAAAATATTTTTGTTATGGCTACCATGTTGCATGGACAATTGTCTTCTAAAAAACATATAAAAGTAGTACAACTAGAAGATCTGAGAAGAAAGAAAGAAAATTAATAAAGGGAAGATATACACAAAACTTTTCAGCATGAACAAAACACTGCCTACTGCGTCTTCAAAAGGTATAATTACAGCATAGCATACTTTGAATCTATATTTTGACAATCCCTATACTGAATACAAAAGTGAGGTTATCCTTGTTTACTTTTAAGTAGGTGCTTAGGTTTTTTTGCATGTTTTGTCTATTTAGAAACGCATTTGTATGCATGATAGGGAAAGAGAAAATGAACACAGCTTTTCTACAGTTCTCTGTGGCGGGCCTTGCCCTGTGGAACGACCTACCCCCAGAACTTCGTACTATCACCGACCGCCGCCTCTTCCGCCAGTGTTTAAAAACACACCTCTTTCATCAAGCCGGCCTAACATAGCCTTCGCTGGGACTAGTTTATATAGTTTTATTTCGGGGATTTTAATTGGTTTTTAGCACAGGACAGGCATTTAATAGGTTTTTAAATTTTGTATTACGATTTTGTATGTATTTTAAATTCCTGTGCGCCGCCCTGGGTCCTTTTGGAGAAGGGCGGGATATAAATCTAATAAATAATAAAAATAAATAACTATTTCTTAAAATTCTGTCACACCATGGTTTTGCCACTTCGAAGACCATGCAATTGTTCTGTTAGTATATCACAAGAATGTCAAGATTGTGTCCATGACTGGAACGGGATTTTCAGACTAAAATGGACCACTCCATTGCATAAATTAACTTACCAAGCTACTTCCAGCCTATTTATGATGGTTACTAAGGCAGCACTTTTCCTTTTAAAAGAGTACCGACAATGCTATGCTTTACCACAGATTGCTGTTTTCCACAGGGTGTCCTAGATTTTGACACAAATAAATCTTTCTACTCGAATAGGAGAATCAAAACACAGTTATTCTAAGAACGCAGTATTTGGTGGGAAAAGGGGAGCCTAAACTTGGAAAGCCCCCTGCAGTGTAGAAAAACAGAACTTTATTATTTCACCAGTTTTCTCTTACTACAAAAACTCTTTTTAGTCCAGGTTTTCTTTCTCTTGTGTCCAGATTTTATTAGTTTAGATCATTTTATGCTGGGAAGACTACAAAGAAGCCATTAAATAGAGAGTTTCGTAGTGAAATTCAGTATATATGAACTAAATAGTATTAACTGACATGTAAGAAATTGTATCATTGAAATATCTATGTTCATACATACTCATATGTGTACTACTCTAAATACGTCTAAGATTTGTTACTACATAATTAATAATATCTCCATAAAATAAACAGATTAAAATACGAAAGAAAAACAAAATTTAAGACATCATTCCCTTTTGAAATTTATAATATTTGCCATTATTATATCATCTACAATTTTAAATAAATAGTGTTTTGGTACAGATTTAAATAAGAATTAGAGCAATTTCATCTTTATTATTATTTTTTGTCACGTTCTCTTCATTCTGTGCATCTGCCTCTGCCTCTCACTAGAATCTGGATTTTAGTTGAAATAATACAAAGACAATATAATGGGGATCAAAGTGTGCCAAAATATTTATCTCTCTCTCTTTCCCTATCATCTTAAAATTTTATATGTTTTATATGTGTTTTAACATCCCCGTGCGCCGCCCTGGGTCCGTTTGGAGAAGGGCGGGGTATAAATTTAATAAAATAAATAAATAAAATAAAAATCTATAAGAGGTAAAATAATAATAAGATAACTTTATTGTCATTTGTAACTGTGAGCACAGTGCCATACATTATAAATAATATTCTGTTGCCTACTCTCAAAAGAAAGTGTGTGTGTGTGTGTGTGTATGTGTGTGTGTGTGTGTTAGTTTTATGAGCAGATCAATAAATAAATCAGAGAGACTAGTATAGATCTATTTCGAGCTTTTTAGCTCTCATCAGCTAGCCATACCCTTACAAACCAGGGCTGTATTGCATGTCAGGCAATACAGCCAGTCTCTCCCAGTTGCATCAGCTGAGACAGGAGGATTAGTATCTATAATTATTCCACAACACCCTGTTAGGGCCCCAATTAAGGGAGGAGACATATTGTTTCCTTTTCTGCCTTTCGGCTCATCACCAGAGACCATCTAGACAGAAAGCCATGAATTCCGTTGTGTGATTTTTTAAAATATGTGTGTTAGTTTTATGAGCTGATCAATAAATAAATCAGGGAGACTAGTATAGATCTATTTCTAGCTTTTTAGCTCTCATCAGCTAGCCATCTATAATAGTCTCTCTGATTTTTTTATTGATCAGCTCATAAAACTAACACACATATTTAAAAAAAATCACACAACGGAATTCATGGCTTTCTGTCTAGATATATATATAATTGTTCCACAACACCCTGTTAGGGCCCCTATTAAGGGAGGAGACATACTGTTTCCTTTTCTGCCTTTCGGCTTTATTGATCAGCTCATAAAACTAACACACACACACATACATATATATACACACCTATACTCACACTCACACACCCACACCCACACATCACTGTCCATTTTGAATGCATAGCAGAAATATCTTCTCTTGCGCACTTGCTTGCTCTTTTCTTTGGACTATTAACAATTCCTTTTTTTCCCCAGCGAGAGAATTTGGACTGAACATTACTGGTCAATCAAATGTTTTATTCTCAGGAGGAAGCAGAAAAAAATTACTTGAAAATGGCTGGAAAAATTCCAGAAGGAGTTTTGTAACGGTGGACTCAAGGTCAGCAAAGTGCTAAACGCTGTTCCCGACTCTTTTCAATCCCTTGGTGAACCAATTCATGCTGCTCTTTGATTAGACCAAACTGAGTTGACTACTCAGAGGGCAATGATGCATCTGCTAAATTCATTTATTAAAGCCATCCATTTCTTGTTCTTTGTCCTATGCTTGATTTTTTATTTTATTTTGCTAAATTCCTAAAGCATATTGTGTATACTCATGCATAGAAAAAAACCCTTAAGAAACATGGAAAAAACCCCGCAAAATACAAAATACAGATTAAATTTGTGGATGGCTATTTGTTACATAATCCAGATGTTTGAATGGTGCCAATAAATCAGGGTTTAGGATGATAACAGCAAGATGCATGCTAAGGCTTTTACAATGTGTGACTAAATTTTAACTAGATATTAAAAATGAAGGTAGAGATGCTTTAAGCATACTGTAGTCTCCTTAATGTCTTTAAAAAAACCTATCTGTGGGTTAACGTGGACATCTGTTGATTGTTCATGGTAGTGCTATGAAAAAATTGAGGTTTCATTAAGATTTAAAAAAATCTTTTCAAGCAAACCCAAGCCATAGGAATTCCCAGTTGGTTTTTCCAAACCCAACTACTAATCTACTTTAATCTCCTTAGCATCGGGGATCAAGCAAGGTAAGTTAGATGCTGCCACCTGCTGAGGCCAATCCATTTCTATCCCTAATTATATCTACAGCATATCCCTGCAGATATAGCAGTGATGTAGAGGCTAACAAATTGCAAAGCAATTGCAACTTCCAGACATTGAGGACAACTAACTAAATGATGGAAGGATTCAGACAATTGACAATTGTATGACTAGCTTTTTAAAAATAAAGAGAAGCAATGGGAGGGTGACCTGAAGAATGGTGGATGGCAAGAGACCTTCCACTTTTCTCCCTCCTGTGATTCATTCACACCTTGGTTGTCCTTCATCCCAACCATCACCCACCAGTATGGGCTGTTTGCATTGTAGTAGTGAAAGCCTTCCTTCCAATATAAATAGAAAGAGCAGTATTCCAGATCTAAACCATTTATCTATCCATTATGCTATTCCTTTTCAAGCAAGCAAGGTCATGTAGAGCAGGGGTCTCCAACCTTTGCAACTTTAAGTCTGAAGGACTTCAGCAAAGCTGGCTGGAGAAGTCTGGGAGCTGAAGTCCTTCAGACTTAAAGTTGCAAAGGTTAGAGACCCCTGATGTAGAGCACAGGATAGAAGAAATAAAAAGCCAGCAAAATGAAAAGTATGATAAGAGAAGATAGGATCTCTTATAGACTTTCTTTGGAGAATGTTCCTTAAAAACAAGATTTATCCATGATAGATCTCTAGTGTGCTTAATTTTTTTTCAAAATCAATAAGTACACAGTTTCTTATATTCAGACATTTCTACAGAATACTAAAAGAAAGTGATCGTATACAGGTAGTCCTCAACTTACAACCAAAATTGAGGCCAAAACATCTGCTGATAAGTATTTGTTAAGTGATTTTTGTCCTATTTCCTTGCCACAGCTATTCAGTGAATCATGGCAGTTGTTAACTTAGTAACACAGTCATTAAGTGAACCTGGTTTCCCCCATTGATTTTGCTTGAAGGCCGCAAAAGCTGATCACGTGATTAGCTTTCCCCCATTGACTTTGCGGAAGGCTGCAAAAGCTGATCATGTGACCTCGGGACACTGCAACTGTCGTAAATATAAACCACTTGCTAAGCATCTGAATTTTGATCACGTGATCCGGGGGATCCTGCAATGGTCATAAGTGTGGAAAACGGTGATAAGTCCCTTTTTTCACTGCTGTTGTAACTTTGAACAGTCACTAAATGAACTATTGTAAGTCAAAAACTACCTGTATACCATCTGGCAAACATAATTATCTTGGTCTTACGGAGGAGTCTTAAAACCTGGCCTTGCTGATTGGCCTAGCATCTCAATGGAGGCTCCCATACTGGAGGTAATTAGTGGATTAAGAGAATGTTCCATCTCCATCCTGCTGCATATTGCTCCTTGGTTAGCTATATTTCTTAGTTTTAACAGTACAATATTTATTGTT
The DNA here is from genome assembly GCA_039707465.1 of Rhabdophis nuchalis. NCBI lineage: Eukaryota > Metazoa > Chordata > Lepidosauria > Squamata > Natricidae > Rhabdophis > Rhabdophis nuchalis. The sequence continues at coordinate 71,828,884 of CM077645.1, forward strand.
TTAATGTTTCAGCTTGCTGTAAACTATCTAGAGTCACCTGATGTGAGATGGGCAGCATATACATTTAATAAAAAATAAAAAATAAAGAACATAAAGCTGTAGTTTCCAGGTTTTGCTTACAGTTATTTTTTTTAGTTTCATTCACTTTATCTACCACTACTTTTATTGGAGAACCAATAGCAACAGGCTGTAGTTGTCAAGCATAGGTATTATCCTATATGGTACTGCTGGGGTTTTTAGTTTTGCAATATTTGGAATGCCATAATTTTTGCACCTAGTCCAGTATATTAAATGTGAAACCTATGCATTTTAATGCCAATCTATTAGCAGGTTACCAAGATAAGTCAAATTTATTATAGCCTTATCAGCTGCTTTGCCTTCTCTATTTTTTATATTAATATTACAAATGATTATTTTTATATAGCTCAAGAGAACCAGTTGGGTGTACAGATTAAGGCACCAGTCTAGAAAGCAGGAAAGCATGAGCTCAAATTCTACCTTAGGCATAGGGGCAAGAAAGTGACCTTGGACCAGTCATTCTCTCTCAGCCCAACCCACTTCATGGGTATGTTGTGGGGAAAATAAGAAGAAGGTGTGTTGGATATGTTCCCCACCTTGATTTATTAGTATAAATAATAAAGGTGGTACACAAATGAATGAATGATTAAATGAATGAATGCTGGGATCCCTAGAATAGGCCACTGTGGAATTATGTTCCTTAATTACTTGCCTATAGAATGATGACTGATTGTAGCATGTTGAATAGAAAAGTAAACAGACAAGGAGAAGAACTGAATTTATTATCAATGGGCAAGATTGGTTGATTACTGGCTAGAATTTATTTGTGTATCAAATTTAATCATTTAACTAAAACCACGAGAGAATGCTTTTACATACAATATAAGTTATTTTATAGGCTCCCTGCTTGGATCCCCAAGTCTGCTGTTGAAAATAAATTTAAAAAGATTTCTGGAAAATCAATAAGGTTGGAGTCAGGGGTGAAATCAACTTACCTTTGCTACTGGTTTGCAAATGTGAGTGCGCGCGCATGCGCAGAGCAAAAAAAATGGGACACGATGACGTTCGTGTGGGTGGGCAGAACCTCTCACTGCCGCCACCACCAGTTCACCTGAATAGGATAGAACCGGCTGAATTTCACCACTGGTTGGAGTCAATCTCACTGGGGAGGGGGGATGATGTTTTATAGGGTGGGTGACATCCTAAGAAAGTATTGCTTCCTGGGTCATAACCAATGGAACTCCTTAGCAAACTAGACCTGTAACATTTCCCTTCTGCCAGATTCGGTGGTACGAGAAGATGGAACTAGGGAGAAGCAGCCCCTCAGATCAAATAATTCTCAAAAGGAATTTTGACTTATCTGCTGCTGTGGCCTAAAGGTGGAGCTCTTGCCTCCCAATCAGGAGGTTGTGAGTTCAATCCCAGGCAGAGGCAGATGTAGGGTCTTCTCTTGGGCAGGGGGTTGGACTAGATAACCTGCTAGGTCCCTTCCAACTCTTTTATTTATTTATCTGTTATCCTCTGTGATAGCCATTTACCTCTTTTTCTTATACATATAGTACATTTAAAGTTGTGAAGGATATGCTTGACTGAAATAATTTGAAACTTATAATAAAGAACGTTCTACTGATCTATGAAGCCTCAATGATGTAATAAATTGATCTGATATTTATATTGATCTGATATTTAACTGTATATTAAAGTCCTGAATAAAAGGCTCTACACGAAGGTTTGATTCCATTCAAAAACCCCAGGATAGCATGCCCAATAGATTAAAGCCAGAAACTTCAAATTCACAGGAGATCTGTGTCATGCATTGTATGTCAACTTGAAGCCTGAAAGACCTGATATTTTGAGTTAATGGGTCCCTGTAGTTATCAGTGAACAATATGTATAAACCTGATGACAGAAGTTACTTGATTTGATTAATTAGAAATGGCATTTTTTTCACTTATAAAATAAGAGCAAAATCTTTTTTCTTTCTTTTCAATCTTCAATGTATATTTTTAAATTGTGGATTTGGCATGATTTAGCCATTTTTCTTCCAACATCAACTGTCTGCCAAATTATGTAGTAATTTAGTGCAGAGGTGAATATTTTAATACATGGGAGGAAAATCATTCATGACAATACTTTTCAATTACCTCTGCTCCAGTTACATACTATCCATGTGATTTACTCCCACTACTCATTAGTTAGAGAAGTCCAATAATTGTTTAAAGACACAAATAAGTTAATAACATGAAAATACAATGTGCAATCTTGTTTGCCAATTTTAGCTGATGAAAGGTTAGACCTTTTCTAGCAAATTCAATCCTATTTCTTTTTTTGGTTTTGCTTTAATATTCCCCACAGTACAGAACAATTAACTTTGTGTACGTGCATACGTGTATATATGTATGGGTTTAGAAAGCTCTAAATTGGAAGTATAACTTTTCATGCTGAGTTTGTTTGCAGGAGACGTTAATGAGTTTTTAAGTTTCAGGAAGGTTGTTTAAAGATATCTAATGTATAAGGCATCATTTTCAATATGGCCCTGTGGTATGTATGAACACATGGATTTCCTTAGCTCTTTTCTTTCATAGCGCCTCACCCCCCCCCCTCTCTCTCTATTTAGAGAGATCTCTGTGTGGTATATATTCCTGTGCATCATGTGTAAAAATACTTCCCTATTACATCTTTATTGTTAGCAAGCTGCCTAAACAACCCATTTTTTCCATTCTCTCCTTTTAAGAAAAATAATCCTTTGTTCTCAAATTATGGTTGGGTGTGATTCTGACATTTCAATTCATCAAGAGATGGATGGTTCTCCCCCAACCTACCACACCCTTTTAGGCAAGCTACATGCAGCACAGACAAGTTACAGCATTGATTAAAAACAAGAATGATTTGCCATTTAAAGAAACATACTTTAAGCAGTTACAACTAAAAAACAAAGTGGATTTTTGTTTAAAAGCTCAAAACAAATGGCATAACTTTGAAACAATTAAACACTTAAATGTATTATGTAGTCTATGTCACAACATACATTATAATAAAAAGGAGCTTTATCAGATATAAAAAAGGGTAGGGGGAAAATCCAGTTGAGTAAACATAATATAAAAAATGGGAAAAGACTGAGAATATTCCATTTTTTGAAAAGGGTTCTTGTATTTTAGCCACCATGTCATTAATGATGTCTAATAGAGCTTGACAGTACAAATCTGCATTGGACTGTAATTCCAATTCATCTATGTCAGGGATGTCCAAACTTGGGAACTTTAAGACTTGTGGACTTCAACTCCCAGAATTCCCCAGCCAGCATAGCTGGCTGGGGAATTCTGGGAGTTGAAGTCCACAAGTCTTAAAGTTCCCAAGTTTGGACATCCCTGATCTATGTAATCAAACAATGCAGAATTGCAGACTGCTCTAGGTCAAGGGTGTCAAACTCGCGGGATCACAGCAGCGTCACCTGACATATCACAACTTTTTCCCCCTTCACTAAAACAGGTGTAGGTGTGGCCAGCCCCTGTGCATCATGTTTATTCAGATAACATATTTCCAGACTATAGATATGGCACAGAAATTTCAAATAAGATACATATTCATTTAATGAAGATTTAATCCCTATTTAATATATTGGGATATGTGCTAATTAATAATCCTGGAAATTATAGTCCTAGCACATTCATGTTCAGATTGTAGGTATTCAATTATTGTCACCTAAAGAAAAGCCTGAAACTAGTAGTGGGATTCAAATAATTTAACAAAGAGTTCGCTCAGGTTCACGTTGGCTGTCATGGGAAGCATGGCCCATCCCCATCTTCCACATGTAGGACCAGCCTCCCACGATGGCCGACTTGACCCTATCAAAGTGGATCCTGAGCGCTGTGCTGCAATGACGCACAAGGGAAAGTGGAGGAACAGGGAGAAGAAAGAAGGAAAGCGACCTTCTCCTTCCCTCGTGCCAGCTGCTCCATTGCCCATTTCTCCATTCCAGTGCAGCACCCAGGATCCACTTTGATAGCCGGTGTGCTTGGGTTAACAACTGGTTTGCCCCAACCGATGCAAACAGGTTGAATCCCACCACTGACTGAAACTGGTCACAAGAAAGTGTTATATAAAATAAGGTACCAAAAGGGTGTGTGGTTTGCTTTGCTGGTGAATGGACATGGCCGTCATTCATCTTCTTCTACATGCCAAATAGCGATCTTGAGCACACTATAGTTTAAGGAGAAGTTGTGTTAATTCCGGGAATGTTTATATAATATGAATATTTGGGAATTGAGAGTACAGAGCATGCATGCTGCTGTGACTTTGGCCAAGTGGTTTCAGGAAGCTGTTGAAGTCAAGGACCTTTAGCACAGTAGTAAAGCCTAGTCTTCAATTCACAGAGTTGACAGATTTATTTTCAGCCATTCCCCTTCTTATCCCAATGCATTATAATTATGTTTGCTCTGTTACCTACCAAATAGGTCAAAGGAACACTGGGTCAATTAGGGCAATCTGGATGTAATCCAGGTAATAGTTAAGGAAAGAGTTTGTTGACTTCTAGTGGACATTCTCTGAGTATTTTTACAGACAAGTGCTGATTTAACCTAAAGTTAGATAAAATTCAGTCAGTTGCTGAAAAGCTTATTCCCTAATAACTCTCCCTCATAAATTTCCCCAATAAATCTCAGCAAATATAGCAAGGGTAATTCCAAGGATATTGTACATAAATAAGACTAAGATTTTAGTTAGGAATACTTAAACCTGTTTTAAGTATTCCTAACTAAAAATACATTAATGTAATAATGTATTTTCCTTGCTTGAATGATTAATTAATCTGCTAAATTGTCAAGAGAGGCCAGATAATTTACTGCCCTTTTGACCACAAAGCTCTGTATTACCATTTGTCCATATCAGTACATAAGATTGTGAGATTATTTAGAAAGGCCCTCTGTGTGAACAATTCCTTCCTTATACTTGAAACAAGCATTGCTTGAGTGCTTATATCAATTTCTGCCCATCTTGAAACTTGCAAGGTTGAAGCTTTTCTCCATGTGATTGATGGTTCATATGGGACAAGGAACAAACACGAGGCCAGGAAGATCCATACTTCTTCCTTATTTCTCAGACAAAAAGTTAACACAGCTGTTGCTAAAGGTTAAATTTGGAGGTCAGTTTGTTATGCTATTAGGAACATCCGTGTAGGTTTAAACTGTATTAATGCCCAACCCCTTTTTTATCCACAGAGTGAGTTAGTCAATGACTACATTGATCCATTGTTGTGTCTTCTTACAGAGGTTCTGGCAACGAAGCAATAGAAATCATTACAGCTAGTGATAAAGAATTCCTCCTGGTCCAGGCAGACACAGTGTTCACATTTCATTTACTGTTGCAGCAGCCAGGTATCGCTGCCAAACCCTTCACAGTGAAGCTGAATTAGTATTAGCACTAGCTTTAGCACTTAGACTTATATACTGCTTCATAGTGCTTTTACAGCCCTCTCTAAGCGGTCTATAGAATCAGTGTATTGCCCCCAACAATCTGGGTCCTCATTTTATCCACCTCAGAAGGATAGAAGACTGCGTCAACCTTGACCCAGTTAAATTTGAACTGCTGAACTTCAGCTAGCAGTCAACTGCAGTAACTGCAATACTGCGCCACATCGGCTCTTTATTATTTAAGGAGATGAAGCGCCGGGCACCAAATTTTAAAAACTAAAAATGAACAAAATCAGAATAGGTCCTGGAATCTTCAGTCATCTAAAAATCATGTAAGATTTGAGCGGATAGGGTGAGCAACCTTCAAGTTCCTTCCTTGAAATATTGCTGTCCAATGAGACCTTTCCCATTGTAGTCTCTACCCTATCAAACATCCCCCCTTCCCAGTTAAGATCTGATAACTCCTTAACCTTTTATCTTTCTGGGTAAAACGTGGTTCCTCCCCCAGTTGTTGAGATCGGGTGAGGTCAGGTGGGATGAAAATGTAGGTTGGATCAGGCAACTGTGGCTGTGGCACCACACTTTTTGATTTTTATTGTCTTGTCATATTTTATTTTATTTTATTATTTTATTATTTTTATTTAAATTTAATTTAATTGTATGTTACACCAACCATTTCACAATCTGAAACGACATTGGGCAGCTTACAATGGCATAAAAGCACAAATATAAAAGCATTAAAATATTAAAATTAACAACAATTAAATCAAGGACCAAAACCAAGACATGTATGGTGTCAACTCGCAAAAACATCACCCTGACTCTTTCTCGAGTTGACATAGAGATGTGTGAATTCCAAACATTCCTGTGGTCCGTGGGAAATTCCAAGCTGGCCTGTATTGCGCATGGATAGATTCATGCTAATTGGCTAACATGATTTATTACCAGGCAGAGGGGAGGGGGATACATGGGGTAAAGTGTAGACACCATTAGATGAATTGCAGTTTTAGCAGCAACGAAGAAATGCCAGGATGTTAATCCTAATAAATGATTGGATTTCTTTTGAACCTTGTCTCGAGACTGGTAAATTTGTTAGGTTTTCTTCTGGGATCTTCACATATGGTATAGGAATAGGCTTCTGTCTCTCATTCAATCAAACCAGGGGTGAAATTCAGCAGGTTCTGACAGGTTCTGGAGAACCATTAGTGGACATTTTGAGTAGTTTGGAGAACTGGCAAATGCCACCTTTGGCTGGCCCCAGAGTGGGGAGGGAATGGGGATTTTGCAGTATTCTTCCCCTGCCACACCTACCAAGCCACACCCACAGAACCAGTAGTAAAAATAAATGAATTTCACCACTGAATCAAACACTCCTGGCATAGTAGGCGCACATCAGGGCCACAAGCCAAGTCACGTTTTAAGGCCCTTCCAGAAGGCTAGCAGGATGGAAGCCAGTCTCACTTCCAGTAGCAAGATGTTCTACGGGATGGAATGTCTTGCTGTTGATTCTTATTCTGTTGTATTGGTTGTAAGTCATCTGGGTGATTTTAAGATAGGCCGCTGTAGAAATGTTTTAAATAAAGAAATAAAGTAAATAAATGTTTTGGAATTCTTGCCAGGATTGAGATGAATTGAGTCTCTCTGCTCCATTCTCTGATTTCATGGCATCTCGCTGATGTGCCTTCCACAAATTGAGTATTTGATGTACTGCAGCATGACACTGGAACCAGATGCTCCAAGGACTCCAGTTGAGTGCCTGCAATCAGCCAGTTCAAATAGCATCATTTCCCCATTAGTGCTCCCAATTATTTATTAAAAGTTTTAATGGAACAGACTAAATAGCTGCTTAGAAGAAAAATAAGGAAAATGTAGTGGATGACGAATAGAGTATCAGCAAAACACAAGCAGTTTACAGTTATAGAATTTAAAATTCATTATTGCACTCGTTAGTTAAAGGTATAGAACTAAGGTCTTTATTTCATCTTAAGATCCCTAGAAAAATCTGAACATGATATCAATGTTGATGAAACCACTATTTGTCACTATTCCATTCCCAGAAGGGAATGTATAGGGAAATTAGTTTATGATTAAATGAGCAAAGATGGTTTTCTGAACTCCTTCTAGCTATAAACAAATGCTTCCTAGGGAAAGGATTTATCTGTTTTGTGTGGTCCTACAAGAATAAAAGTATCTAAAAGCTCTGAATCTGGAGCTATGGATAGGATGGCCATCATGCTTATTATTGTGTTCAGATAGTGTGGACTTTAGATGGAGACTAATTCGTCATGCTAGAGTCATGGGGAAATTAAATATATATCTCCTCTGAATGCAGCTAGATTGGGAGTGCAGCCTTATATTTCCTGGCATTGGTGTCATGACTTTCCATTAACTTCTTCACTTGCTTTGGATTCAGTAGATGCACTGGAGATGTCCTTGTGATAATATTAATCCAAATTCTGCATGTATTTGAAGATCTATTGCCTGACCCTTCTAATTAACATTGCACTGATTACACAATTGCATTTTTAGAAATGACAGTTAAATAGTTCTATTTCTCATTTTCATGTTATACACGAAATCATATTTGGGGCCATCTTTCTAACATGGAGGTTGCAAAGGCATTGCCTTTCACAAGACATGACCATATATTATTTTTATCTAGGAGTTTTCATACCTACTTGCTTCTATGAGAGAAATGTTGCGGTTTGTGAAAGAAAATCATCTTAAGTTCTTAAGAAAATCATCTTAAGAAAATAATCAGCTATGTCCAGGCATGTGGCTTGAGACCAATCTATTCTGCCATGATCTGCAGTTCTGAAAAGCAACAATCTTTGCCTGCTGGATGTTCAGCACATCAAATGACAGTTCTGGCATTGTTTTTAGAGGGTTAACTAAGATTAATGAGGAAAGAAACACGAAGCCATAGAGGATCAACATTACAAATCAATGCCTGAATAAATTTAACATGCATTCCATCTGCAGAATGCATGGTGTGGGCTTGTTTCTTAAGAGTGTATCTTTTATGCTTCTAAATAACCCACCAAGACATGAACACTGCATCCAGTTTAATAATGCTTTATTTAAGGTTTATACAGTAGTCGATGTATTGATTGGAGAGGAATTTGTAGAATACAGGAGAATGTTTAATAAGATACAAATAAACTCCCACAGCGCTTGCAATTCCCAATTCACCGCATTTGTGAATTGTAACTTCGGCATTTTAATTCATAGAAAGTCATCAGAAAACATTCAGTTTTAAAAGTATGCACTTGTTCTGAGCTCAGCCACTCCTGAAAGATGAACATTTATATTTATATAGCTTTTTTATCTGAACCTTTTACTAAAAGCCTTTTCTTTCTTTAAAAAAAAAACCCCTCAGAAAGAATATTGTATTTATTTCTACCTAATTACAGCTTAGACTCTGAAAATGTGAAATCTTTGAGATTTACATCTTTTTGTCATTAAACCTTCCAGAGAAGATGGTGCTTCTTTCTTTCACGCTTTCCTTTTAATCAAAACACTATTATCCTTAGATTGCCTCTTTACATTGCGGCTTGTCTAACAAATCTTAGGAAGTTACTTACCGTCAAATAATTACAGTGCAAAAGAAAAGAATAATACAAAGAGCAGGCCTTTTTACATGTCTGAGTGGGTTTCACAATCCTGTCTCATAATCAGATTCCAGAAATTGAACTTGCAGAAAGTTTGTGCTAGCCTTGTGGATTTTCATTTCAGATGTTGTCAACTCAAGGGCATTTGGACCAATCAATAACTGTCTGTCTTCTTGCACACAGAAAGTTGGCTATTAGAAAAGAGAGGCTTACAGCAGACTCAGCCAATACCATTAGCCCTAGCCTTAGGGCAGTTCTATCCATGTGCTGGGGTAGACACCTGCCCCCTCCCCTCCCCCACCATTAAGAAGGCCACTTGGGATGTCATTTGGACATAGCGGGCAAAGAGCACTTCTTTATTCTTTCTCTTTTTTACACCCAGACTTCACCAAAAATCAATAAATCTGTTCTTTGCTTATTTTCAGAACTTTACTTCAATATAAGGAAGGACTTTCCTTCCAGCTACAAACTCTTGCAACACCAACTCTTTCTCTGTCTTTCTCTGCCGTTTCCTTTCTTAGTGGCCGTTTGAGAAATAATTGGAAATAATAACAGAATTAAACTCTTCTTTTGAAATTAACAGGAAAACCTTGATTGACTGCCTGGTTTCAAGATTCATGAAGATCCTGTAGGTTCTTTTTGCTTTATCACTGTGCTAAATGATTTTTTATGAATTGGTCCAACACAACAAACCTTTTTCTTTTTGCTTTGTGTGGATTGAGTATATTTCAGTAATTGCTCCAAAGACAAAAGTTAAAACGGTGTAAAGAAAATAGGAAAATTAATTGCTTAAGCACCTTTGAAATTCTGTACTTTTATTTATAGTTACTAGAAGATAAATACATGGGTTTTTTTCCAATCCAAAATGGGCATGATAAAAATTTGTGTGGTTATTGCTATTAAACCATTACTGAACATTACAGGCATTACTCAAAAATAACCTTTCATTCTTCTCCATTCCCAATCTAGGAGGCAAATGATACTACTAGCAATCCACTACTACTGGTAGCAGTCTAAGTCACTTGTCATTTCTTTGCTCAGAAGCCAGAGTAATATGCATCACGCCCTGCAACTAGACTGCTTTCTCATATTCAATAGAATTATCTATTGCACTGCCAATATTGAGTGAGAAGTCAACCCAGGTCCAGCTGGCATTCAGATATGATATAAGAGATGCACCACGAGACATTGAAACCTCCTTATGCCATGCATTGAATGTCAAATGAGCATAGATTTCATTCTTAATTATGAGATACTGATTCATCCAGCTAGCCAACAACTCCAGACCCTGCTTATTACATGTTCCTTCCCTGCAATAAATTTAGGCTGTGCTACACCTTCCAACTTGAATGATTAACAAAGGATTAGCCAATGTAAGAAAATGGGAGCCGGAACCCCATTAAGAATGAAAGTTGTATTTGGGGGCCTAGATTCCATTCTGCCCTAGGCTAATGTTCTATACTAGCTGAAAAGGGAATAGGACTTGATGGTTATATGATAGTTTTACTGAAGAGACACAGAGAATGATGCCCCAAGGCAACTGATGAGAGTTCAGGAGCTGAAGGCTGCAACAGATTTGAAGTCCCTCAGGAAATATTTGCAATGGCACTTTCACCTGCTTGAACTGAATGGCACTCAACTATTGCTCACCTCTCGGCTTTTATGTTCTGGAATGTTGCAAGGTAGGAAGCCAAAACATCTACTGTATCCTTCTGATACCCTTTTCTAAATGTAATATAGAAGTAGTGGGAATGCTCTGATGTTCCTGCGTTCAATATCTATAAGCACACAGTCTGGAAGAACATTTTCCTATGTTTTTTTTAAAGTTCCAATTCTAATGAAAAACTACTACTAAGCATATTTTAAGTGCCTTTTGTCAAACAGATTAACTCCTAATTAACTCTTTAAAAATGAATGAAGGACAATATACCTTCAGATTTCCCTCCCTTGCGAATTCACAATTGAGAATAAGACCGTACAAATGACTTTTAATCTTATGAAACCTTTCCTAATCGGTATATAGTTTCATCTAAACACAGATGAGCCATTAAAATAACTTGCTTCAATAAAACTTCAAAGTGAAATTTTGTTATGTTAGATTTCAAGTGCTTTTTAAAAAAATAAATGAATATGCAGATATTAGATATATCTTATATAAAGTATATTGGTGAAGCTTGCCTTAAAATTTGCCTTGGTCAGAATAAGAAATTTCATTTGCTCATCTGTTTGAAACATCTGCTGGATAAAATAGATCTGCAAGTAGTTTAACTAAAATATTATATCATAACTGATTTGTAGCCTTTTAAAATGAAAGTATGAAAAAAAACTTTTCTTTCTATGTTTAGTAGTAAAGAATGCAGAATTAAAATCTAAATAGGTATCTCTTCAAAGAAACATTGAATTCCTGCCTAAATTCAAATACAAAAAAAAGTGACAGCACAGGAATATAAAAATCCCTTATGTTGAGTTACTAATAGTTATTATCCAGGTTAACATGCTACTATTTCAGACAATACTTTTATGATATAACTAGTAAAAGTAGAAAGAAATAGTTTTATGAATGTTCTTTAACAATAAAATTAATATTTGTGAAAACAGTAGTAATGCATTTTCTATCTATTATACTGCAGATTTTTCATGCAACCAGAAAAATAGCTGCTTCATTCAATATTTTATGGAATTGAATAGTTCAACACTTCAAACAGAAAACATTCTCAAATATAGGGCTGTCTTTTATAAAGTGGGACACAAAGGAAGGAAAAGCTAAGGTATGGTAAAGAGCTAATTAGGGCAACCTGGCTAAAACTTCTATTTGCTAGAATCTGCCAGATTCAGGCAAACATGTTATCCTAACTGAAGGATAAATCCTTATCCAGTTATCAAAAACCATTATAATAAAAGTGGTTATGTTTTCCCCCCATTCTTTTTCTTTTCTCTCCCCTCCCCTTTCTCTCTCTCAAAGTTTCTAAAGATCTTATTTAGGTTTATTAATTTTTTTAGGTGTATTAATAGCAAAAGCTCTTACATACCACTTCACAGTGCTTTACAGCTCTCTCTAAGTGGTTTACAGAGTCAGCATATTTCCCCCAACAATTTGGGGCCCCATTTTACCAATCTCAGAAGGAGGGAAGGCTGAGTTAACCTTGAGCCACTCAGAATCGAACTCCTGGAGTGAGCAGTGAGTTAGCCTGCAGTACTGCATTCTAACCACTGCGCCACATGGGATTTCTTTAAATAATCTATAGTTGGTGGCAAACCCCATTCTAATTGCATAATTTTCTTCCAAGAGCCATTCAAAAGGGCTTGAGGACTTGTACACAACTGCAGATATAGATTGTATACCACCAATCTGTGATATGCTATATATTTGAGGTAAGCCTTAGTTGTTTGATCACACTGTTATCTGTGGGATTTTGTTTCTGCTGAAGTCTGTCTTTGGACAATTAATGACTATTTACAAGAATATGGAAGAATATTGGCCTTGGACAACAATAGTAACTAAGCTGGTATTTGTTGCCTTAGAATTATAAGCAGATGAAATATCTATTTTGTTATAGTTTGTTGATACTTTAAATGTGGTCCAAGGATTATGCAATTTTATTCTCCTCTGCATTGTTTGGAGCATTTTAAAGAGGTGGGCTATAAGCTGACAGCAAAAATAATAATGACAGTGTTGTAGCTTTAGTTAATTGGTTCTTCATTATTTATCAGATTCAAAGTACCCTCCACAGCCTAAAATAAATTTATGAGACTATAGGTTGTAGGCTTTTACAAATTGCTCTTCACTCTAGTACTAGAGTACTTGGGTTCTAGCAGGAAAAACTCTTATTTTGACGAGTAACTTTATTGGTGTTGAAAAGTTAATGGTAAGAAGAATAATCAATTGGTATATTTGATATCTGTTTGGGTCTCAGTGGAATAGATATGTATAGTAGAACATAACAAAGTTCAGTTCACTTTTTCAGCTTCAGAGAAATTATATGCAGAAGGGGAAGAACTAGTAAGGAAATCTTGGGCTTCCTTGCAGCTGAACTGCATATGGTTCTAACTCCTATTTGCAGCAGACCAGAACAAAAGCATTTTCTATCTGCTAAATAATTCTATCATTCAAGTTCATAATATCTGGAAAACTGAGCCTGAATGGTAAGGACCAGTGGGATGGGAAGAATAGTGGAGTAGCATTCTGTGGGAGCATTAGTGCCTAGTTTTGTTATTTCTTCAATCTTATCCTTCAACATTTATCTTTGTATATGCCTTAGATTTCCCTGACTGTCTTCTGATGAGATCGAATAGTCTTGCCTGCTCCACTATTTTTGAATTAGTCTAGGAAGTTTTCTCTACCCTTCCAAGGGTCTGCACCCCATCTTTTCAAGGTGGCCACCAAGGGAATGCCAAACAGCCTTTATCAGCAGACACATGGTGTAATGGAAATGAAGAGCATTCTTTTTCTCTTGTTATGACAAGGGGTGTAGTGTTGAGTTAACTTTCCATGAGACTAGAGAAAGAAGGTCTGCAGGTGTGTAAAATGTAAAGAAATGTCTGAGTGAAACGCAGGGATAAGCTATGTAGGCTTATACAGCCAAAATTATAGTGGGGAAAGTAAATACAGTTCATCAAATATGTCCTGTAGATTTTGTATGCGTCCTTGCTTAGCTATCAACATATCCTCCAAATGTATTTTATGAGAAGTAGCCATTTCGGCATATCCTGCAGTATTTGTCAAAACAGTATATGAACTCTTAAAACTCCTTGAAAAGTTCAATAGAGAAAATCTTAAAAAGTGGGGGGAAACACACACAAAAGGAAGAAGAAAAAGATAGCCATTATTCAAACATATGTCGATCAGGTTACAATATTAAAAGCTGGATTTAAAACTGTAACCTAATGGAAAAATGGTGCATTGCAAAAAGAAACAAATAAAAACTCTGGAGTGCCCGTGATTTTAAGAAGATTTTTTAAAAAAAATAAAAAATGGATAGATAGAGAAGCAGTCATGCTGTCCTTCTGCCTTCTCCCTTAATGTCTTACACTTTCTGAATTTAAACTTCCATATTCTATATTTCTTTCTAGAACACGAGTACAGGCAAAGCATTTTAAGGAGAAAAACATTATAAAAAAGGAAGAGAGCTGAGTACATTCAACTGAACATATTTTCAAGGTAGGTACTGTAAATCAACAATAAGATATTGTAAAGACTTGTAGATAATTTTCCCCAATTTCTTTAAATACATTTGATCGAAAAGGTAGCTATATTGGATATTGTCACTTAAGATGACAATGTGTGCTAATTTGTTTACAGTCAATATAATTTAGAAAAGTTCTAATTTACGCAAGATAATTTTATTAAATCCATGTGGGAATTATCTGAAATAGATTTCCAGTGCCACAAGTTCCACAAAAATTCAAGTTCAAGCCCAAATTATTTTCTCAACATTTTTCTAAACATTCAAGACAACTTTTTTTGCTCAGTGCATGAGTTTCATATGATGCTATCACTATTCTATTATATTAAATGGAAAAGAATTACATTGTTCTTTCAATGTTAAGGGTTTGTCAATAATTTTTATGAACATTATCACTCATTTGTGGCAATAAGAGGCATCTGAGGCATACACCAAGAAATATTGGAAGGTGTCTGATCTGAAGATATCAACATAAAAAATGACCTTCAATCACCTGAGATAATTTTATCATTTTGATCTCCCCAGAACAATGGAAAGGGTTCATAGCTTCAAAGAGATCAATAAAAAAGAAGAAGAAAAGAAGAATGATAGTAGCAAGAGACTCCTGATTGCATCAGACAGAAGCAGCTGTATGGGGACTAACTTAGCTATCCCAAAAAGTGGGACGTCTTTCTATTGAATATATCCAGGATGTGATAGAGGATCACCAAGGCTTATCAAATGGATTGATTTCTAATCATTTCTGTTTATTCATATGGGGGACAAACAATATTGCTAGAAGAGGTCAAACACTCCAGAAGATTATAAGTGACTACAACATGTTGAGTATGAGGTTTTAAGAGTTGAGAGTAGAAACAAGTTTGCGGAAAACATGAGAGCTAAATGTATTGTTTTCATCCATCCTGTTGAGGATTAAAGAAGAGAAAGCAGAACCTGGAAATGAACAACTGGCTATGAAGATAGTGTCATTTAAAAAAAAAAAGAATTCCTAAATCATAGTGCATATTGTCATTGTAAGGACCATTTGTTGCAGATGCTGTGCCTTCAAGACATATAAAGATAGATTTGGTGAAAGCTCCATGAAAAACATGGAGAAGCAGGGATAGATTTAGGGGATGGCTGTAAAGATGATAAATGGTCTGGAATCAATGATTATAAGAGCTGGGATCTTTAATTTGCAATGGGGCTACCTGCAAATACTTATATTTATATAACATATTTATTCATAAAACATTTATAACGAAATAATGATGGCTATCTGCAAATATTTAAAAGCATGTCACATGCAAGAGAGTGGACTTATTCTCTGTTAATACTGAAAGTAGGGCAAGGTCCAAGATGAATAATAGAAATGAGATTTTGGGCAAATATTGGGAAGAAATTCCTAATTGTAAGAACTGAAATCGTACATCTTTATTTTTAGAATAGAGGTAGATTCTCCCTCTTTGTAAATTTTCAGATTAGGGATTCTTGGATATCTTTCATACATTACTTAGTCAATTGCTACACTGAGCAGGTCATATAGATCCTAGATGACATATGAGTAGAAGTGGAAGTGGATCTTGATAGATCATTTCTACAATTAGAAAAGAACTATGTCAGCTATTGAATGCCCTTCTTGAGGTTTCATGCGCTTCGGAGAGCAACATAAAGATTGCTAGAGATTTTGCAGATAGTAACATGATCTGGGGGGAATGAAACTTCCTTCCCTCCTTTTCATTAACTACAAATATATCTTTCTTATCTATTTAACTTGTGTTCTGTATTCCATAAAAAAGGAGATCTACAATGGCCAAGGAAACAACTTTTTAATCTAAGCTAAAAGAACATTTTAGATTTAGTTAGATAAAATTGATAGAATTAAAAGAAACAAATTGTAGACCTGGGGCATAGTTAAATGAACAAACTGCAGTAATCTCACTGAAAGAAAATGAGAGCAAATTGAGAGAGAATTTAAGAATGCTATCTTAAGTTTCTGAAAGAAAGAAGGAAGATATATGGTAATATACATCATAAACATATAAAGTAGATACATGCTGTATTGAATATGGATAATAATATAATATGCAAGACACTTTGTCTGGATTTCCATTTTTTCAAGATAACTTGAATTCAAGTTCCAAGGAAGCACCACTAAGGTAAAACTGTGAAAGGATGGTTTCTATTCCATTGGTGCAAATTCTTCTCACCCTACCTCCTGGATCATCAGAGTTCTTCCCTCCTCCTGAAATTGATAAGCTGTTTTTATTGGTTCTGTTGACTTTTCGGCTCTTCTGTATAACTTCCTTGCTGCAAATAAGCATCCTGTATGCTGGTTGATTTATTTTAACTTCCTTGCTACAAATAAGCATCCTGAGGAAAGGTCAAGAGGCAAGGGTAAATAACATTGGCCCAGAAGAGCATTTTTTTGGTGTTCCTAGCTGCCCTGGCTGGAGGAAGCTGGAAACTATTCACAAGGTTTACTCCATAAAAAGATGTCGAAGTCATTTAAATGGTGGTTTAAGCAAAGCCAGCAGCAGTTTGGAAATGGCCATTTTGCAATTAATCCAATATAACTTAATCACTAACTCATTGAAATGCTATTAATTTCAATAAACATGAATGGCTTAAGATGGAACTCCATTCCTTAAAAAAAAAAAACCCAAGAATTAAAAGAAAAAGATCTCAGCTTGTAGCAATTAATGTATTTGAAAAGCAATATAATCATATTACACATTACACAGTGTACAACATCAATCCCTTTTGTTTCCATCTTTAGACTGGTTTCTGTAGTGGCAAATGGCAGAGCTTTCCCCGTTCCCTTCTCCAAAGAGAAAGAAGAGAGAAGTGGCTATTTTTTTTTTTTTGGGCAATCTTTGTAAGCTTTATATGCTGAAATGTATTCCATTATTCTATTAAAGAAGAAAATGTGCAACATGTCTTACACCTCAAGGCATCTCTCAGTACATTTTCATCTTCTCTAATACCTGTAGCTCCTTTTCTACACTAACATTTCACTGCGAGCATTTTATACTCTGTCAGTTAAGTCTCCCTTGAATGCCTATGGCCTTCTTGTCTCTGGTGGGCCAGGCACATCGGCCCTTTTAGATCTCTGATGGGGGTAGCAAGGACCACAGTGAGCGCACTGTCAAGTAAACAGATCAAATAGCAGCATGTCCTATAATAAACAGCTCATGTATAAAACTATTTGAAGCAACAATGCATTACTCTCTTTATACCTTTTTTTTTTATAGAGGCTCTTCCACCTGATTGTCTAAAGCTTGATACATTATTCTGCCCACCTGGGCAACAGAAGCAAACTAACTGAAAACGAAAAAAAACAAATCATTGCAGCTTTTTAGCTGTGACTACAATTCCTAATTAGGAATAAAATACTGGATAAGAAACAGCCTCCTTTGTGCTGAAATATATATGGAGGGAACCACACAAACACACATATTTTTCGATGCTTTGAGTCTCGGCTAAAATATGCTCCTGCTGCATTGCTTCTAGCAGCACAATCCAAATCTTTCTCCTCATTTGATACAGTGACCTCTCAAGTGCATCATTGCCCTGAGGGCTGAGGGCAGTCCAGCTACTGTTAAACCCCTTGGGTTGATAATCTTCTCCCACATTTGCCCTTAACACCAGACATACCACCATTAGCTACAGCTCCACTGGTGCTCATTAGAGCCGATCAATATAGACTAACATAAAGGATGCTACTGCACCTTCTGCTATTTCTCAGTTACTGCAGATTTACAGACTTTCTTGTACAATATGAGTGATGTGTTAGGCAGGTTTGGGTAGCCATAGAAATCTCTTCTCTCTTATCTATCTATCTATCTATCTATCTATCTATCTATCTATCTATCTATCTATCTATCTATCTATCTATCTATCTATCTATCTATCTATCTATCTATCTATCTATCATCCAAATTTTCTTGCTATTATGTTATTTTAATGTGTAATACAATTAATGCTAGAGGCACCTTTAGCAAAAGCTTTAAATGGTATTTTATGTACTTTATTGTTTTTTTCAAAAGTGAGCCTATCCCAGTTTTAACCCTTGGAAGATTTCCGATGAAATTAAATGGTATTTTCCCCCCCATGTAAATTGAATTGTACCTTTTGGTTGAAATTTAGCTTCAGAGTAGATTGAGCTACTGCTGCGGTTAATAGGAGAAGAATAAAAATTTGAATCCAGGAATAAAAGGAATATGGATAATGTATTCCTTCTTTCTACCAGTGGGTGACACCAGAGATTACAGTTAGCCTTCATTCAGTATTGAAATGGTAAATCTTTTTTTCCTGTTTTTTTTTTTTTTAATATTAGTGTGAAAGAACTTATAACCAACTCTGGGAACACGGATAAGGAAGCAGGACCATTTCAGGAAGGAGCAGGACCATCAGAGACTAGATTTCCTAATCTCTGATGGTCCCTGATATTTCATTTTTTTCATTTCATTTAAAAAATTTATAACCCGCTCTCTCTCCCAGAAGGGACTCGAGGCGGGGCACAGGGAATTTAAAATACATATAAAATACAAACAGTATACAATAATAAAATGAAATTAAACTAACCCTGCGCTAAAATCCCATATTAAAACTAACCCCAATCTAAAAAGAGACTACCCTAGGCCGGCCAAGCGAAACAGATGTGTCTTTAATTTTAGGCGGAAGGAGCGGAGGTCCGTGGTTGTCCTGATATCGGGACATATGATAGTCCCTGATGGTCCGTGGTTGTCCTGATATCGGGACATATGATAGTCCCTGATGGTTCCTGATAGTCCCTTTTTCTCCCTAGAGAAAAAGATGAAGAGTAAGTTTGCGTTAATTACACTAGGTAGAGGTTGAACTGGAGAATTGGTTTGGCAAGCTTTCAAGCTTCTTCTGCCTTACCCTATCAGCAATAAAGATCATTCCAGAAATCCAAGGAATTCTTGTTTCTTGACTTTGCCAGCTAAGAACGGAAATTACATCACAAGAATTATTTCTTATTTGATAAGCAGTGGTTCATCTACTAAGGTGTTACAACTGTTCTTTCACTTTTGTTTAAAGCAGGTGTCTGGTTTACCCAATCAAATTTCGACCATAAGACTTCTCCCTATTATAAATAATAGAAATATAAAATAGTGTGCATACGTATGATAAACGACAAATATTTCCATAATTGCACAACCTACAACAGTGATGGCGAACCTTTTCAGCACCAAGTGTTGAAAATGAAATGTGTGTGCTTGTCGGGGCCACAACCCGGAAGAAGAGCTGCCCAGGTGGCATGTACGTGTGGGAAAATAAACTTCCAGTTTTCAGCATGTGCATGTGCACCAGCCAGCTAGTCTTACTGGCATTTATGCACACTCAATGATTAGTTGGCCGGTGTGCATGCTCACACTGGAAAATGGAAGACTAGTTGTTCCAGTTTCCGACACTGCTGCATGCACGAAGGCCAGCTGATCGTCATGCATGCATGCATGCCAGAAACCCAGAAGAGGAACGGGCGATGTCATGCATGCCAGGTGACATGGCTCCATGTGTCACTTTCGGCATGCATGCCATAGGTTCACCATCATGGGCCTACAATAATATTCAGATGTGAGGTGGAGCATGATAGGAGTAAAGAAATAAAATATTTTCAGGGATAAACTAGTCATGAATAAAATAATCAGTATGGAATAAGTAAAAAATTCATTCTTAAAAAGCTAGATTCTAAAGCGATTAAAAATGAGCCTGTTGAAACGAAAAGTGTTCCCACAGAATTTACTATCTGTTCTCTCTCCTCCATAGTGCTAATTCATGCAGTAAAAATGTGTTCCCTGTAAATAAAAGATCTGAGAAGCAATTTCACAGTACCCAAGCATTTGAGTTACTTGCAACGACAAAAGCTCATTGTAACACATATCATTATTTGTTCTCTGGAAAAACCTGCTTTTCCAACATTCTTTCTCTCTGTCTCACACACAAACAGTAAGCTTGAAGATTCCTTTCTCAGGTTGACTGGATCATACAGATAAACACATTTGCTTATGTGTTCAAAAGATACCCAGCATCTTGCTGGAGGTCATCCCATTTAACAATCTCTGGCATGGGTAAAAGGAAAACCTTTCTTCATGTAATTTACCAATTTACAGCAAGACCTTGAGAGCTTTTATTGTAGCCAAATCAAACAACTGTATACAATGGCAACAGGGAGTCAAGATACAACATATTAATGAAACTTAAATTGTAAAACAAATGATATTATAAAATTGTTGAGAGAGGTAGGTAGGTAGGGAAGGAGGAAGGAAGGAGGGAAGGAAGGAAGGAAGGAAGGAAGGGTTTTATATTGATACATCTATTTATGACTGCTTTAAACCCAGTGTTGGATTATGTGTTCAAGTCTCAATATTTTAAGAGTCAGATAGAAATGTACTATTGAATTACCAATAACCAGGCAAAATAATATAATAGTGTGGTCTGGAATGTATTTGAAGTCTATATTCCTATTCCTAAATTTAAAAAGGCAGATTGCATTTTAAATTTACCAACTTTTCCATGTACATATGATTATAGCAGTTTTATACACAACTAGCTATACCCGGCCACGTGTTGCTGTGGCCCAGTCTGGTTAAATGGCCAACCAATCTGTGCGTAGATCTACACCTGCACACATACACACAACCACCATATAACCCCCAACCTACGTAACTACTATATTTCTCCCTATCTATCCCTCTACCTACCTACCTACTGTATTTCTTCCTTTCTCCCTCTATCTACCTACCTACCTACTGTATTTCCCCCTCTCTATCCCTCTACCTACCTACCTACTATATTTCTCCCTCTCTCTATTCCTCTACTACCTACTGTATTTCTCGCTATCTATCTATACACCTACCTACCTACTGTATTTCTCCCTCTCTATCTATCCCATCTACCTACCTGCCTACCTACTGTATTTCTCCCTCTCTATCTATCCCTCTACCTACCTACCTACCTACCTACCTACCTACCTACCTACCTACCTACCTACTGTATTTCTCCCTATCTATCTATCTATCTATCTTTCTATCTTTCTATCTATCTATCTATCTATCTATCTATCTATCTATCTATCTATCTATCTATCTATCTATCTATCTATCTATCTATCTATCTATCTATCTATCTATCTATCTATCTATCTATCTATCTATCTATCTATCTATCTATCTATCTATCTATCTATCTATCTATCTATCTATCTCCCTACCTACCTACCTACCTACCTACCTACCTACCTACCTACCTACCTACCTACTTTATTTCTCCCTATCTATCTATCCCCCTACCTACCTACCTATCTACTATATTTCTTCCTTTCTCCTTCTACCTACCTACCTACCTACCTACCTACCTACCTACCTACCTACCTACTGTATTTCTCCCAATCTATCTATCCCTCTACCTACCTACCTACTGTATTTCTTCCTCTCTATCTATCCCCCTACCTACCTACCTACCTACCTACCTACCTACCTACCTACCTACCTACCTACTGTATGTCTCCCTATGTAACTCCCTACCTACCTACCTACTATATTTCTTTCTTTCTCCATCTACCTACCTACCTACCTACCTACCTACCTACCTACCTACCTACCTACCTACCTACCGTATTTCTCCCTATCTATCTATCACCCTATCTACCTACCTACCTACTGTGTTTCTTCCTATCTATCTATCCACCTACCTACTTACCTTATTTCTCCCTCTATATCTATCCACCTACCTACTTACCTTATTTCTCCCTCTATATCTATCCCTCTATCTACCTACCAACCAACTGTAATACAATAATACAATAGCAGAGTTGGAGGTCATCTAGTCCAACTCCCTGCCTAGGCAAGAAGCCCTATACCCATGATGGTGAACCTATGGCACATGAACCATTTCTTAGGCCACACGAGGCATTGCCCTGTCAGCTTCAGTGTGTATGTGTGCCCTGGCCAGCCGATTTAGGCCTTCTTTTGAGGCCGTTTTTTGCCCTCTGGAGGTGGGGGAAGGGTGTTTTCACCCTCCCCAGGCTCCTATAAAGCCTCTGAAGCCTGGGGAGGACGTAAAAAGCATGCCAAATGCAGGGGTCATGCACATAGCATTATGGATGTGGCACACCTGTGCACATCACCCCTGCACTCCCCCTGCTTTTGGCATGCAAGCCAAAAAAGGTTAGCCATCACTCCCTATACCGTTTCAGACAAATGGCTATCCAACATCTTCTTGAAGACTTGCAGTGTTGGGGCATTCACAACTTCTGGAGGCAATTTCTGTTCCACTGGTTAATTGTTCTAACTGTCAGGAAATTTCTCCTCACTTCTAAGTTGCTTCTCTCCTTGATTAGTTTCCACCCATTGCTTCTTGTTCTGCCCTCAGGTGCTTTGGAGAATAACTTGACTCCCTCTTCTTTGTGGCAACCCCTGAGATATTGGAAGGCTGCTATCCTGTCTCCCCTAGTCCCTCTTTTATTAAACTGTATTTCTCCCTTTCTCTCTATTCCCTTATCTACCTACCTACTGTAATACAATAATACAATAGCAGAGTTGGAAGGGAACTT
The DNA here is from genome assembly GCA_039707465.1 of Rhabdophis nuchalis. Lineage (NCBI taxonomy): Eukaryota > Metazoa > Chordata > Lepidosauria > Squamata > Natricidae > Rhabdophis > Rhabdophis nuchalis. The sequence continues at coordinate 71,851,661 of CM077645.1, forward strand.
GGAGGTCATCTAGTCCAACTCCCTGGCTCGGCAGGAAGCCCTATACCATTTCAGATAAATGGATATCCAACATCTTCTTGAAGACTTGCAGTGTTGGGGCATTCACAACTTCTGGAGGCAAGCTGTTCCACTGGTTAATTGTTCTAATTGTCAGGAAATTTCTCCTCAGTTCTAAGTTGCTTCTCTCCTTGATTAGTTTCCCCCCATTGCTTCTTGTTCTGCCCTCAGGTGCTTTGGAGAATAGCTTGACTCCCTCTTCTTTGTGGCAACCCCTGAGATATTGGAAGGCTGCTATCCTGTCTCCCCTAGTCCCTCTTTTATTAAACTGTATTTTTCCCTCTCTCTCTTTCTATGGGCCACCTGGGAATTTGCTATCCCAGTGCCTTTTTGGCCTTAGAGGCTTCCATACAGGCTGAGGAAATGACTGTATTTGTCTGTTGGGAGGAGTTACAGGGAGGTGAAAACCTGATCAGTGGATACATTTTACATTTGTGTACCTTGCACATGACACATGTGTGCTAGGCACAAAATGAGTATGTATTCTATTATCGGAAGTCCTTGTGAACATTGTGTGAAGGTTTGGTGTAAATCGGTTCAGTAGTTTTTGAGATTAGTGGATTCGTACAAACTATTTTACATTTTTATTTATATAGATACTAAATCAGAAGCTTCCAATGATTTTTAGAACATTTGACATGATCTTAGAATAGTTGAAAATATTGTCAGGATGATGTAAAAATGGCTGTTATATAAATACAGATGATCACAACCCAATATGATCAAATTAAGCTCGTGTATAGTACTTAGGAAAATAATCCCTTTTCATTGTGCATGGGGCTTAACAGTTTGAATAACAGCTTGGGTTTTTTAATATATATTTGTATTTAAAAAAATCATTAGAAGATAAAAACTAACAAGAACTAATACAAAGTAGAGAAAAGAAAGAAAAGAAAAGAAAAAGACAAAAAGAAAGAAAGAAATAGAAGAGGCAATGTTCCAATGTTCTTTGCAGCAAATATAAGTACAATTACAAAATTACCTTCCAGTCTATGGTTACAAATGAAAAGTCACTCTTTTTTCTATTATCTATTATTTCTAATCATCAAAGCCAGAAATGATAGCGTGTTTTTTTTTAGTTTCATGCAAAAAGTCTGCAAGGGATTTTCCACTTAGCAATAAACCCAGATGTTGTCTTTTCTCTAATTAAAGAATTTTGCCATTTCTGCAAGTTTCGTCATCTTTATGAACCAATCCTCTATTGTGAACGAGCCTTTTCACTTTTGAGCATTATTATAATTTCGCTGCAGTGTGATAAAAACACAAGTTTCATGGCCTTTCCCCAACTATCTGTTCATCAACCCCAAAAGGAGAGCCTCTGATTTCAATTGTATATTAATTTTTAAGATCTTCTAAATTAGTATATATATTTGCATCCAAAACTTTGTTAACTTTTTTTAAACACGTCTACCAACATGGTAAAATATCCCTTCATCAATTCTATCAATAGACACATTGACCTACAAAGAGTCTATGAATCCCTCAGAATCCTAATCAACCACACAGCCAACTAGAGACAACACCAGCCCTCAAAGTCTGTAGAGATTCTCAGTGATCCAGGCCATGGTTGTCCCAGAGATGCATTTTCAGGAGGCAACTGGACCTTCTTGTTCTTTTCTTTGAAAATGTTTCACTTCTTATCCAAGAAGCTTCTTCAGTTCTGACAGATCTGACAGGATCCCCCATCAGCAGTTCACCTCCCAATGATCCTGATCTGATGTAATCTTCTTATCACAAGACCCATTACAAGATTCAATTCTGACTCAAAGTGGCCCAACACAAGACCCTTACTTGACACACCCACATCTGAAGCCCTTATAAACAGAAGAACACTGACATCCCCCAAAATCTGCTGAAGATGTTACCTAGCCTGGGAACAAAATATTTGGAAACCAACCCACAAGAGCTTGGAGAACAAACTCTCACCTTCAAAATATCCCTTCCCTGTTATTCACATTTCTAACATAAATCCATTTTTACCTACATTCTAGACAACTTCTCTAGTAACAAATATATGCAGTGCATTATTTAAAAAAACAATTTCTTTTAAAGATTGGAACATGATGTAAATGTTAGTCCTTTCAACCACATATTTTCCCATTGTTTCATTTGTTTATTGCAACCAAAATTCCCAGTCCATTTTATTATACATTCTTTCACTTGTTCTTCTTCTGTTTCAACTTTTAATAGAAGTTTATGCATTTTATCAACAACATGTTCATTTATTTGTACATAGTTCTGTTTCAAACTCAATCTTACATTGTTCACAAATTTTTTTGTCTACTTTAAACTTTTCTGATATTTGTATATAGGAAAAAAATAGTTTTCTTATAAACAAACATCAGAAAATTTTAAAGTAGACTAAACTACTTGATAACTATATCCCTCTGCTCTCAAATATGTTCTTGATTTTATTTTACATTCTCCTTGAAAAAATTCTGCTACACCATGATAAATTAACTATTTATATTTATTTATTTATTTATTTATTTATTCTTATCTATAAAATGTTTCTAATGCTGGGAGCAGAGGTGGGTTGCTCTTGGTTGGGCCTGGATTGGGCGACCCTGTAGTGGCGGCGGTGGGAGGCTGCATGCACATGTGAGCAAACCAGTAGTAAAAAAAATGGAAACCCACCACTAGCCGGGAGCACATATTTTCTCGTCCATCCTGGATTTGTATTTATTTTATATTCTCAAAATGGAATGTCTGACATAATGATCTTTAAAATCCTGACAGTTAGAACAATTAATCAGTGGAACAGCTTGCCTCCAGAAGTTGTGAATGCCCCAACACTGCAAGTCTTTAAGACGATGTTGAATAGCCATTTCTCTGAAATAATAATTTTTAATAATAATAATAATTTTAATACTTATAAACCGCTCCCTCTCCCCATGGGGACTCGGGGCGGTGCACAGGTAGAATAAAAACAATAAAAATATACAAACAATTCTAAAACCAAATTAAACTAACCTGTGCTAAAATTCCCATAAAACTAACTATACTAAAAACTACCCAATAAAAACCCCAAGACAGGGAGACTATCCCAGGCCGGCCAGACAGAAAAAGTGAGTTTTTAATTTAAGACGGAAGGAGCGGAGGTCCGTGGTCGTTCTAATATCGGGGGGGAGGTCGTTCCAGAGGGCCGGGCCCACCACAGAGAGAGCCCTTCCCCTGGGCGTCGCCCGCTGACAAAGTCTAGTGGACGGCACCCGGAGAAGTCCCTCTCTGTGGGAGCGAATCGGCCGTGAGGATGTATGAGGCAGGATCCGATCCCGCAGGTAGCTAGGTCCCGAGCCATGGAGCGCTTTAAAGATGATAATTAACACCTTGAAGCGCACCCGGAAGACGACAGGTAGCCAGTGCAGCTCGCGCAAGAGCGGTGTTACGTGGATAGACCTTGCGGTCCCCATAATTGCTCGCGCGGCTGCATTCTGGACTAGCTGAAGTCTCCGGGTGCACCTCAAGGGAAGCCCCATGTAGAGGGAGTTACAATAGTCCAGTCGGGATGTCACGAGCGCATGAGTGACTGTGCGAAGGGCGTCCCGATCCAATAGAGGGCGCAATTGGCGAACCAGGCGAACCTGGTAAAACGCCCTCCTGGCCACAGCTGTCACTTGATCTTCCATGGACAGCCGGGCATCCAGGAGGACACCCAAATTGCGCACCCCATCCACAGGGGCAAGATGTTCGCCCCCTATGGCCAGCGATGGAGTAAGCTGGTTGAATCGGGCAGCCGGAAACCACTGCCACTCGGTCTTGGTCGGGTTGAGCCTGAGTCCGTTGCTTCCCATCCAGATCCGTACGGCTTCCAGGCACTGGCACATCACCGCTACGGCATCGTTGGGGTGGTTTGGGGTAGATATATACAACTGAGTGTCGTCAGCGTATAGATGGTACTCTACCCCAAAACCACGGATGATCTCACCCAGCGGCTTCATGTATGTGTTAAACAGGAGGGGCGAGAGGACCGACCCCTGAGGCACCCCACATGTGAGGGGTCTCGCGGTCGACCTCTGCCCTCCTGCCAACACAAATGGCGATCGGCCAGAGAGGTAGGAGGAGAACCACCGCAAAACGGTGCCTCCCACCCCCAACCCCCCCAGCCGATGCAATAGGATACCATGGTCGATGGTATCGAAAGCCGCCGAGAAGTCTAATAGGACCAGGATGGAGGAACAACCCCCATCTCTGGCCCTCCAGAGATCATCAACCAACGCGACCAATGCCGTCTCGGTGCTATGCCCGGGCCAAAAGCCGGACTGGTGCGGATCTAGATAATCAACTTCCTCCAGGTGACGGGGAAACTGTTGTGCCACCACACTCTCAACAACCTTCGCCAAAAAGGGAAGGTTGGAGACTGGACGGTAGTTGTTCAAAAGAGCTGGATCCAAAGAGGGCTTCTTAAGGAGGGGCCTCACCATCGCTTCTTTTAGGGAAGCAGGCAAGGCACCCTCACTTAAGGATGCGTTGACAACCTCTTGGAGCCAGCCTCGTGTCACCTCCCAGGATGCCAGTACAAGCCAGGAGGGACACGGGTCCAATAAACATGTGGTGGCTCGCAGTCGCCCACGTAACCTGTCCATATCCTCGGAAGCAACGGAGTCAAACTCCTCCCAAACAAGATCCGTCTCGTGGCATCCCACTGGGCCATGAATGGGGGCTAACTCGTTCTGTATCTGAGCGATTTTCTCCTGCAGAAAAATCACAAATTCCTCTGCTCTACCCTGTAACGGGGCTTCCCGCACCCTCTGTTGAAGGAGGGAGCGGGTCACCCTAAACAGGGCGGCAGGGCGGTTGTCTGCGGATGCTATGAGAGTAGCACAATGATGACGTTTGGCTACTCTCAGCGCCACAATGTAAGTCCGTAAATGGGCTCTTACCTGTGTTTGGTCAGATTCAGAACGGGTAGACCTCCATCTTCCCTCTAGGCATCTCTTGCGGCGTTTCATCACCCGTAGCTCCTCGGTGAACCAAGGAGCCAGGGTGTTTCGACGCCGCAGGAGAGGCCGCAAGGGCGCGACCCGATCCAAGGCTCCCGTGGTCGCAATATTCCATGCGGCCACGAGGTCCTCCATCGGGGCACGGGTCAGGGGTACAGGAACTGGCCCAAGCGCCGTTTGGAACCTATCCGGGTCCATCAGGCGCCTGGGGCGGAACCAGATTGGTGATTCAGGTTCCGCCTCCCCGCGGAGGGGAGCAGCGGTTGGAAAGTCGAGCCGGAGAAGTGAGTGGTCTGACCATGACAAGGGTGTGATGACTATGTCCCCTATACCCAGATCACTCTTCCATTGGCCTGAGACAAAGATGAGATCCGGTGTATGTCCACCCTCGTGAGTGGGGCCTTGAATTAGTTGGGTCAGGTCCATGGCCGTCATGGAAGCCATGAACTCCCGAGCTACCTCGGATGATTCGCCCACCGATGGCAGATTAAAGTCCCCCATGACTAAAAGTCTGGGGGTCTCAACTGCCACCGTAGCGATCACCTCCAGGAGCTCGGGCAGGGCTGCTGCTACATAGCGGGGAGCCAGGTATACAACCAGCAAGCCCAACTGCCTTCCTAGGCCCCACTTCACACAGAGTGACTCACAACCGGTGGTCTGTGGCACAATGGTCTCTCTCGGCTCAAGACCTTCCTTTACAATGACCGCTACCCCACCACCCCTACCTAGGGCCCAGGGCTGATGAAAAGCGCGGTAACCTGGTGGGCACATTTCAACGAGGGGAAGTCCACCCTCGTGGCCCAACCAGGTCTCCGCAATTCCCACCAGGTCCGGCTCCCCCTCTGACACAAGGTCATGAACGAGGGGGGCTTTGTTGACAACGGACCTGGCGTTGCAAAACATCAGCCGCAGGCCCTGGCTCTGTACTCCCTGGCCACCTAGCCCACGGGGGTTGAGGCACTTGACCGTTTGCAGCCAACGGCTTCGTGCCCCCAACCGGGAGGATAACACTTGTCTCCCCTCGGACCTGCCTCTCCCCACGACCCTCTGGATGGAAATGCCCTCTGTCGGAACGACTTGTGTCTCCCCCCTCCTAACGGAACCTTCCGCTTCCCTCCGTCGCCTGCTGGCCTGGCCCTCTCTCTCCTCACCCGCCTCTACCTGTCTATACCCTCCCCCCTCCCTGGTTCCCCCTAAAATAGCCATAAGTTTACAAATTAAAAAACCCCTAAGACCACGTTTCTTCCACCTCTCCAGATTAATAAATCCTTCATCAAGGTGGGCCCTCGTTAGAGCGGAGGGCCAAACCTGCGAGAGCAGGGACTCTCGCAGTCGTAGCAGATCAGCTTTAGAGTACAAAATGATTATACAATGTAAAAATGAGTCATGGATAAAATCAAGCATCGTTGGCACATTAAAATTCATAAATAGATGGAATAAAGAGAATTAAAACACATAGTGGTAACACTTAAAGAGTGGATGTAAAGTGCACCAGTGCATCGATGGGGGGTAAGTTCAGAATATTATTATTACAGCTGCTTCAAACCAAGGTCTTAAAGGTTATGGGTCAATAAGATCTTACAGGCCTCACAAGGGCCACATGAGAGGAGGTTCAACGATCTTAGGATCTTTCGGTCTTTAAAAGGACTTAAGGGTCTTAAAAGGTCTTAAAGGGTCTCCGGTTGCGTTCTGTGACTTAGCTCTCTCAAGTCAATTCCGATCATAAGTCAGGTGCCCTCGGCGCTGGAGGGGAGTCCAATCTCCCCGATGGACAATTCCCCAGCGTCCTTCGGCCACCACCGGCCCAGCCAGGTATGCGACGGTCCGGTCAGTGTCCACCGCCGCCTCAAGGGCGCCGGGAGCGCCCACCTCTGCTCCGGTGCTCCCACCACCGTCTCCGCCGTCGTCCCCATGTTAGGCCGCCACTCGGCGCTCTCACCGCCATTTCGCAACCATCTGAGGCCACCAGGCCTCTCCGACCAGCCTCTCCGGCCAGCCTGGCATCCAGCGACCCGGCCGGCATCCACCGCTGCCCCAGCATACCGGCCTTCTCCTCCTTAGCGCTCTCACCGCCACTCCACCATCGCCGCCTTCGCCACTGGTCTCCCGGTGCTCTCACCACCGTCCACCGTCCTTCTCATGCAGCTCCTCCGGGGAGGAGGGTCCCGGGCTCCTTCAAATTTTTCCCGGGCTTCCCCAAGCTTCTCTGGGCTTCTCCAGGCCTCTCCATCAGACGGAGGCCGAGGACGCCGCCCCTCGCTCCGGCACTCTCACCGCCGGAGACACCAGCGCCGTCCTCGCTCCTGTGCAGCTCCCCGGGGGGGGCTCCTCCAAGCTTCCCCAGGCCCCCCCGACTTCCCCGGGCCTTCCCCGGGCCTCTCCGGCGCGACGCGGCCAGCGCAACGCGGTCCAGCGCCCGCCACCATCAGCGGAAGCTATGGACGCCGTCCTCGCTCCGGCGCTCTCACCCCCGGAGACGCCGATGCCGCCCTTGCTGCCGCGACTCTGGAGCAGCCTTCGAACTTCGGACTTCACCCCAGGATGTCAGGGTGAGTCCCCCAATCGATCCCAGCCCTCAGCCAAGCTTTAGGAGGGCTAGGGCACGTAAAAAGTGCCAACGAGCTCCATGGCCCATTCGGAGCTCTAAAGCCGAACGGCCATCTTCGCGCAAGCGCAGTTCTATATCTTTGGTATAGGGCTTTCTGCCTAGTCAGGGGGTTGGACTAGAAGACCTCCAAGGTCCCTTCCAACTCTGCTATTGTATTGTATTGTATCTACATCAACCTTAGCTTTATTATACCATGCTGCCCAATCTCATATGTGTCCTAACATCAATATCTGTATATTTACCAAGCATTTTTTCTCCCTCTGCTACAAAAATTTATATGTTCTCCTGCTATTGTTTAAATGGTGCAGCACTTGGCAAGATAGCAAACCTACAAAATAAAATAACATTACAGGTAAAATATTCATCTTAATCACAGAAATTCTTCCCAAAGGTGACAATTGTACTTTGTCCCATCTTAACATATCTTGTTTTAGACTTCATTCCATGTCTTTATCTAATTGTTTTGAAATAAGATATATTTCACATAATGTATCCTTAGAGAAGTGAGAACTATATCATTATGCAAAGGATTATAATTGGATTGAATTGATGTCTGTGCCCAGTGTCACTTTCCATGGTATAGATGGCTATTAAATTTAATAAACAAATAAAATAAATTTTTGATGGAATTTATATCAATAAAAGCAGAAAATGAAACTTGATAGTTATTGATTGCAACACATTTTTTATTTGTGTCAATTAAAAAAATATATTTGGGGATCATGTCATAATAGATATTAAAAAGTAGACATCCTGGAACATAAGCAAAATTCAAAAAAAAAAAACCATGAAGATAAATTTAGAATTAAAAAAAAAACCTAATACAGACATCTAGATGGAAAAGAAGACCAAATGACCTCACCTTCCTTTTCCTGAAAATTCTAGATGAAAAACATAAGGATATTTTATGTTAGTTTATGCTAGTTTAAGGTATTTTATCATTTAATGCGTTGTATGGAGCAATGCTCAAAAATGTAAAGAAAATGTAAAAATGTAAAGAAAACCAAAACCTAACAACAGCTGTTTCTAATGAATTTGTCTAAAGCAGGGGTCCCCAACCTTTGCAACTTTAAGTCTGAAGTCCTTCAGACTTAAAGTTGCAAAGGTTGGGGACCTCTGGTCTAAGGCACAGCTGTCAAACTCCTGCCTCACGGGTTGGATCTGTCACGTGCTGGCCACGTCCACCCCTCAGTTTAATGAAGGGGAAAAAAAGTCCTGATACGTCCTGTAATGCTGCCATGATGACGTGAGTTTGACACCCCTGGTCTAAGACTGTTCCTAAAATATTTCACATTACATATCAGGTTGACTCATCACAGCATCATAACAACCCTATACTAGTTACTTCAGGTGACTAAACGTATTCAGGAAACATGTCTTTGAAGGCATATTATACATCCATAAAAATCATGGAAAGTAGATAATCAGTTTCAGCCCACTCAGTTCAGTGATAGAGCCAATGAAATTCTCATTGCTAAAAGTAACTCTTCGCGTCAACAACCCAATTGCTCAATGGTTTCTTTCAAAAAAGAATTGCACAGTAAGGCCTGTACCATTGAATCAAAGGGATCTGAAGACTTCCTATTCTGCTTTGCAAAAATGACATCATTGCAATGAAAAGCCATCATGCCCTTATCCTGACTTACGCACCTTCCGCCGTGCTCTCAAAACCTTTTTTTCCCAACAAGTCAGGCTGGCATAAAAATGAATTTTAAATACGAATTTCTATTAATTTTAATCGGGATTTGTTTGGTTTTTTAATTTTAAGAGAGGCCAAATTGTTTAATATGCTTTTTAAAGCTTTTTTAAACTTTTATATATCTGTTTTACTTTGGTTGTATACCTCCTTCAGTCCTTCGGGAGTAGGGCGGTATAAAAACTAATAAACTTAAACCTAACCTAAACCTATCCATTAATGAATGAAAATGCATTTTCCTTAGTGCTTATTTCTTTCATTTCCCATTCGTTTTTCAGTTAGGCCCTGAACTTGCCTAATCTGTTCAAATCTGCTTAGCACTAAAATCACCATAATCATCATCATTCATATTCACACAACCAGATGTTCACCCCAGGCTCCCCCCTAGATAACTCTAAGTCTCTGAATTGCAATTATATGGCAAATCATCAGTATAAAATGGAATGCTTGTTGATATCAGTATTCAATATTCTATGGCTAAGCATGCTTTCCAATTTGGGCTATCACAATGGTACAGTGTTATTCAGCATGATTAGTAGGTTACTGCCAAGTTTTCATCCATGCATCCATGCAGAACAAGAAGTACCTATTGACAATAGATATTAAGCTGCTTTCTGCTCACACAATAGCATAAGGTGTAAGTTTACAACTCAATTCTATATTTGAACAGTATCTGTATGTATATTTGGATAGGAACCCCACAAATACTTGCAACTTTCATTGCTAAAAGAGTTCTTACTTTTCAAAGTAATAAATACCTAGAATGTTCAAGAGGCAGCACTTCATGTTCAGTCTCAGTTTCAGAAGCAAGAATTTCCTTGCCAATTGAGGACTATATGAAGGAGATATGCTCAATTAAGCCTCACTGATAATAGATATACACGGGAGAAAAGAAAGCATGCCTGCAGAAATTAACGGAATGCATGTGAAACATTAGGTCCTTGTAATTCTAATGGAACTTAGCACACCATTCTCTGTGCTTGGATTATGCCATCAATCCTCATGACTCGACTTCAAGCCAGCATTTTCTCTCCAGTTTTAACAACAGGACTTTTCACCAGCTTAATAGTTGCTTAGGTTGACATTCTTGCACTGAAATTAAATTTGAAATGAAGCATGGATTCCTAAATTATGCAACTAAAGTGCAAATGATTAGGTTTAGCCCACACTAGTAGCAATATTATTTTTGGTGTCCAATATCTGGATTATTTTAAGCACTGCATGGTTTAAACATATGTGAAATGATGGTGAAATATATTATTTCAATTGCCTGTGGTGCTTTCCCTCCAGTTTAGATACAGCTATAATATTTTGGCATGTTTTTAATGATTTGCACTTGGATTTTGTGAGTTGATTTTAGCTGAATGTAGGCCTTCCAAAATTACTTAAAAGGAAGTGTTTTCAGCTGTATGAGAAAGTGAATTTTACGTTTAATGACTCGTAGCTTCTATTTATGGAGCTCATCTGTATGTGTTCATATTTGGAAACAGGTTCAATTTATAAATAGAGAACTTGATGAATTATAGAATATAAACAATCAAGGATGTTATTCCCAATGCACAAGCCATGAAGAAATATATGGACAAGTTAAGTAAAATAGCATCAACAATAATAGTACTTTGAATGTAATGTACATGGGGTTTAAGTAAATATAGAGTCCTTACATTGGCTGCTGTGTAAAAAGAAATGATAGGCACAACCTACTAATACAATTTCTTTGTTTTCATACAAAAATATTTCTTCTTTTGTCTTTTGCAGTCGTATACACTCCTAGTGAAACTTTCGCAACTGAACTATTGTCAATTTAAACTTCTATGAATCACAATAATTTTATGTATAGAACATCATAACTATTTCCTGCAGAGACAGAATGGAAGAGCTGCAAAAGGTATTTCAGACCACAGAAATGAAAAATGTGTGGGAAGCATCTCAGATGGGACTCCTCCCTAGTTTTCTGGAAAATAAAAAGCAAGGAGAGGAGCAGAGTTTTTAGACTTTCAAAATTCTATTGGTATAACCTTACAATAAAAAGTAATTTACTGATTTGTGCTTCTTAACTGGAATACCACAAAGTCCGAGAGTCCTATACTTTTTGTTACAAAAAGTGTAGGTTTTACAACTTTTGTTACAAAAGTTGGAGGTTTTACAAATTTTGTTGCTCTTGTTGTTCTTCAGTTTGACTGACATTCTTTCTTGTTTTGTCTTCATGATTACTACGGATCTGTCTTTGGAAATTTGCTATTGCTCTAACCTTGTAATCCAGAGGTCTTTCTTTTGCTTGTATAGGATCTACTATTGTAAATGGAATGGCAGGCCCCCTCATAGTGGTGCTGTTACATTGTTAAGACTGGGATCAGAAAACACAATGTAGTGAAGTGCGATTAAGCCTTAATGTGCTTATATTATTTTTTTAATCCAAATTTACATTTTTTTCACATATGGATATGTGCCAGGTGCTTTATCTGTAAGAGATTATAGTTTGTTAGGATGGCATAAACCCTGTTACTAGAACATGACTGAGTTGTAGCTTCATAATTACTTCTAAACAGGTACCTTAGGATAGGAGTGGAAAATTGCATGAGTTCAATCAGCAACAACCTAGGGATAGGTGGATAGATATGATATTGATGATGATGATGATGACAGACAGAAGACAGGACAATCTGAGATATCATTTAAGGTAGGTAGGTTTCAGTTTTGAATAAAGGAAAAAAAATAAAAAATTATTGCCTTTTTTCCACATTACAATGTCTAAATATTATAGGGTCAGAGCTAGGAACATGTTAGACTCTCATTGGGTATTTTTAGCTCATCAGAAATACAGTGTCATATGATGCTTACAAAATGTTCTTTTTACAGTTATGTATTTATGTTTCTAATCTTATGTTATCCAGATGTTTACTTTCCCCTCATACATATTCAACCCCAAACTTGGTGAGCCATTATTAAGAGGACAAGAAGTAATACAGGAATATGATACTTTTATTTTGATCTAGTTGGATATGCTGTATGTTTTGTTAATTTTTCCTCCTCTCTTTGCTTCTTTTCACTTTTATTTCACAGAAAGTTTTATATATATTTTAAACACATATTTTTACAGTATGAGAACCTCAACTTGTACAAAATAAATAGGTGAGAAGACATTTGAGTAGTCTATTGTGGAAGAACAATATTTAAATATTAAACAGTAAACATGTAAATGTTTACTCTTATTTAGAAGCTTCACAGAATTGTCTTGTTCTTTTCCTCAGAACAGCAGGCATTTGCTTTTTAGGATAGTAGAATTTAAAACTAAACACCAGTATCTTTCACTGAAGTCAGAACTGAACTTAAAAGATTGAAAATGATTGTTTTTGGCACTGCTGACAGGAGTAAAGATGTATGTATTTGGGGGAAAATGAACTGTGGGAGAGGGCAAGGGTGTTGCGGAAGAAAAGTAGGTGCTAGTCTGTTCAGTGTGATGGGTGTAAAAATGAAATATTTGGTCACTTTTAAAATGATTCAGACAAACCAACTGACAAAGCACTCAGAAGACATAACAACTGCTTAGTGACAGAGATCACAAGGGATTTCCTCTTGGTCTTGTTATACTAAGAGGATAACTAAATCATAGTACTATTATTACATAGACAAAAAACACAATAAAATCAGCTTACAGTAGGATTGAAGGTTTGTCCTTAAATGGAGGAGGAAGAGATGGAGGAGGAGGAGAAGGAGAAGGAGAAAAAATAATAAAATTGAAAGTCTATTTTTTAAAAAAAAAACTTCATTTGAGCTGGGTTTACTGAGAAAAGCTGAATTCCCTAGACTGTAAATAACCCATAATTTCAGGACAAGCACCATAAAAGCATTAGAATTAGGGGCATGGAAAGCAAGAGAAAGATATTTGGAGAAGAAAAGAAGAATACTAGTGCCACAACATACCAAAGTGAAGAAAGCGATCCCTAACATTAGTGAGCAATGGTATTACTCCTGGTAATAGTGCATTCTCCTCAAAATGGCTGCTCTCCAACTGACCCAAATATAATATGGTTTATGTCATGTGTCAGGAAGTGGATAATAAAAATGCCAATTTATGATGGACTCAGCATAACCATTTCAGTTTACAACAGCAACACAGACCCACAATAAAAACACATGTTTGTATTCAGATGAATTACAAACAACACCAACAATTCTGAAAAGGAAATGTGTATATCTCATGATTTATCATCAGGGTAACTAAAGTATTTCTATGTATTTAATCCTTTTATCAGCTACACAGTAGTCACTGAAGTAAATGTAAGCTGTGTATAAACTTAAAAGAACAAAGTAAAACACCACAATATTAAAACCAGTTACCTCACATTCCATGATAAGGAAAATATCAGCAGCCCATGTCCTGAAATGAAAGTAAAAATGAACCCACCTCATGGGTGATTATTTCTGTCCCAAGACTTATTGAAAAAGTCAAGCCTTCAGAACTTTTCTGAAGGTCCACAGCGTGAGGAGGACAATGGATCTCAATCAAGGTGTGTTCTACAAAACAAGAATTCATTAATGGTTAAGCCAGTTCCTTTGAAGACAAATTATATTGTATCATTCTGTAACTAATCCATGTCAAGAGTTTGAGTCCAGTTACATGAAACAGAGGTATGAATGGGCAGATGTGTCTAAGGAAAAGTACATGTGGAATAGTATAGGTATATTTCTATCTGAAAAAGAAGCTAGAACCATTTCCACTCATCACAGTCTAGTGCTACTTCATCTTTTTAATCTCTGCAGCTTTGCTAATGGCTATTTCCAAATTATTAGTAGCAGGAAATGTTTTCTGTTATTTATTATTGCACTCTCACTAGTGAAAGAAACATTATTTTAATACTCGACCCTTGGCTGTTTGCATGGCTTGAATGTAGAATCTCAGCTCTTTTAGTCTTGTAAATGAAGCATCATTGATGTGTGAGCAGGGATCACTCCCCCTCCCCCATTGCAAAGAACTGGGGGAGAGGCCATCAACCACAGAGGAAGTAGTATGTACTAGAAGGCAACAACATGATAGGAAGCTGGTACAATATCAATGTCTATATATACCATTGCAATAGCCATACCAATTTAAATGCTTAGGAGGCAGTCAGTTGCAAAAGCCACAGACAAAGCTTCAGCCACACCCAGCATCTTGACCCATAGGCATTACATTAAAAATAAAGGCAGTTGGGAATTTATGTGTCTACGAAGTGGGAATTCGGCTAAGCAATTGCTGGTAAATCAAGTGTTCTAACTGTAACAGAGAGGAGATTTGAGCAAATGATAGAGATGGGCAAAATCTAGTAGCTATCTAATTACTAATTATTAGTGACCACCTTTAAAGCGCTCCATGGCAAGGGACCTGGTTACTTGCAAGACCACCTCCTGCTGCCAAATACCTCCCACCGACCAGTTCGCTCCCACAGAGAGGGCCTCCTCAGGGTGCCGTCGGCCAGACAATGTCGGCTAGTAACCCCCAGGGGGAGAGCCTTCTCTGTGGCAGCTCCTACCCTCTGGAATGACCTACCCCCTGAACTACGGATGATCACGGACCTACATCTCTTCCGTCGGGCCCTGAAGACACACTTATTTTGTGCTGCCGGCCTGTCCTAGTTTTAAAGTAATTTTAGTACGGGGTTTTTAAACGCAGGCCAATTATATTTAATTCATTTTAACATACTATTTTAGCTTTTGTATTACCCATTTTTATTATGGCTGTGCACCGCTCTGAGTCCTGAAAGGGAGAAGGGCGGTATATAAATTGAATAAAACTGAAACTGAAACTGAAACTACACCTTACCAGGGTAGAATTAGAGGGTCAGTGTTCCACCTCCGTGTATCTGGAAAGGATCAAAAGAAAAAAAGTGACTAAGATAAGCAACCTTATACAAAAAGCCAGGTGGAGTAAATGGCTAAGAGGATGCACGGAGTAATTCCTGAATTGCTTGTTAGGATCTGTGGGTCTGCTACATTCAAGATTGGTATGCATTCTGGAAGTTGTTCTTGACTCAGCTCCTACTCAAGTGGGCATTTATACAAATTCATCAGATGTGCCAGCTGCACCCATTCCTAGAGTAAAACACCCTCTAGGGCAGGGGTGTCAAACTTGCATCATCAGGGCGTTGTCCCATGAAGTATCATGACTTTTCCCCTTTCACTAAACCAGGCATAGGTTTGGCTAGCACATGACACATCTGGCCGGTGGGCTGTGAGTTTGACAGCCCTGCTCTAGATGGTCAGTCATCCCTAGGCACCTCTTAAATGGACTATTGCAATTATTTCTGTATGGGCCCTGCTCTTGAAGACTACTTGGAAGATGTTATGGGTCCACCATACCATGCTTGTTGCTGCTGCTTCATGAGCTTAATTGGTGTCACTTTGCTTTCAGATACAAATAAATGCACATACACACATACACAAACACTTGGATGCACACTGAGATAACATACATGACTGTTGAAGAGTCAGTGCCACTGAAGTCATACCTCCAACACATTACTGATGAGTATTTAACTCAGAGGAAGAATCAAAGGAAAATAATCTGTCAGGTGAGGAAAAAGGTAGTACAGAATGAAGACTCAGGACGCTAACAGGAACAGATGGAAAATGGGTAGAAACCTTGTGGAAGATGGAGAGTGTGGGTTCCTACAATATTTTGAATCTGGCACCACTTCTGATGATTGGAAATCCTGCTTTAGGTACAATAAAGAGCACAACTTAAATCCAAACTCCATGGGTACTAAGCAGGGTTGGCCCTTGTTAGAATTTGGATGGGTAACTACAGAGCAGTGGTGGGTTTCAAATTTTTTTAGAACCTACTCTCTAGGTGTGGCCTATTTTGTGGGTGTGGCTTGGCAGTCATGTGACAGAGTGGGAGTGGCCAACTTGTAAAAGGTGGTGAACGCTCTTGCTTAGCAACCAAAATTTTGGGCTCAATTGTGATGATAAATTCTCTTTCTTTCTTTCTTTCTTTCTTTCTTTCTTTCTTTCTTTCTTTCTTTCTTTCTTTCTTTCTTTCTTTTATTTCTTTCCTTCCTTCCTTCCTTCCTTCCTTCCTTCCTTCCTTCCTTCCTTCCTTTCCTTTCCTTTCCTTTCCTTTCTTTCCTTTCTTACTTTCTGCCTTCCTTTCCTTTCCTTCCCATTGGGTTACCGGCAGCGGCAGGCCAGACTTACTTCTGGCTCCGCCAGTGGAACCCCCTCTCACCGGCTCTCTAAATTTCACTATCCGGCTCTTGAGAGTAGGTGTGAGCCTGCAGAAACCCACCACTGCTACAAAGCATGCTGAGACTCTAGGTCTAGGACTTTCAGTAATATTTTGAAAGCAGGAAAAGGCCAAACACTTCAATTTATTGCAAAGAAAACTGCTTGGATGCTTCATCAGAAATATGACTTGAGTAAAACGTTGCTTTAATAGCCACTTCCAAATCACCCTGCATTTATTTTATTCCCTTTTTATATTCAGTAACATCATCCACACTTTTATCGCTTGGCAGTTTCTGATTCCATTTGGATGTCACATTAAAGCACACTTTAGTCTGACAAAATGAGCTGCAGAATGTCTTCCAATTGCGAGGTCTCCTTTCTTGCCGAGAAGAAGTATTTTGATGTGTTCTCTCCCATTTTTGTTCATCAATAGCATCCTGTAATTTGTACCAATAAACAGGTTAATATTAACTGTAGTTAGCTTTAAAGAAGACAACTTCCAGCTACAGTTAAAGATAAGGGATTATCCTCAATGGCACTAAATTTTAACCTTATATATTAACTGTATGTTCTGAATGTTTTGTATCAGTATTGTTAGCATGAGTGAGAATCCGGAGAAAAATGCATTTGTAGCCAATGTATTAAGCACTAATTTCAGTCTTGTGTGGGACAAGATTATAAGTTTTTACAAAATAAGTGTATTTAAAATTTAATTGACATTTTTCAATCTGAAGATTATCTTGAGTTAAAGTACTAATTAAAAAACACTATTAATCCCTCCTTGAAATCCCTCCTGTATGTAGTAATTGTATGTAGTAATTGAAATAAAGTTAGCCAAGTTATAAAATGTAAGAACTCAGAAAAGTTTGTTTGTCAACCTAAGAGTAAGACAAGGAAACTAATTACCTAAAGGCATAGATGGAACACTTTCAAGCTCTCCTTAGTGTTACTACCTAAGCTCCTTCGTCCCAACTACAGAATATTTAGCTGATTGGCGTCTAATATTATTTCTGAGCCATTTAAAATCATAATAAAACTACTGTGACTAGTTAGGTGGGGTGAGTTGGATCCTATCCTAACTTATAAACTATGATTGGTGAGGGTCTGTAGTAGAAATCCCATCTACTTACAAAGAACATTCATTTTAGATGCCAAAGGAATAGTGATGAGTAATTAACTATTTAAAACATCCAGAAAGGTACCAAGACTGACTTGGCCAATTACCACCAATTAGTCTGTTGCATATCATCAGTAACCTTAATATTAAATACCTACATGGGAAATTTGTGGACCATGCAACCTAAGACATGAGAATATGCTCACTGTAGAAGAGACCAGATTTAGTACCAGGCAGTCAACACTGGACAAATGCA
Organism: Rhabdophis nuchalis; assembly: GCA_039707465.1. Taxonomy (NCBI): domain Eukaryota; kingdom Metazoa; phylum Chordata; class Lepidosauria; order Squamata; family Natricidae; genus Rhabdophis; species Rhabdophis nuchalis. The sequence goes on from CM077645.1 coordinate 71,869,544, forward strand.
TAGTTTTATAGCATCTGGAAGAGAAATATCCTAACTGCCCTGGGTGTGCTCTTAATGCCACCTTGATTTCAAGACAACATTTGATTTTGTACCAAGGGAGAGATTATAAGACAGTTTAGCAACCTCTGCAGTAGATTGTGGATCATTACTATTCAATTATTCTGCTACATGAAAATTCTTACATGCAAGTCAGGTATACTTGTTTTAATGGCCTGAGTTGACTCTATACTTACCAGTGGTGGGATTCACATCCCTATCGGTTTGCAAATGTGAGTGAGCAAATGCACATGCATTATGTCAGGATGGGTGGGTGGAGCCTCCCGCAGCTGCCGCTACTGGTTCACCTGTAGTTGCAGCTACTGGTTCACCCAAACTGGAGAGAACCTTTTGAATACTTCCGATGCTTACCCACAAAGGAATCTTGCTCCTCTGTTATTACATTTACTTTTCTTGTTAATTCTAGTTTAAAAAATTCTTTTCAGATTGATAAATAGTGGTGTTATTTCCTTACCTTGATCCCAGATGGACCTAAGGAGGAGTTCGCAAGTAAAGAGCTGTGGTGATGCAATGGTTAGGATGCAGTACTGCAGGCTACTTCTGCTGACTGCTGGCTGCCGGCTGCCTGTAATTTGGCAGTTTGAATCTCACCAGGCTCAAGGTTGACTCAGCCTTCCATCCGTCCGAGGTGGGTAAAATGAGGACCCAGATTGTTGGGAGCAATATGCCAACTCTGTAAACCATTTAGAGAGGCTGTAAAGCACTGTGAAGCGGTATACAAGTCTATGTACTGTATCTGCTATTAGCCACTAACTGCAACAATGACAAATTAGTTATATCAAAAGTGAAATAATTGGAAAACAATATCTTTCACCCAGCCAGTGAAGGCTTTTAAATATGTATGAGTTATCTTTTATCCCTCCCTCACCTAGAAGAACCAAGTGAAAAACTATCAGTCTACACACAGAAAAATCCAGGGCAAAATGTGTTCTTTTAGCTACAGTAATGTTGTCCTGGCAGCAGGAAAAATCTTTAAGGCAAAGGTATTAAGACTAATTCTTGATGGTTCACAGTTCTGCCTGGATAAGGACTCAAGAGCTTAAGAATTAGTCCAGGTTTATAAAGGCGAGACTCTGTTGCATTGCAAAGGCACTGATGCATCTCAAAACCTCTCTGCCTTCCATAGAGGAATGTACGATAACTTGCTGGCAATGATATTGGCTAAAGGTAAATCTCCCTCACACACCTCTGAATTCTCTCAGACAAGTTCAATTGGAAGCAAAGCATGGATACAGATTTAAATTATGGTGGTTTTTCAGCCCACTTTCTGCTTCAATAAGGTTATGAGGAAGTCTCTCTGGAAATAACACAGCTTGTGTTTCACTCTGGCATACAGAGAAATCAAACTTTAGCCCTCTACATTAGATAGATAGTCTATGTGGAAGACCATTTATGCCAGCCAATTATTTTAATGATATTTTGTCTGGCCCTCGCAGGGTAGACCCAATGCTATGCCTTCTGTGGATTTATAGGGCAGATACAACAACATTCCTGTGCGAGATCTTCCCTGTTGTTGTTTGAAAGGCTCAATACAGCCATTTTTACATGTTTGTTTCATTCTTCTATATAGTATTACACCAGCAAAATATATAGTACTCTAGATAGCAGGTCAACTCAATTGGACAGAGAGAAAAAGGTAATATTTCTATTAGTATACAATTCTCTTGAAACATCTAAGGTGGTGCTACGTTTTGTTCACTGGCATTTTTGTAAACAGAGTGGCTTTAGTATCACTATTGGAGTGTCAAATTATTTGTAGTTTGGAGGTATTATCATTTATTAACAGTTATTAATCTTATTATTTATTCTTTATTTAATAGTCTCTACATACATTTTATTTTATATACAGGCAGGGCTCAACATTGGACCATAATTGAGCCCAAAATTTCTGATGTTAAGTGAGACATTTATAAAGTGAGTTTTCCACCATTTTATGACTTCCGTGCCACAGTTGTTAAGCGAATCATTGCAATTGATAGGTTAGTAACATGGTTGTTCAGTGAATCTGGCTTCCCCATTGACTGTGCTTGCCAAAAGGTGGCAAAAGTGATCCTGTGACATTGGGACACTGCAATCGTCATATGAATGAGTTGCCACGTGCCTGAATTTTAATCGCATGGTATTAAGGGGATGCTGCAAAGATTGTAACTGTGAAAAATAACAATCTTTGCTTAACTTTTTTCAGTGCTGTTGTGACTTTGAACAGTCACTGTTGTAACTCTGATGACTACCTGTACTTATAAAATACTGAATTTTATGTGTTTCGGCCTTTTATTTATCACCTGTAGTTTTTAACAATCAGCAAAGAGGCAGTTGCAAAATCAAGAGGTCTGTTGTTTGCTGGACCTACAGTGTTAGTAATAATAATACTTTGGGGCTGCCATGATTTGGCCTACCTCTTGGAAACAGTGTAGCCATGCTTCTGTTAAGTCTTTTGTGTTCACCAATCTAGAGCACACTTCCATTTGGCATATTTAACCGCCCAGGACTAGTACAGCACAGTGGTGGCATAAAGATCTCTTATGCTTAATGTTGCAGGTTAGAGGTTAAAGCCATTGGCAGGCCCTACAGGAAAGCTTGTAATACAGCTGCTTCCACAATATTTGATCCAGAAGACCTTGATTTTCCCAGGCAACCAAATGCCAATATCAAAATTAAAAATCAGGCAATTAAAGGGAAATTAAAAACGCATCTTTCCAAAATCAAGCCTTATTTTCACATCACTTTCTCACTACATGGAGACTAGGGTGATAAACACCAATCTAAGAAAATGCAGAGAGTTTGAGATGGTTTAGTTGCTTCTGAGATTTGCAAGATTTCTTGACTTTTAAGTGAATGGGTAATAAACGCCTTAGATGCTACTGACAATGCAATAGCTACACTCTCTAAAGTGAAATCTATTATTTTATATTTAGTTCAACTAATAACAAATTAGACTTCTATGCAGTCCATTTTCAATAGAACTAAATGTATTTAAACTTTATACGTAATTTAGCAATGCCACAAATTGGACTGAGTTAAAAGCAAGGCGGAATTAGCTTGTTTATAGTGCTTATCATTCACTAAATTTAGTGGTTGCAAAAGGGTTATTAACCTGTTGGTTAGATCCAAATGAACTTTCTTGAGTTTTAAAAACATGACTAAAAATTAATACAAACTGAAGTAAAGGAGATAAAAAGAAATAAATAAAAATGCAAAAAAAAAGTAGAAGTATAGAATAGAATAGAATAGAATAGAATAGAATATTTATTTCTATAACCGCGTCCTCTCCCCGAGGGGACTTGGAGCTGTGCACAGGGAGAAATTAAAACAACATAAAATATATACATACATAAATACAATAAAAACAAATTAAATCTAACTATCCCTGCACTAAAATTCCCATTTTAAAATTAACATTTCCTAACCCCTGAGGTAGAGACTAACCTAGGCCGGCCAAGCAGAAAAAGTGAGTTTTTAATTTCTGACGGAAGGAGCGGAGGTCCGTAGTTGTTCTAATGTCGGGGGGAAGGTTGTTCCAGAGGGCTGGGCCCGCCACAGAGAAGGCCCTTCCCCTGGGCGTCGCCCGCTGACAAAGTCTAGTGGACGGCACCCGGAGAAGTCCCTCTCTGTGGGAGCGAATCGGCCGGGAGGATGTATGGGGCAGGATCCGATCCCGCAGATAGCTAGGTCCCGAGCCATGGAGCGCTTTAAAGATGAGAACTAGCACCTTGAAGCGCACCCGAAAGATGACAGAAGTAAACAGAAATGAAAGAAAAAAAGATGTACAAAATGACTTTCAATCTTCTTTACAGGAGTTACGGTATAAGTATATATATATATATATACTTATACACATATATATGTATATGTGTTAGTTTTTAGATATAAAATATTACAAAACTAAAAATATTACACAACATAACTAAAAAATGGTTCTCTGTCTAGATGGTCTCTGGTGATGAGCCGACAGGCAGAGAGGGAAACAGCATGTCTCCTCCCTTAATGGGGCCCTTACAGGAAGTTGTGAAAACAATTATCTATATATGTATATATATATACATACATACATACATATATTGCGAATTGCCCTAAAAGTGCCACCCAGTGAGGGTGCAAATGGAACATCCACGTGAAGAGTGCTCCCATATATACGGGGGATATCCGAAGCTGCTGCATGCATCCTCTCAACACATGGGCTCCAGGTGGCGCATAAACTGGATCAAACACTGAGGATGAGGGTGAGGCACCCAAAAGAAGCATTACCTAAAAAGGACGCATCCTCAGTAGTCTACCGCATCAATTGTAGTAACTGTGCAAGCAATTGCGTAGGGGAAACAGCTAAGCGGCTACAGACCAGAGTGCATGAGCACGAACTGGCTGTTCGCCGTAAAGAACAGCACTCTCAAATCTGGGCACACATGAAAGAGCATGGTCATACATTCGACTTTCAAGAGGCAGAAGTTGTGGCCCATGATTCAACAAAAGGGGGACACCTACAAAGAAGCCTGGTTCTCTGACAATAATTCCATCAACAGACACATTGATCTGCTACCGGCCTACCAAGCGCTGAGGCACCAAGAAAGATCTAGCAGGAGAAGCAGAGACCAACTTCTGTCTGGGAGTAGGGATCGACAACACACACTCACCTTTGGACATGCAGATATGGATATGGCCAGCCCAGGTCGAATGCAGGGGAGCCCGGTGGCATTACCTCAAACTATAACGGAGCCAGGCCGGTTACAAGATCAAAGGCAAAACTGAAAGTGAAGCTGGCTGGGATACCAGCCAGGCCTGTAAGACAGAAGAAAAGGGAGGGAGCGTGGGTGGAAGCCATAGAAAATGCCTCTGAATCAACATCGGATAGCTCCGAGTTGTTTTCTGGGGAGGAACAGCCCAAGCTAGGTTTGATAGGGGGAGAAAGGAATACAAACATTGATTGGCATGCCTGATGCAAGAAAAACAACAGGGCTAATCACAGGTGACAGGCGAGTGAATGGACCTATCACACGCGCAATGGCTAAATTGATTAACATTGTATAAAGGCAAGCTTCCTTTTATGGCTTTTACACTCTGACGATGTTAGCAGTTGCTAACGAAAGCTCAGTGAGCAATATATTTTTAAATATATTTTATATTTTAAAGTTCCGGAGATCCTCGTGTCTGTTTTTATATGTATGTATGTATGTATGTATGTATGTATGTATGTATGTATGTATGTATGTATGTATGTATGTATATAAATTTACCTCTTTCTCTAAAGTTACTTTTGTGACACTCTTCTTTCTACAATTTATCCTATTTGTCCAAACTATAGATCATAAGTTATTTTTTCCCCTGTTTTATACAAATAATACATGAAGGATTTCCAATCAGCAATAAACATGGATATTATCCCTGATCAAAGATTACTTTGGCCATTTCAGGTTCCGTACCAATTCTTCAAGAACTCGGTAAGACAATCATGAATTCAGTTCATTATTTTGGAAAGATCATGATGTTTGTTAACACTCACACAAGGACAATAAAGCAGTGAATACACAATCTTCTCCCTCTGCTTTTATAATCCTATTTTCAGCTAAACATCTATTGAAAAAACACCTTTGTAGGGCAAGCTTCCTCTATGAGAATAAATTCCTTGATTTAAAATAGGGAGAGCCTCCTCAGGGTGCCAACCGCTGGTCAATGCCGGTTGGCGGTGCCCAGGGGAAGGGCCTTCTATGTGGCAGGGCCATCCCTCTGGAATGACCTACCCCCTGAACTTCGTACTATCACGGACCTTCCCCTCTTTCGCCACTCACTCAAGACGTACCTTTTCCACCAAGCCGGTCTAGCTTACAGCTTAGAGTTCAGACGCGACATAATCTTAGTCAACTAGTAAATGGATTTTAGAATCTTAATGGAAATATTTTTAGCACAGGTTCTTAATTTAATTCATTTTAAATATTATTATTGTATTTACTGTTATTTATTGGTGATTTTTAATCCCCTGTGCACCGCCCTGAGTCCATCTCGATGGAGAAAGGAGCGGTATATAAATCGAATATAAATAAATAAATAAATAAATAAATAAATAAATAATATATTTATCCCAGTTTTCATGTCACAAGAAAACAAATAGAGCTTACCAGTGGTGAAATCTAAATTTTTTTTCTAATTTTTTGTGGTGTGGCTTGGTGGGTGGGTGGTTGGGTGATGTGACTGGGTGGGCGTGGCTAATGAAGACATGTGACCGGAGGGCCAAAAGACAGAACTCACTTTAGCAATGTCCTGCTGAATCAGAGGGTTGGAATAGATGATTTCCAGGTCCCTTTCAGCCAGAGGTGGATTCCTGTGCCAGTTGCGTGACGCGGCCACACATTGGTTGTGCATGGACAGTTGATTAAAAATTGTTCTGCGCATGTGCAGAAACATGCCAGCAGTGGCAGAAGAGACTGGGAAACCGGTTTGGGGGCGTGGCTGGCTTGGATTGCTGCCAGTTCTACATTCCAGGCCAAATCACCACTACCAGTTCGGCCAAACTGGGCTGAACTGGGCCAAACCGCGAGCACCCACCTCTGTTTCCAGCCCTGGATTGCTGTGCTCTTTCAAGGTATCATCTGAAGTTGCATCTAGTGCCAGGTTTGTGGTCCTTCCTCCATCTCCTTTTTCCTCCCTCCCTCCCTCCCTCCCTCCCTCCCTCCCTCCCTCCCTCCCTCCCTCCCTTTCTCTCTTTCTTTTCTTTCTTTCTTTTGCAGCATCCCCAACCCCCCGTTTTTGGCCTAGCAGGCCTAAGGAAAGCCTCTTGGATACAAAAATGGACCCCAAATGCTAAAAAATAGTTTTGAAAAAGTTCCTACCATTGTGCAGCACAGCTAATCATTGGAACTTTAAAAAAAATTGTTAAGCATTTTTTTTTACTACCGTTTCAGGTGAATGGTAGCATTTTTTACTACTGGTTCGGGTTAACCGTCCCAAACCGGTGGCATTTCACCCCTGGAGCAGACTCTCTATACAGATATGTCAAATGATGGGAAAGTGCTGATTAAAAATATGGGGGTCTCTTTGGCCATGATCCCTCAAAACGTTATCCTAGATTAAATTTCCATATTGGATTCATCTCTCAAAACTATTTAAATCTATTCTGATAGCTTTCTTAATATCAATTTTCCCGTTCATGTTTAACTCCCTCCCCATGTCAATCAATGATTCAAGAAGGCCAGCTAAGGAAAAGTTAAGCAAAATATGTTCTACTTAGTTATATAAAGTTATATAAAGGGTTCGAGCTTACTTAGATGGTCTTTTCTGAAAAGAGTCATTTTCTGTCAGTGAGCACAATCAACCAGTGGGACAGAAGTTGCCTTCTGAAGTTGTAGGAGCTTTGTCACTGGAGGCTTTCAAGAAGATACTGACTGCCACCTGTCAGAAATGGTGTAGGGTTCCCTGCTTGGGCAGGGAGTTGGACTAGATGACCTATAAAGTCCCTTCCAACTCTATAGATGACCTATAAAGTCCCTTCCAGTTAATCTGTTAAATAAATTATTGTTCTCCTTTGCTGAAATGGACCTGATTGTATTGATAATATGCCGAATACAATTCTCTCTCTGTTTATTTTTGCTACTTCTTTCTTGAGTGCATCAATTAGAATAAGGAAAAAGGGAAAGGAATAATGAAACAACAGGAAAAAAATGGAAATCAATGTGAACAATGTATTTTTTTATTAATGCAGAATTTGGAAGTATCTTCAGTAAATTAAAACCTGCAGAAAGTGAATTCTTATCTTTTGGACTATATGAAGGCCATTTCCAGGTAGTCTGTTTTTCATCAAATCAGAATTAATTTCATGGGAATATAAGAAGGTTTTTTGTAATTATATGATGAAAACTTTGCCTAGATTTATCACCCATGAACTTGGTTCTAACCCAAAGAAGGACACATCGAGGCAAAGCCTGTGCTTTCAAATCTGATTTTATTCTAGATCATTTTAAGCTTTCTTTTGTTGAAGCATCCCCCTTAAACCAATGGGACAATCTCGGTTAAATCTGTAGTAGTGTTTATGGGAAAATAATGATTACTGACTGTAAAGTTCTTCTCAAACTTTTTTTATATATATATGATAGATAAACCTTCCCAGGAGCTAGTGAGGTTTTCAAGGAAAATGACTGATAGCTGATGTATATTTTCTCCTTGCTAGTACTTGATAGAGAAATATGATAGGTCATACCAATGGAGTATCAAGGCTACAGCCATTTTTCTTTCAATTAAATCTAAGAGGAAATAAGCAATCTTGCAATGTTTATTTGAAAGGCGATGGTTCCCCCCTCATGAATGGGCAGCCCCCAAATGGCTTGTATGATTACTGTGATTTTTCAAGCCTGTCATAGGCATAGGAGCTTCCAATACAAGAGATTCCTTTCTCTTGTGTGATCCAGTGTTTAGCTGAGATTGCTAACACTGCTGTAGGTAAGAGCCTGTCAAAGTTCCCATTATAAGGCTCTCCTTTGAAGGATTTATTACAACCAGAGCTGTACCAAACTATTTTCCCCACATACTGCAAAGTGAGGTAAGCTTGAGGCCAAATGAGTTACTACACATTGCAACAGAAATACGGAACAAGGCACATTGATAAAAGTGCTAAAATGCCTTCTCAGTTTCTTCCTCCTCCCCAGTTATTTCACAACATACATTTTATTTTGAGATCGGATGATTTGTAAGCAAATATCTGAATGTTTTCCATATAGTTGTCCTAAATAGCAATGCAACATTCAGGTATCTTCACTTTAAAAGATACTGTAGATAGACTGTTAGTCTATAAGTGTTTTTCAAACTTGGACAAGTTTAAGATGTATGGACTTCAATTGCCAGGATTCTCCACATTTTAAGAAGTTCACCTAAGTTCTTAAAGTTGCCAAGTTTGAAAAACACCGGCCTATGGTATCCCCAAATTAGAAGTTGGACAGCAGCTTTGCTGGCTAATAAATATTCTTAAAGGCCTCCAGCTTCATGAGCCACAATTCACTTATGAGATAAATGGAAATAGCATTTCATTTCTGAAGGTCTAAATCAGTGTTTATCAAACTTGGGACTTTAATATGGGTGAACTTTAATTTCAAGTTCAGGTCCCAGAATTCCTTGGCCAGTTATGGCGATTTTTAACTCATAACCTATATCAATTTACTTGTGTCAGAAATAACCATCTCGATGGAGATAGGCGCAGTATACAAATCGAAATAAATTGAATTGAAACCTGTGTAAGCATTTTTTTCCATTCCTATCCCCTGCCCAGCTTCTTTCTAATGCAGTTTAGCTGCTGCAATGCATTTGATTAAATGAGCTGCAGCTCAGGAAAGCTTAGGCCTTTTAATAAAATACGTTAAATTGAAAATGTGTTAGCAGACTCCTCCCACTTTTCATTTTATAAGAGTACACAATGAAACATTTCCCATTCTAATCTTGGCAGTGTGAACAGCAAATACTTGTACCTTGTACTAATGGCAAAATTGACAACCCCAGTACCTCTGGCAAATAGCCAGTCACGGCTAGAGATGTGGGCAGCTTAATGGTTCCCCATTTCTTAACGTTCATCAGCCAGCTCCATCCGTTCAAAGACATAATTCAAAACATAAGGCATTCTGAAGCTATTTTATCTCCATGTGATTCATCAGGTGCCAGTGCTACGTTTATGTGCCAAAAGCTGTATCTATTTTTCAGTTTACTTCAGCTTCCTGCAGCCATTTAGCCTGCTCACATGAGGGTCCCATCCCTCTTCCCTACTTCTCTGTTATGCCATCCTCGGTCCCCAGTATGTCTACAGTGAGGGAAAACTACTTAAGAGGCTTTTGTTCATTTTCATTGTAATGTGATCAGATGCCTAATGCAAGCAGGAATACTATCTTAGCAGTTTCCCAACTCGCTACTTGAATTCTGTTCAAAAGAGCCCAAGTACGCGTTCTTTTCAGATTTCCCTATTTAACATGGGAATGGCAGGAACTATACAAAAACTATAAAATTTGCTGGCAACTTTCATTTGATTACTTTCTTTCTGAAATGTGTAAAATTGAATAAATAAGCCAATAACCAGTTATGCTATTTTCATGGGGGTAATCCTGCCTAGATAATTCCATTCTTTTCCAAATATGGTATATGCTGATTTGTAATGTTGAGTAACTGGTAATAACTCTCTTAGCAATTTCTATTAAAAAAGATTTAAAGTCCTCCCTCCCTCCCTCCCTTCTTTCCTTCCTTCCTTCCTTCCTTCCTTCCTTCCTTCCTTCCTTCCTTCCTTCCTTCCTTCCTTCCTTCTTTTAGTCTCCCTTATGCAATTCCATCTTTACTTCCTTGTATATATCTGTCAATTGCCCAAAACACTAATTACTCCTTAACTTGATGTCTTTCTAGTAAACCTTCAATCTGGCATGGTAAAAATTAGCAATTTCCAAAACCCATTCACCTTGAATGCTTACCAGTAGTCATGAGAATCAGGATTTCCTGAAGAACTCCAGATTGAAAGTTTGCAATTTAACACAATTCCCCAAAAATTCTGGAGGATAAATTTAGACATGAGATTGACAATATATATTTTTATTTATTTGTTCTTTTTGCTGGAAAAAGAACATACCACCATGTTTGTGCACCCTACATGCCAATAAGAAAGAAGTCCCAAAACAGAATCTTTTGGTTTGCTGTTTGTAAACTCTTTGTATGATTGTCAGAAGTAATAACTTCTGAGTAAATATTGCTTATCTAAATATTTATTATTTTGAAATGAATCTTATATGCGCCGCCCTGGGTCCGTTTGGAGAAGGGCGGGGTATAAATTTAATAAAATAAAATCAATATCAATTCAGGTTTACATCATGTTCAGCATAATCTGTATTCCTTTTTTCCCAATAGTCATTCTTATAAACCAGATTAAATTGGAAGCAAATTGGGTCCTTTTTTAGGAGAAGGGCGAGGTATAAATTGGATTAATAAATAAATAAATAATGTTAACGTGAAAATTAAGATAAACACCAATGTTGCTTAAAACAGAGTAATTTCTCTGGAAATTAATGCTTGACTCTGTTTATGAGGTCTTTCTATGTTTAAAAAAATTTCTGCATCCTTTTGAGCATTCCCACTAAATGTGGAACTGAGCATGTACAGACATTTTATTATACAGTAATCCATATGTCGCAAAAGAGGAAGTCTAATTCTGAAAGGTCAAGTGGCTGTTACTGTGGCTGGTCATGATAGGGACTCAATCTAACTAAAATCCAATTTCCCTTTAACATAACTATGTGGTGTTCAGAAACAATTTTAATTTCTATCTGAAATTAAACAACTGTGGCTAACCTTAGATACAGTAATTTGAAACAATTTTAGAAAATGATTTGGGAAAAGTATTGCTCCAGCAACAATTTGAAAGGAGCCAATTCTAGAAAATGAGCTAGGAAAATGTATTGTTTTACACAGATGCCAACAGCAGTTTAGCTTTTGTTATATAGTAAACTGTAGCTAATTGAAAGCATAACACTTAACGGTGGTTAACTGTCTCCTTGTGGCCATGCAGGTATGCCAAAAGATAGGAAAGCATACAAGCTGGGAAAAAACAAGCACGGTCCCATCTTGACAAAGCATGATTGTAATGCTTCCCCCCAACAGTCATATTCTTCCTTCATCGTTATTATTTCAGAGACCAAAATATATCCTCCTTTTATCCATGCTGCTGCTGCGGCATTACTTTGCTTTACTTTTTTTTGTTCAGATGAGAGAAGAAATGAAGACAGATCCCATGCAAGAGCTGACGGGGAAAAACCTTTGGGAAGAACGTCTGGCAGATAATCTAGGTATGTTCTACAGAACCAATTTGAAGAGACTTCTTTGCTCCTGGAGGCATCATCTTCCACCACAGCTATTTTTCAATTTAAAATTGGCTTGCCTGTTTCTGCCATACTGAGCTGTGGGAACAGAAAGTCAAGTGAACTTCTACAAGTACATATTTGGAGTTCTTGATGCTTTCAACTTTATGAGGAAGTCTACTGATGCAGTTATTTTAAATTGATTTGATAAGTTGAAATGACATTTTGCCACTTGTATCATCTCTGCTGGCTGTTTTGGTTCCATTCTTTTGTGCTCATGATACTTTTTCATCTATGTTTGCTGTAATTTTTATTTATTATTATTATTATTTTAGAGAAGGAAAAGAAATGCATAAGGAAAAACTAAAAGAAGAATTACATATTCTTCAGCTGAAGATGATTCAATTGAACCTATTTCTGTTCATACCTTACTATACAATTGTTTATATCTACCTTTTCTGTGGAAAAGGCTTTTAAAAAGGGAAAATTACACTAAACTCTAAACGTAATATAAACAGACCGAAATAGTCCATCAATCAAGATTCACAGTAGCAGAAAACCTGGCCAGGTATGAAAAGTCAGTTCTTCAAGTTATATATAACTGTCATATAACACCTATTTTCTACCTTTCTAGTAGTATTTTTTTTTGCTATCAAAAACCTAGAGTTATCTGCACAGATGCCAAATCAAATTGATGACATTGATGAACTGAAACTGTCATACAAATGTTACTGCATGTACTTGTGTCATTTAAAAGTTTTTTTCCTTGTGACATAGGTACAGAAATATAAACTGAGATACTTGTGTGATGACATCATCATTCATGTGTCAGAATTTCCCTGCCACTCCTGTGGAGACCCATAATATGGATGCATAATATCTGTTTCTTCTGTCTTAAATTAAGTTAGTCGCTGCACCATATAATGCAAACCCTATGAGCATTCAGAAAAAAACAATAGATCTTTCATAACAGAGTATATAATTTTTGCCCAAATAGACCCATTCTGGCACATGTCCGCATCACATGAATTACTATTGTATTTTCAGTACTACATCTACAATTATTTTTTTTGTTTTGAAAAAGTTTTATTGGTTTTACAATTTTTTCTATAGGGTAGGGTAAGGAATACAGAAAAATTTTGAAAGCATTCACGCCGCAATCGTCGGCTCTTCCGGGACTTCAAAGTACATCATAACAATAAGCAAAGAAAAACATTTTTCATAACACTACAAAATGAAAGCAAGATCAAATATCTAAGTTCTCAGTTCTATGCAGTCAGTCATTTATATAAAAAAATCCTAACACAAATATTATACAAAATTGTTCAGAAAAATCAAGGCAAAGTTATTTTCTCGATCTAAGTCTCTTGGCAATTGTATCTTCTTCTTCTCCCCCCTGGCCCTCAGTTGGCGGGGCCGAGGCCCCCTCCGTCCCCCCTGGATCTTCCCCCAGGATAGAGGAATGTTTTTTAAGAAAGGCTTCCGCCTCAGCAACTGTTTTAATCCTCACTCTTCCTCCTTCCCAGAACACCAGCATCCCTTCGGGTGTCACCCACTTGAACCAAATCCCGTGGTCAAACAATGTTTTAGACAAGAAGGAAAATTTCCTTCTGGCATCTCTAATTTTTCTTGGGATCTGCTTCAAGATGGCAACAGTCTTCTGTTGGTAAATTAACGGGACCCCCCTCTGTGCTTTCAGGATCTCCTCTCTGGTAGACCTTCTAACAAATTTCACATGTATCTCTCTAGGCACTTCATTTATCCTGGCATATGCAGAGTTTATTCTATAGGCTAGGTCAATGTCCCCCCTGATCTCATCCTTAGGTTTTTGTAAATAGTCTGCTAAAATTGTGCTCATAAGATCAGGGAGGCATTCACCAGATTCCTCAGAAACATTTTGAAATCTCAAAAAATATGTCATTCTTTCCATATCCATCCTAGACACATGCCCATATATTTCCACAACCTCATTAGTAACATTTTTAATTTCCCCCTTAGCCCCCGCCAGCCCCCCTTCCAATTCTTCATTCTTCTGTGTGTTTTCCAGCACTTGTCTTCTTGTATCCAACAACTCCTTCTTGAAATTAATATTTTCAGCCCTCTGGGCCTTAATCTCTTGTACCAAGGTCTGTATAACAGTTTCAAGAGAAGCCATCCTTTGTTCTAAACTTGCCAGCGCTGTTTCTTGTGCCATGGTTAGATGTTAAAGTCAGTGCCAATAAAATGGCGTTTTCAGGGTGGGGCTGGTTGGGCAGGCCAGGAGCCAAAAGTTTCTTTCAGGGCTGTAGAGTTGTAAAAGTTCAGAAACCAAGAGAGAAACAATTTTCCATCTCAATAGTTATAATAGCGAAGGCACTCCAGAAAAGAGATCACAAATCCAAAAGGAAAAATTTCTTCATTACTAGCCAGAGAGAGTCCAAATTGCAAAGAGACGCTGGAAATTTTCCATTAGTAAATAGTCAGGCAGGAACAAAGAGAGGCCATCTTCCACCGCCTAACACAGAGACCACAGGAGAAAGTGATGAAAAAAGAAATTTTTTCAGCCAGACCTAGAGACATTGTTGCAAGCCGCAAATCACTTTCCCTTAGCGCAAACAGTCAGGATTAAAAATTTCCGTTCCTCGCCGCGAGGAGCCATTTCCAAGTGCCGCTTAAGTCCGAGGGGTTTTTTTTGGAAACAAACACCCCCCTCCCAGTCCATTCAGCCTGGCTGACCACAGAAAAAAAAGTTTTTAAACACTCACTCTCCCTTTGCAGCTGAAGCCTCGGCAAGCCTTTCGAAACCGGCGATTAGCTCTCTCCATAGAAGCAAATGGTGCCGCCTTCCTTAGGCGAAGGGAAATCCCCCCGCAGCATGTCCTTCTTCACCTGTTTCCGAAGACAAGGGTCGCCTTCCCACCGCCGTGAGAGGAACAGCCCAGGCAAGCCGGACCTACGGAGGACCCATTCGCAAAATTCGAGGGGTCCCGCCCCCGTGGGGGGGCAGAAAAAGAAACAAAACGGCGAGCGAGCGCTAGGCTCGCCCGTCGCCGTCGGAGCCGGAACCGAAAGATCATCTACAATTATTGATTAAAACTCTTTATCTGCGATGCATAGAAGTTTTATACATGCAAACTCTCTCTTTTTAATTAATAGGAAGTTTATATTTATAGAGAAATAAGGGATGCCAAAATAATTTTACAGTTTTGCAGGTGTATATTCCAATTTCTTATCCTATGCTTCCCTATGCCCTTGAATATTTAAACAATATAATCTAGCAAACCACTTATAAATAAGAGTTTCAGGATTATTACTTCGGAAAGTTATGCTAAATTGTTTGTAAATAGATGGAGTTCTGAAGTATTTATGGCTATTGGTTGATATCTAAATATTAAATGTGTTTTAATTAAATATATTATCATCACACCATGCTTTTTGGCAAAAAAGAAAATCAGGACTTCAAAAAAAGGAGCCAACTCCTATTGGCTGATGATTTGCTGAAGAGGGAGGATGGGAATCTGACGATATTGTTTGCTTATCATATGAATATACCCCAAATCAGTACATTCCCACTTGGTAGGGATCTACAACAGGGAAACAGAGGCAGGGCCAACGGCTGCAGTGTCATCATTAACAAATGTCTGTAGAGATTCTCAGTAATCAAGGTCATGGCTGTCCCAAAGGTACTTTTTCAGGGGGCAACTGGATTTTCTTGTTTTTTTCTTTTGAAGATGTTTCTCTTTTCATCCAAGAAGCTTCTTCAGCTCTGACACGATAGTGGGGAATGGAAGGATTTATATTCTTTGCAGGCAGCTAGTCATTTGCATCCTTTTAGAGGGTCGTTGAAACACTTGTAGGTTTATCTGTGTCCTCAGGATCACCTGAGTAGTGCTCCTGGTTCCTGTAGTCTGCCTTTTCCCCCCTCTGGAAATCCATTCCTACTCCCACACCATTCCAAGGGTGTTCATCCAAAATTGTATAGCTAAAAGTCTGTAAACATTCTCAGTCCTCCAGGTCATGATTGTCCCAAAGGTGCTTTTTCAGGACACAACTGGACTTTCAAATGACCAGCGGACTGCATTCCCTACCAATATGTCAGAGATGAAGAAGCTTCTTGGATGAGAAGTGAAACGTCTTCAAAGAAAAAAACAAGAAAGTGCAATTGCCTCCTGTTTAACAAACAATGAATTTTCTGTATGGATTCAAATAGGAAAAGAGTATATTTTGTGTGTGTAGGACTCCTGCTTTTTTGCATCTCTATGTGTGCCTTTAACTCAGTCATGTCTCTTGATGGCAATGTGGACATGTCCCTGTAGTATTTTGGGAAGCTTTTTGAGAAGTCATTTGCCACTATTTCCTTCTTAAGGCTGAAACAAAGTCACCGGGCCAAGATCACCCTAAGGCAGGAGTAGAACCAGTGATGGGATTCAGCCGGTTCGCACCTATTCAGGAGAACCGGTTGTTAATTTTCTAAGCAGTTCGGAGAACCAATTGTTGGAAGAAATCTTATTTTGGTTTTTTCCACTTTACAGGGCTAATCCTGTAAGGAAGGCAGGAAGGAAACATTTGGGTGTTGCTTCTAGCCTCATCTTTATTGCTCTGCTTACAGAAACTGTCTCTCTGGTTAACCCTTATAACATTGTAACAGCTAAGTGCCCATTGACCTGAGTGATGTTGAGCTGACCACGCCCACATGGTCACATGACCGAGCCATGCTGGTCATTAGGGTAGAGAACCGGTTGTTAAATTATTTGAATCCCACCACTGAGTAGAACTCACAGTCTCCCAGTTTATAGCTTGATGCCTAACAATTACAGGTAGTCCTCCAATTAAAACAGTTCATTTAGTGACTGTTCAAAGTTACAATGGCACTGAAAAAAGTGATTTATGACCGCGTTTCACTCTTATGACAATTTTAGCTCCTCCATGGTCAAAACGTGGGTGTTTGGCAACTGGGGAATATTTATGACAGTTGCAGTGTTCCCTTGTCATGTGATGCCATTTTGTGACCTTCTGACAAGCAAAGTCAGTGGGAAAGCCAGATTCACTGAACAACTGTGTTACTAACTTAACAACTGCAGCAAGAAAGAGCCATAAAGTAGGACAAAATACACTTAACAAATGTCTCATTTAGTAACAGAAATTTTGGGCTCAATTGTGGTCATACGTCAAGGACTACCTGTACTCAAAACTGGGTCTTATTGTACCACTCATAAATTCACACTACATATACAAATATATATTAGAACAAGGTTATGTATTTGCGTCATATGATTTCCTGGTTTGAAAAGCTAAGAGACAAATTTTGCATAAGCACCGAGCCATTCAATTCTTCCTTGAATACAAACTGTGATTAAGTTATTTAATGAAGTTAATTAATAATTAATTTAATCAATAAATTATAAATTAAATAAATAAAGTTAGGAACATTTGCCACCAGGTGATTACTCCTCTTTTATTTAAATTTCTGGGCCACTTTGACAATTTCTGTTTTCATTATCTGTTAAACAACCAAAATCAATTTATTTCTTTAAAAGTAACATTTTTTTTGCTACATTATGTAGCATCTTCACCCATAACTCCTCCCAGTTATTGATGTTAGAGAATAATTCTGTTTTATTTTATAGAATGTACTTTTATTGGTCAATGATGAAATAAATGTGTGTCTGTCTATGATTAAATCAGGAAGTTTCTAGCTAACTGGAGTTCCTCCTTTTGGTTCGCCCTTCTGAACACCACAAAATTTTAAGCCTACGTTATTCACTAACTGAATAATCAATACAGTTTATTTTATTTAAAATTCTTATTAATCTGAGAATTACTTATTTAATCAATGTGTGTAATAATGGAGGAAGGAATGAAGTTATGAGCAAAGTCTCATTTATGGATTGGTTATGTTTGTCTAATGTGGTAGGATTGCTGGAAGTTAAATGGCATTTTTATGAAGCATTGATAACTGCAAAAATGTATACTGAAAAGAGTAGTACTTGTGACTCTCTTGGCCTTTTCCTTCAAAGCAGGAATCTGAGGGAGAGAAGAAATATCAGGAAAAAGCCAGATAGTAAGCCTTTTTTTCTTCCCTTCCTTCAGAATTTCTGAAAAACTGTTTATTCCCATTCCTTCCATAGAGATTGCAGAACTAATATTCCTGCTCACATTCCAAACGCTAATGTAGGCCTGTAGCCAGGCAGGCATCTGGAGATAAGGAAGCTGAAAGATATCCAGGTGATTTGGCAGGTGAAAGGAAATTAATGCAGCCAGAATATAAGTAGTGGTAATTAATATATCTGGAATGATATAATTACAGTAAATATTAATGCAATGAAATTTAATTTTATAATACTTTAAGTGCCTAGTTTTTATTAATTACCCCACTGTTCTACATTTAGTGTCCTTACTGGTGAGAAGTAGTAGTAGTTATATGCTTACTGGAGTAATCAAAAGGAAAAGGCCTAAAAGCAAATGATCTTGCTTATTTATTTTGAAATTCATTGAGGGACCTTTAAAAGGGTTTTGCACGCATTATTGGTTGCTTTCCCTTTACGGCAAGCATGCCGCCTATGTAAAATACAAATAAATACAAGGCTTGCACCTTACTCATCTCACCCTCCTCTGCTTATATTGTCTGGGAAGGATGGAAAATGAAATCCACCCATCTTGAAAAGGGTTAGAATTCTTTGTGAAGAGAGGCTTGTAAATCTGTACTTGGTGTAATTGTTCTACAATGTCTTATAAAATGTATTGTGATCAGCCAGATGCACACGATGAAACTCAAAAACTCACAGGAACTATAGTTTTAAAGTATTTCTAGGGCAGAAAGAATAGGCTGCTAGCTGAACAATTTGCCTGCATCGGAACTGGATTTCTTACACTATTAGTCTTATACTAGGAGATCCTGCCATTGAAAATGAATATATGTGGTAATGAATAGGTGATTTCTTTTTTATTTGTTTGCTACTAAAAGGGTTCCTAGTCCCCTTTCTATTTTTCTTTGTATAGATGCTTCTCTACATACTAGAGAGCTATTTCCAAGAAAAATCAAAGCATTTATATGTGTAATGTTTGCTCTTGAACCATATACAATTTTGGAGTAGATATATATGCAAACCTGCTCTAAAAATGTTCATATGATATGTATATCTTTCTTCCTATTTGCCAATCGGCATTGAAGGTGATAAAGCTTTTGCTGTTTTTTAAAATGAAAATTAGTTTTGCTGGATTCTGTTCTTGTGGAAAGAAGCTTCCATTTCTCTCTCTTTTTCGCTCTTTCTTTTTATTATGCTGTGCCTTGGGTTGTCTTACCCACTTCTTTGAACAGTGGAATCGATTCAGTTGGATGTGATAAGTCTTTAACAAAAGGACACATGTTAGAGATCAAATGGGAATTCCCCATTCTCAACCTCTCTGCTGAGACTGCCAACACAGGGTCCAATTAGTGTCAGTTGCCATAATGGCTTTTGCGATGTGGGTTAGTGAGAAGTGGTCTGAAACCACCTTGTGCACTCCACACAAGTTATATGGTAACACTAGATGATATATGTTTGGGCCACTTTTACCATTCTTTGTCTTTCATGCAATTCTAGGCTCATTAGCAGATTTCACTCATTCTCTGTTCTCATTAGTCATCCTGCCCTCCCGCATACATACACATGGTATAAAATAGACGAAGAGATGAAGAAAAATGGAGCCTGCCTTATTTTAGTTTTTTAATAAAAAAAAAAAATCTTATCCATTTATCGTGAGATGCCAAAGGCAAAGAGCAAGGAATGATGATAGAACAGCTTCCTTGTGGTTGTCTTTGGACATACTGTGAATCTTCACCTTGATCTAAGCCCATGGTGGCGAACCTATGGCACGCATGCCAGAGGTCACGTAAAGCACCCTCTCTGATGGCACGCGAACCGTCACCCCAGTTCAGTTCCGCTGCACATGCACCTCCTGCCAGCCAGCTGGTCTTTGGACTCTGCCCATGGTAGCAGGGCACATGTGGGGGGCTTACGTGCACATGCACGGAGGATGGGGTGCTTGTGGGGACTGTATGTGCATGTGGGGGGCAGGGCGCGTGAAGGGAGCTGCACATACATGCACTGGGGGTGTGGGGCATGCAGGGGGGCATGTGCATGTACAGGCATTGGGGCACGTGCAGGGTAGTGGTGGGTTTCAAATTTTTTAGAACCTACTCTGTAGGTGTGGCCTATTTTGTGGGGGTGGCTTGGTAGTCAGGTGACAGGGTGGGAGTGGCCACCTTTTAAAATGTGGTGAAACTCATTTAACAACGCTCTTGCTTAGCAACCAAAATTTTGGACTCAATTGTGATGATAAATTCTTTCTTTCTTTCTTTCTTTCTTTCTTTCTTTCTTTCTTTCTTTCTTTCTTTCTTTCTTTCTTTCTTTCTTTCTTTCTTTCTCTTTCTTTCTTTCTTTCTTTCCTTCTTTCCTTCCTTCTTTCCTTCCTTCCTTCCTTCCTTCCTTCCTTCCTTCCTTCCTTCCCTTCCCTTCCCTTCCCTTCCCTTCCCTTCCCTTCCCGTTGGGTCACTGGCAGCGGCGGGCCAGATTTACTTCCAGGTACACCGGTGGAACCCCCTCTCACCGGTTCTCTAAATTTCACCAACCGGCTCTCGCGAGTAGGTGCGAGCCTTCAGAAACCCACCACTGGTGCAGGGGGGCATGCACACATTGCATTTTGGAGGTTTGGGTGCATGCTTTGAGCACTCAGTCCGGAAAAGGTTAGCCGTCACTGACCAAGGCTTTCGTAGCAATCTGATATAAAATAGTGCTGATAATATAAAATAATTATCAGTTCTGATAATTAAGTTGCATCGATGTGCAACTATTTGATATGGCGAATAATTTCACTCTGGAGGGAAAGGACCTTTGCACTGATGATGCATGCACAAGCCTCCCCCTCCCCTTAACCACTTGGACCAAACCAGCAGGGCCACTTCAATTTGATGCCAGGAATGGAAGTTCTACGTCAAGTTGAAGAATTGCTTTGGGTGGTACTATAATGGAATATAGGATGACCTTGGAAGATAGGTGAAAGTTTGGGGGCAAGTTATAAGTGAGAAAATGAAGGGGGTGCTTTCGCACTCAGATGGTTATGTTAATGTAATTTACATAAATATAGAGCTGGTACTTCTGGAAGTACTTCTATTTTTCCTAGACTACTCTATAAAGCTGACATAAATCTTGTAAGTCTGAAAGTAGAGGTCCCACTTCTCCAAAAACTAGAGAGGGTCTCTTATGTTGGGATGTTTTTGCCACTCCTCTTTTTCAGACTCAACTTTGCTTATCAGAACATTCTCTAGACTTTGGCTCAGTGGTGAGATTCACTTACCTTCCCTACCAGTTCGTAAATGTGAGCGCACGCACCGTGTTTGCACATGCACACCACCTTCTGCGCATGTGCAGAAGGTCACACATTACATCGGGGTGGGTGGGCTGCCACTGCCAGTTCATCCGAACTGGAGAGAAGTGGCTGAATACCATCTCTGCTTTGGCTCTTTCTTTTGTCTTCCATGGTCATTCCCATGTACACTTTCAGTGCCATTTCATCAGACTGTACAACACCTATGAATCTTCCCACAGGCAGCATAAAAATTTAATTAATAAATAGATAAATGATAGATGATGCTAAAGGATGGGTGGACGGACGGAGAGACAGACAGACAGATAGGGCTAACAGAGTGACCAAAGTTGCCCAATAAACCTTTGTGTCTAAGGATAAACTATAGTCTGAGTCTTTTCACTCATATTTTTCCCTTTCACATATTTTGAAAGTATATTACCATTTTTTTCTTAAAATTGGGGGATGTATGAGAAAAAAATAATTTTTAGAAAAACGAATTTAAGTTCTCATGGTCATTTTGGTGAATTGCTATAAAACCACTGTCTAAATGAATAGCAAAGCCAATAGCACATTGCTAACATGATTCCAAATACTTTGCTCTTGCAGTCCAAAGACATGAAATCAGAACTGGCAGGTTTAAGCCTCTAAAAAGGCCATGTTATAGTTTCCAATTTTGCCTTTTAATTCTGACTAGGGCTGCCTAGTTGGGTTCAAGGGTTATGTATTTCTAACTGAAAATGCTATCTGTTTTCCGGGTGGAGTAGCAACAGTAAAGGTTCAGAAGAATTCTAAGACAAACTGCGTTGCAAAAATAATATTGGTGCATTTGTATTTAAGGTAAACAAACCCACATATGGGCACACAAATATACCGAGACAATTCCTATTTGAAAACAAACATAGACTGAACAAGTCTCACTCACAGTTATTATGGAGAAAAATTGGTTCCCAACAGCAGTAGTTCCCTTAAACATTTATGAAATTTCTTCTCAACAGATGTTAATATTTCTCATGTTTTCTTTACGTCTCACAATGTGTCTGTTTCTTTTTTTTTGAAATAATTTTTTATTAGTTTTAACATTTTATAAAAGGAAAGGGGTAGGTAAGGTATTTTAACAATATTTTAGAGCTTCCACATCGGGGTTGGTGACCGCCTCCGAGTCTTCTTGAGTAAGTTCCATTAGGAAATAATAAAAATAGGAAGGGGTACATACATTTTAAATCATAAGTTTCATAATCAAAAGTAAAATTTCATACATTCAATTACTTTGTTTCTATTAACATCCATACAGGAATTACCATACATAAAAAAAGAGAAAAAGAGTTATTTTTGTGATCTGAGCCTCTTTGCTATTGTTTCTTCCTCCTCCACCCCACCAGTAGGCGGAGCCGTGGCCCCTCCCGTTCCCATATCGTCATCATCCAGGATTGAGGAATGTTTTTTAAGAAAATTCTCCGCCTCTTCCACTGTTTTCATTCTAACTCTTCCTCCCTCCCAGAATACCAGCATCCCTTCGGGCATCAACCACTTGAACCACACCCCCTTTTTATGTAATTTTTTCGATAGGAAGGAATATTTCCTTCTTATATCTCGTATTTTTTTAGGGATCTGCTTCAGTATGGCCACCTCATTTTGCTGATATATCAAAGGCTCCCCTCTTTGTGCTCTCAGTATCTCATCCCTTGTTGACCTTCTTATGAATTTAATATGTATCTCTCTGGGTACATCGTTTATTCTGGCATATGCTGAAACAATGTGTCTGTTTCTAGTGTGAACTTTACTAGTTGGTTACTGAACAGAAGCTACAAGACAATGTTTTCTAGACATTTCCTCCTTAGGTTCCTCTGGTATTTCCTCAGCCTTTGCCACTCTTGAGAGACAACATGCAATTGTGGTCCCTGAAAGCATGGATTTTGCAAATTTTATTTGATACATATTAAATAAACAATACTTTGTCTGATATAAAGAGATCCTAAGAACAGTGGAATATTTCTTAATGCTGCCTGCAGCAATCATGCAGTAAATGTTGTAGCTTGTGAATAGCTTTGGCATTTTACCTACAATACAGTTGTAGTACTCTGGGCTAAGCTATTAAAATTGAATTTCAACAAATCTGCCAGAGTGCCTGTATGTGAAACATGAAGAATTTGCCAAGGAATTCTTTTTTTTTTAAAGTATTCTCTGATTTATTCTCAGTGAGAAAAAGAATAAAATAGATGTTGAAATGAGGAGACCACACATAATGATGCAAACGAAGGTATACCATATTATTAGACCATGTAGGCCCAAATCCCAACATGTCCAATTTGCTTTCATAAATAACAGTCTAAATTTAACCACATTATAGTCACTTTGAGTTCAATGAGAAATATATGTCAGTCATATGGATCATAACTCCTCTATTTATTTCAGATAAACGCTTTGCTGCCAAATTCCAAAATGACTTTGCAGCATAGCAACATCCAAACAACAGTGAAATTGCAGAAAATGCTTCTCATAGCTATCAGTATATAATGATAAAAGCATCGGTCTTTCATAAAAAATGTCCACCTCCTATAACTAATCATGACCAACAGTGTCCTCAGAAAATTGGTAATATCAATTAAATGCTGGAATTCTCTATTTGCCTCACAGTGTCTGTTTCAGGAACAGAACTCATAGACAGCTAACTCCCAATGTTTTAAACATTGAGAACATTTTATTGTGTTCTGTCTCATGTTTAAATGAACTGATAAGGAAAATCTAGTTAAGTGATGTGAAATATAAATACAGAATGATGCTTAATACTTAGGCAACAGAATAGAACAGAACAGAACAGAATAGAATAGAATAAGAGAGTTGGAAGGACCTTGGAGATCTTCTAATCCAACTCCATGTTCAGGCAGGAGACCCTATGCCATTTCAGACTAATGGCTATCCAATCACTTCTTAAAAACCTCCTACTATTGGAGCTCCCACAACTTCTGGAGGCAAGCTGTTCCACTGGTTAATTGTTCTCACTGTCAGGAAATGTCTCCTTGGTTCTAGGTTGGTTCTTTCCTTGATTAGTTTCCATCCATTGCTTCCCCCCCCTGCCTTCAGGTGCTTTGGAGAGTAGATTGACCCCCCTATTGGTGTTGGGTTATGAGTCCTGTTTTGCCACTCCCACCCAGGAGACGTCCATGAACACTACTCCAAAGCTATGCAAAAAACTGCTGTTTTTATCCACTTGTCAGCCTTCCTACATTAATTTCTTAGACAGTAAAGATCTGGAGCATTTCCACTTCTATTCAGTTGATTCTTCTTGAAGGTGATAGCCTAGGACAGGGGTCGGCAAACTTAAACACTCAAAGAGCCATTTAGACCCGTTTCCCACAGAAAAGAAAACACTGGGAGCCACAAAGGTCCTAACCAGAATCTCCCCCCCCCCTTTCAATTCTGGAGCTGACCGGAAGTTCAGTTCCCCCACCATAGAGTCTCCTCCTAGTGCGGCGTCCTTTTTCCTCTACCTGTCATAACTGAAAGCCCTATCAATTGTGGAGACAACTGGAAAACCCTCCCCTTGCCATAGAGTCTTCTCCTGGCACACAGTGCTTCTCTCTCCCCACCCCCACCGGAAGCTCCTCTCAAAATTGTGGCGCCGACTGGTGATGGAGCCACAGCAGAGGGATGAAAGAGATACATGTGACTCCATAGCCGCAGATTTCTGACCCCTGGTCTAGGAGATACCAGCTACATGAGCCTTATGTGGCTTTTCTAGGTTTAAAATAAGCACTTTCACTTGTACCTGGAAACATATTGGTAATATGTGGCCTGCTGGCAAAACCAGTGTGACATGACATGGTGGCTTTCATCTGCCAACAGGTAGGTTGTCACATTCTGCTTCTCTGGAATCTAGTTTATGTCTATACCAAACTGCAGATCATTGTCTCACTTGGCATGGAATAGGCTATTTGCTGATAAAACTAATATAGATTTTAACATATGCAGAAGAAAGGGAGGGGAAAGGCAATTCAAAGAAAAGCATATTTCAGCCTGTGCTACCTGAGCTGGGATTGGTCAGTGAGCTGGATTTGACTTGGTTGGGAATCTCTATTATTTTGTTGTGCATTTTTATTCTGTACCCATTTATGGTATAGTCAGTTATTTTTTTTAAATATTTTGAGGTAGTATTATGTTTATTGTTAAGTGTCTTCTCACTATTGGGGCAGAACCACAGGATATTAATTCATAATCAAACAAGAATGATAGGCATTCTCTACAGGGTGTATTATGAGCTTGAAAATGAGTTGACTTAGCAAACAAATAGCCTATTTTTAAAAAATGCAGGAAGTTTTTTAATATAGGAATTCAAACCAGGAGCGCAAACTACGTTCTTTACAATACAATACAATACAATAGCAGAGTTGGAAGGGACCTTGTAGGTCTTCTAGTCCAACCTCCTGCGTGGGCAGGAACCTTATACCATTTCAGACAAATGGCTATCTAACATCTTTTTAAAGACTTCCAGGGTTGGGGCATTCACAACTTCTGGAGGCAAGCTGTTCCAGAGGTTAATTGTTCTAACTGTCAGGAAATTTCTCCTTAGTTCTAAGTTGCTTCTCTCCTTGATTAGTTTCCACCCATTCCTTTTTGTCCTGCCTCCAGGTGCCTTGGAGAATAGTTTGACTCCCTCTTCTTTGTGGCACCCTCTGAGATATCGGAACACTTTATTCACTTTGTTCTAGTGAATTAGTAAACCCTAATTCTGCTATGCTATAATCAATCACTGCCTTACCCAAGGTTTTTTTTTTAAATGATGGAATTTGTACAAAAATAATTTACCTGAGCTTTGACCCCATTCATTAATGTGTAGAGAATTGAATTCTTAAGGAATCCTAGAAATGGATTTTCACATAAAACTCTGTAAGTCTTGCTGACTGAAGCTACTGGAGCGAATGCCAAAGGATGAACTTCCCCCTTGTGCTGGCTGGCAAGGGCCCCTGGAAGAAGCCAATTTTAACCATTTTTATCTGAAACTAATTCCATTGATTTCAAAACAAGTGTGCTGAGAATTGCAGCCTAAGGCAGAAAAGCTAGCTGTTAAGTCAGACTGACATAGGAAACAAAACAAAACCCAGTGCTCATATTTTTTAAATGACAAGAAGAGCAAGAAAAAGAAATCTATATAGGAAAAAAACCCACGTTTTTTTCCATGGCACTAGCATTTGTCTCAGCGATCTCTTAATCCTTAATTCTCTTAAATGTAAACTTAAGGCAAAGTGTTCGACCATTTTGTGATTGGCTGGCTGATATGTGTATGTGTGTGTTCTAATGACCTATGAATATACAAATATGAAAGGGTACAGCTGGCATTTTTAATTCCGCTTTTTATCCTTTTCATTTTTTTGGAATGTGTGGTGCTTTTTTAACTCATTAATTATGTTAATGTCCTATTTTATCCTAATTCTCTTCATAAAGAGAGGATTAGTCAGAATATTATTTTAATAATTATTACATTTCAGTAGATTTCTATTTTATTGCTCTTGGAAGCTAAAGTTTTCAGAAACTACCAAAAATGGAACTGGGGAAACTATAATTTATTGCTTAATTTGCCAACTATCCTGAGTATCTGAAAAACCTATAAATATTATATCCAAGCAGCACTTCTGTGTCCCAGATTGTCAGTTAAGGAAAAAACTATTTTAGTTGCAACTAAAAAAATAATTCTTATGCTGCAGTAAGTCTCATGATACTTTCAAGTTCATCAATTTTATTTTTGCATAAGCTTATGAGTGTTTCATAGAAGTCTAAGGCATGTGTAGATCATTACTAGATAGCACTTTTGCTTTTCGTATGAATATTTGTGCAGCATACTAATGCTGCTGTAACCTTCCATGTATATCCAATGATATCTCAACACGAGCAATGGTAATGAAACAAGTAACCCAGTGGTGGGTTCTTAATCGGTTTATTACCGGTTTGCGGAGAGGGCATTTTGCGCCCGCGTGCTACTTGCTTTGCTTGTTGCTGCGAATGCCCAGTTGACAGAAAACTGTTTTGCGCATGCGCAGAAACATGCTGGCGACAGCAGAAGAGACCAGGGAACCAGTTTGGGGGCGTTGCAGGCCTGGGTCGCTGCTGGTTCCAGTGACGCAGGCCGCCATAGCACTACTGGTTCAGCTGAACTGGTCCAAACTGGTAGTAACCAAAAATCCCTTTCATGAATCCGCTCCCTGACTTCTCTCTGGATGCAAGAGGAGGAAAGTGAATTTGAGTCAGCAATGGAAAGCCTGGAGCCGAGTGTTGGTTGGGATTGGAGCTTGCAGAATGCTAGCCTGACAGAGCAGCCTCAGCTGCGTTGAACGGATGAGCAACAGGCTGAGGCTGACTGAAATGAGCCACAGCAAGTTGGCCAGACGGCTCCAGGCTAGGACGGGAAGCATGTGCTCCGCATTAGAGATATGGAGGAGGTGGGGTCCACACGCCTCTTGATCCAAGGATAGGTAAAGCAAAGCTAGATTATTTATGAGGAGGCAACCTCACCTTTTACGAAGGGCTGTACCTGTGTCACCTACTTAGTTCCATCCTGAGAACTTGACTGTTCCTGGAGAAATGTGCTCAGTTTTGTGCTTTGTATCTTGGCCTGTTTGACATGTGGACTGCTTTCCTGGACTTTATGTGTGCCCAGTGGACTTGGTTACCCACTGATTCTTGCCGAACTGAGCTCAGAATCTGAACCCACACAACAGAGGTGCTTTCTGAGGATCTTTTTGGGGGGGTTGAAGAAATACCTATGGAACTCTTGCAGTACATGCATGTGTATATGAGGACCGGAGAGCACAACTCTGATGCCACTTAATGGCAGCAACAATTCCAGGCAGCTATTTGCCATCATCTATTGGTTGGTTGGACTTTTGTACCCATAACAGGTAGCTGTAAGCTTAATAAATGAGACAATGACTGGATACATAGATAGGAATCCAGGAAGCAAAACACTATTAAACTCTTATTTAATAGTGTAGTTTATTTGAATGCTTCATAAATTACTACCATAAAAACTCATTACAGCAGACATTGGTTAATTGCAAGATTGTTCTGTAACACTTGTCTGCATAACAGTACTGAGTTTCTTGCATAACTCAACCTTGTAGTTGCTGTTTCAATAATGCTCTTTCCCATTATTTATAACTTTTCACATTATCTACATGCATTGGCAAGTCAACTTTCTTGTCTTCCCTAGACAAACTTCATCTCCCTGCTGGTCCTGCGTCAACTGGCCAGCACTTCCTGGAAGCAGAGTCTGTCAGAGAAAGGGAGAACAGGTGGAGATTTCTGGAAAAGTGATACTATTTGGGAAGCCTTTGGGTCTCAATAGCCCAGATTCGTCAATCAGGCCTTGCTGCTGGCAAAGCTAGTAGGCCAAGGCAGAGGCTCCCTTACGTGAAATAATATTAAGTGTGGTACCCAGAAAAAGTACTTTCACTGCCATGGAACAATAATCCCTGAGGTTAGGATGACCCCAAGCTATTGACCTTCATTCAGGCCTTAGAAATCTGGGTCTTTTTTCAGGCATTTGCACAGAAGACTTAGTAAGATCATATTAACATTATTCAGATTGTAAATATGACCATAGTTGTAATATTTTCCCCCCATATGTTCCCAATGGATTTTTTGTTTGTTTGTTAATCAGTCAGATTTGCTTTTTTTTGTAAATTGGATGGCCATATAAATTTAAAGTAAATAAATAAATAAGCTACTCCTCATCTTAGGGTCCTTATTGTCATCAACCTGCACATCTGTATTTCCTAAGAATTTCTCTAAGATCTGTAGGACCCCAGGGGCATTTTTTGGAATTAAAGATTACCCTTAATCTGCTGCGCATCGTACTATTCTCCCACTCATTTTCTCCTTAATTTTGAAGCATAGATAATGAAGCTGAAGCACAAATACTTTGGTCCCCAAATGAGAAGAGAAGACTTATTGATAAATATCTTGATGTTGGGAAAGATTGAAGAAAAAAAGAGAAGGGGACGCCAGAAGATGCTGTACTCCATGGAAAATTGGGCAAGACCTCGCAACTGAACAACAAAACAAAATAAATAAAGATGGTGAGTGAATGATTCTTTAAGGACCTTCTTAAGGATCTTCTTTTAAAACAATATTAGCTTAGCAAGAACCATGGTGGCACAGTGGTTAGAACGCAGTACTGCAGGCTACTTCTGCTGATTGCCGACTGACTGCAATTTGGCAGTTCGAATCTCACCAGGCTCAAGGTTGACTCAGCCTTCCATCCTTCCAAGATGGTTGAAATGAAGACCCAAATTGTTTGGGGCATTATGCTGACTCTGTAAATGGCTTAGAGAGGGCTGGAAAGCACTGTGAAGTGGTATATAAATCTAAGTACTCTTGCTATTGCTATCTCAATTTAAATTGCTGTCCACTTGACAGGAAACTGCCCTTGATCATCCTAACAATCTTAAAAATGATGGATGGTTTATGATAGCCCAAAAGGCAAAAAAAAAAAGAGTGACCAAATTCATAGAAATAATTAGTAGTGCTAATTAGCAATAATAATAACATTTTGAATCTCTGCCTGGAATTTCAGCTTCTTTGGCTTCCTGCCAAAGAGAGTTTCTATAGTGGTTACCCTTCATCTAGCCCTTACATTATTCCTAGGTCTGAACATAGCTTCTAAATTTTAAAGCATTTAATTGCCGGCACCCTTGCATCCGAAGGCTTTTACAGTCACCTAATTTCACATAGCAGATGTTAGCAATGCCAGTGATAGAACAGCAAAAGAAACCAAAGTTGGGGCTTAGAAAAAAAAAACTTTATAACTTTTGATTATGCAAAGGACAAATAAAGGAGGGGGAAGATAATGTGAAGAAAAGCACAGCGGTCAGCTTCACATCAGACATGGTATCTTTGTAATCCAATCTGCACTCTATTTTGCCAAGTATCCTGGGCTGTCACATCTGCCATCACCACCTGTGATAATTTTTTTCCTCTTTAACACTCAATAATCAATTACAAGATTCTCTTCCACCCACCTATCCACCATCATTTATTACAGCTGGCTCCAGAGGCTGTGGCAGGAATGCTAATATAAGGGCAAGGCAAATAGCTCAGTTCTGAAGCATCCTAACATCTGTGGGTCAAACTAGGCCTACCTACCGGGCAAAAGAGAAGAAAATTAGGGAAGGGGGATTTAATGACTTCCCTTGGACTAACTCAGCATGGGGCATATGAGAGCTGAACTAACGCTTCTGCAATTTGATTTGCAATCAAAATGCTGGAGGTTTGTTGGTTGATTGGATTGCTTGGATCATTGAATGCCGTTCAGTATTAAAATGGCTAAGTTTTCAGGATTTTTATTACTCACCAGTTGGGATGATTGAGCAAAAGTCCATTTTGGCATGGAGTCCAGGTAGTTGAGATTCTAAGGGTTTTAAATAGCACTGTATAAACATACTCGCATATTTCCCACACAGGCAGAGCTATGCCTGCCAAGTGAGCAAATATGATCACCAATCAGTGCGAGAAAATGAACATGGAATGTGTTCAGAATCAAACTTCATTTTAAAGGGAAATTGATTAAATGAATAAGAAGCTTATGAATATGCCAAATATCATCATTATTTGTTCTGCCAGCTGTAGAGGCTGCTTGTGCTACAACTCTATCTTAGTCATGCCAGACAGAGTGCTCACTAAGCTACTAAGAGTGAAAGCTAAGGTTGTAGCAGACCAGCTGAATTAATCTACATTGGTAATATTCTGAATCCTCTTGGCTGATGTCCTCCCCCCCTTTTTTTTGCTTTCAGGATGGAAGCCTCTCCTACTAAATTTTAAAGCATTGTGCATCTGTGTCATGAATCGTCAATCGTCAATCCCCAAGATTTTAGCCATAGAAATATTTGCTTTGTTTTCTGGCTGTTTGGTTACAAGTGGCGATGGATACATTCAATTTCCTTCATATCATATGTTCACATTTATTCCCTTTTACAAATAAGTATAAGGGATGCAGTGGATCAGTGGCTAAGATGCTGAGCTTGTTGATCAGAAAGGTCAGCAGTTTGGCCATTTGAATCCCTAGCGCCGCCTAACGTGGTGAGCTCCCGTTACTTGTCCAAGTTTCTGCCAATCTAGCAGTTCAAAAGAATGTAAAAAGGCAAGTAGAAAAATAGGAACCACCTTTGGTGGGAAGGTAACAGCATTCCGTGAGCCTTCCACATTTAGTCATGGCGGCCACATGACGATGGAGCTGTCTACGGACAGCGCTGGCTCTTTGGCTTTAAAACGGAGATGAGCACCACCCCCTAGAGTCGGGAACAACTAGCACATATGTGCGAGGGGAACCTTTACCTTTACTTTACACATAAGTATATAGACTACACAGAATATTTTAAGTGGTCAAGGGGTGCAGAAATATGTTAAATGTTTTTTGGCAATCTACATTGGAAAGATGCATTTTCTTTTAATATAACAGTCACATGTGCATCATTAATGCCTGCCATCAAGAGATATCTTTCACCTTGAGCTTCCAGCGCCTTTTCAAAGAATACAGGAATAACAGTCTCTGGGCTATTATAAGCACAATGCAGCTGCAAGTGCAGCCCTTCCTTTCTTTGGTTTTTTCCTAGTGCAAAGACCTTGGGATTTTGCAAAAATGACCGTTCTTCCTGGGATAAATTGTCTTATGTTAACAGAAAGGTGACTTTGCTTAAGAACAGAAGTTTACTTTAAGTAATACACTTAAACATACACGTTTTTCTTGATCTTGACATGAGTTGCCCCAAGGATTCACTAATATCATACTATTTTCTACCATTAATACTCTGCTTAAGCTGAACCTTTCTTGCATAAATGAGTTGGAACTTTGGTATCTTGGTTCTCTCCATTCCTGCCCAGTGGGATCTTTATCTGAATACATTAATAATCTTAAATCTTCTGCGTTTGCATTAAAACCACTTCTTTCTGCATATACTGCTTTTGTTTTAAAATTATCCACAAAATGAGCCATACTTATTTATTGGCAAAGGCAACAAACTGTTGCCTATCTAAATTACACTTTCAAGTTACAACTGTTCCTAATGCAGTCATGGGGTCAAAGTTATTTTGGTTTCTTTATTATGATCTGGTAAATGATGATATTTTTTTAAACACGAAAGGAAAAGGATTTAAATGTTCTTTGTTTGAGCTCCAAATATTAAAATAAGTTCAATAATGAATTTTTTTTCCTGGCCAATGATATAGTCTGGCATTCAATGCTTTCTCTGGTTTTTTGGTCTTATAAAGTTAAAATAGTTTAGACCAATTTATAGGAGGGATTTGGATTTTCTATTAATCTCAATCTGATTGCATCTGATGTTTACAACAGCCTCCATATTTTCTTTTTTTTTTTAATCTTTGACTGACAATATTTATGCATGTTCAAAAGCATTTTGACTATACGTTTAGGTAGTCTTTGTGTTTATATGTATGTATGTATGTATGTATATGTATATGTATGCATTTTTGCATTGACTTTTCAGCACATTTTTATGTTCTTGTTTTGAATGGAAAACTATGAAATATGAACATGCTATTTGGTTTTTGGCTGCCAACATGCTGAATGTCCCAGAGAAGCTATTGCCAATCATATTTCAAATCCAAAACATATGATACAAACAACCTCAGCCTGTGCAGATCCTTATTCTTACAAATCTTTCTTGAATTTAGTGGATGGATTAATTTAAAGCCAATCCATGAAAGTTCATAGCTATGAATATGCCAGGAACATAATTATTCTCTCTGAAGCTATTAAGATATCTAATTTGTAGCCCAGTGACCTTCAAGGGGGACTTATCTTAGTCTCACAGCAATCCTATGGCTCCTGATTTGAACTTGAGGAATTACGGTTTTAGTCCAGCATTGGATTCCTTTCACCACAATGGGTGTGAATGCTGCAAACTATGACTCCAATGCTTCTGGACACTCATATAAATTGCTTTTGCTTATTTAACATCTCCTCAATTACTTTCCCCATAATCCACTTAACTTAAAATGTGTTTAAACTGCTAATGTGTTGGGTCATTGACTTTAACAATGTTCTCACAGTTACATTTAATTATGGTACAAGCTGTTATTTAAGATCACATTTCAGATGGAGAAATGTAATAATGCATTCTTAGATAGCAATAAATGAAACAACCGCCTAATGTTCCGCAGAAGAACTAGCAATAGTCCTTTCTCAAGAGAAAGGTACAAACAAGAGCATGGAGAGAAGGTCCACGTGGCTTATGCAATCAGTATCAGAAAGGAAGGTAAACATTGCGATATGAAATAGACTCGGAAGTAATGTATATTGTCTGGAAGATAAGATGCTATTAAGAAAAAAATATTAGTGAAATATTTAAAGTAATTATAGCACATACGTTTTTTCCTTATTTGCTTGACTTGTTTCTTGCTTGCATTTATATGGCCACCAAGTTTGGACACTGAGAAAAAGGACTGTTTGGCCCTGGCCTTGCAGACCTTAACCTTCTAAAGGTCTGCAAGGCCAGGGCCAAACAGTCCTTTTTACTTGTGTGTGTGTGTGTGTGTGTGTGTGTGTGTGTGTGATACGAACTGGCATTAAACAGACATGCATCCTGGATCCCAGGTGATATATTGTTTCAGTAAAAAGACCTAGAATGTGTCATTCCTTTTGGAATATATGGGATAGGTAGCGTTTGGAATAGAAATCTCACAAACAACCTAGTGTCATTTAGTCCTTTAGGGATAATAACCAGCACCTTGAATTGCACAATAGGCCTATCGGGAAACTATGCAGCTCACAGGGTGACAAGAGACACCCATAATTACTTGGTTGCTATACAATTGATGCTTTTGGATGGTCTTCAAGGACAGCCCAATCTAGAGTGTATTTTAGTAGTTCAGTCAAGAGATAGGAAGACATGAGGAATGGTGAGCATAGCC
Organism: Rhabdophis nuchalis; assembly: GCA_039707465.1. Taxonomy (NCBI): domain Eukaryota; kingdom Metazoa; phylum Chordata; class Lepidosauria; order Squamata; family Natricidae; genus Rhabdophis; species Rhabdophis nuchalis. The sequence goes on from CM077645.1 coordinate 71,903,644, forward strand.
CTCTGATCCAGGAACATATGCAATTGGGCACAATATTTCTCCAGTCATCAGTTGGGCTTAACTGAGTCTGCAAATTCTAACATCTGAGTTAGCTGCCGCATAACTGTGATAACCAGATACTGAAGCAGATCAAACATGATAAATTTTATGCATTGTTATTATAATACGATACATGAAGAACAAGGAGTTCTAGATGACTCAAAGAACTTGGTCATGATTCATTCAATATTCCTTTCAATCTATAATAAATACTCTTTATTAGCTACATAGCAACATTCACTTATTTGGAATCTTAAGAGTGATGATACCTTATGCCACCAAGGTTTGAAATTTTGGGTTTGGACAACCTAGAACAACACTGTCTACTGTCTGACCTAAGCATAGCACACAAAATTATCTGCTACAACATTGTACCTGTCACCAATTCCTTCAGTTTCAACCACAATAATACATAAGCACACAATAGATACAAACTCAAGGTAAACCACTCCAAACTCAATTGCAGAAAATACAACTTCAGCAACAGTAATCGGTGCCTGGAATGTACTACCTGACTCTGTCAGTACATCCTGAAGCCCCCATAACTTTAACCTTAAACTGTCCACTGTTGACCTCAACCCATTCCTAAGAGGTCAGTAGAGGTGTGCATAAGTGCACCAACGTGCCTAACGTTCCTGTCCTATGGTCCCCATTTATTTGTACCCATTTCCTGTGTTCTTTTTCATGTTTATTCTTATTCCTGTTATCTTGTACATGAATGACAAACTAACTAAATAAATAAACAAATATTTTTTAACTCCATGGGGTAAACAGATTTCAGCAAGCAAACAGTCCAGGATTCAATTTTTGTAGCGGTGGTTTAAAAAAAAAAAATCTGGTAGTAGTAAGAAAGCTCTCTTTTCATCGAATTTTCTGATATGCTCCTGTTACCTTTCTGATAGTAAAAGACAACTTTACATTGATCAATATGTAGACAGTACTATGTGAATAATACATAGTCCTGAAGATTTGGTTGATAGATCAAGAGCGCTAGATTGGTCTAATGATTGAATTCTAGTCATGCCTTAGGCATGAATACTGACAGGGTGACTTTGGGCTAGTCAAACACTCTCAGCTGACATATTGTAGGGAGAAAGGATTATTAGTTGTGTTCTCTGCTCTACATGTACCAAGTCCATGTTATCCCAAGGTATCATATTTTCCAAATTTCTATGAAAAAGTACATTTTTTCATGTGCATTGCTAAGAATATTTACAGTGTGAGAGTTTCATATAAAAATGAAAAATAACTGGGGAGAAGTTACAAAAATTAACTGTTTTTAGTCTGAAAAAAAAGAAAATATACTGCTTTTCTTGTTTTTTTTAATACACTATAGTTAATAAACTCAAGCTACACAGCATGCAGATGATAACAAACAACAAATGAAATAATTGGTACTTTTTATTAGAAAGTTCATTTGAAGTTGAAAAAAAGTGCATGATTAATTAATCAGAGAAGATTTTCGCACCATAAAAGTCTGTTGACTTATGTTTAAAAGACATTTGCTTATAGAATCATTTACAACCCAAAATGGATGAAAGCTCATACTAAGCTATTCTGCTTTTGGCATTCAGATGCTAAATATTACTTTTGACCCAGAAGTCTTATTATGCGGGATGAGAGAAGAAAGATGGTTAATACATGAAAGATAACCTGTGCTGAGCTTAGATAAAACCTCTGAGGCACATGTTCAGTTCCCGAAATTCCTTCAGTTCCTTGCTTTCAATTCTGGTTTTTTTTTTAATAAACCAGATACATAATTATCTATCTAATTAACACTACCACAGAATGAAAGTGTTTTGTTAATCTGAAAGAGTTGAAGTTCGCTAGGCCTTTCATGGTAGAATATCACCATTTTGAAAGTTTGCCAATAAGTAAATTATTAGTGATTACTCAGTTGTTTATAGTGGAGACCACCAAACAACGTATCAATTGGCTTTCTGGGCAGAAAGGATTCAAATTGGATTCAATTTGTCATTCAGGGTTTGAGTGTTGCCAATTGGAACCATCAAGGATATTGGACAGCTGAAGAATGTAACTCCATCTCCCCAGCATTTATCTTGGCACTAACCATTTGTTTGTTAGATGTATACTTCTCTTCCAATCCCCTGTCCCAGAAGCTCAAAGAGCTGCACCCCCTTCCAATTTGAGTTTAACAACATGTCTATGGTTAGGGTTACTTAGTCACCTAGTGAGCCTCCATGGGTGAAGATGGGTTAGGACCAGAAAAGCTTAAAACCATTTCATTATACAAATGGTAATATTTTTGTATGGTTAATTTTTTATTGAGCTGAGGCCCTAAACAAAACATTGCCAGGGCAGACTCTTCCCAGCCTTGCAATCTATACCAAGAGATAACCCTCTTTGGCTCAGATCCTATTTCTGACCTTCATGTTTCAAGTCTACAGAGGAATTTCCTGAACCTGGAAAGTAAGCATCCCTATTTCTGTATATTTTCACCAACTGTATTACATTAAAAAAGATAGAAAATATTGTACTTTTGGCTCTTCATTGCCTATCAATTGCCCTGATTAACTTTTTGATGCATTAATTCTTTCCAACTGTGCCAATCAGTTTTATTTTGTAGAAGCTATACCCAGATAATCAATTAAGTTGTAGTTGCTGAAGAAAATGTATTCTGATCAGGCTTAGCAAACTTTTCTTCTTTATTAATAAATCCATACTTCTAATCCTGATCCTTTCCATAACTGGGAATGAGCCTTTGCATGTCTTGATATAAATTATTCTTTTTATCTAACAGATTGTTGTTATCTGCTGCTTTATTTTCAAACTCTTGGCTAATAATTAATTGGCACTGCACATACACGATCCTGGCATCACTCTGCATTATTGCTATGGCAATTCTACACTGGCTTGACTTTTGGTGCAAAACCAAGTTCCTTGGCTATTGTCTGGCACTCAAATATTAGTACAATCTCATTTCACTGACTTCTCAATTGATTTTCAGGCTTGACTGAAACCTCTGATTCCCAATCTCTTCGTTTAAGAGAACATTAAGTTGTGACTAAATTTTTGCAAACTACCATGTAAGCAAGAGGTTTTATACAAGTACAAAGATTGTGCAGTAGAGTGAGTCTATTGGGAGTAGTGTTTTATGTTGAAGGAGGTGGCCCAGGGGTGTCTATTTCTTTTAAAAAGTTTTTAAAAAAAAATTCAGTTACTTTCACTGGTTCTTTTCTAAATAAGAAAGAAACAACAGCATTTGCCTTTTACAACAGAAGGCAGCCGCTTCCATTTTCTCCTTACTTTTACTTTTAGAATAGGTGACATGCCAGAGGTGGTATTCAGCCAGTTCTGACCGGTTCTGGAGAACCAGTAGTGGAAATTTTGAGTAGTTTGGAGAACTGGCAAATACCACCTCTGGTTGGCTCCACCCCATCTATTCGCTGCCTCCTGAGTCCCAGCTGATCTTTGTCCCAGCTGATCGGCTGGGTCTTTTTCTGTTGCCCTGCACAGGAGAATGGAGCTGGAAAGCAGGTTAGTGGGGTGGGGAGAGAATGGGAATTTTACATTATACTTGCCCTGGAGTGGAGTAGAAATGGGGATTTTGCAGTATCCTTCCCCTGCCATGCCCACCAAGCCATACCCACCAAGCCACGTCACACCCACAGAACTGGTAGTAAAAATTTTTGTATCTCATCAATGTGTCTTACTCATTGCATATAAGGATCCTCCTCTTCTCTGGGAAACAGAGGTGACAATGAAAAGTTGTATGGTCACCTGACAATCCCCAAAAGAACATAAAGTAGAAAGAAAACTCACTCCATGCTTATAACTGATTTATATTAGAGTCTTCTGTGGGAGCTGGATTCCATTTTCTCTCTCTAATAATTCCATTTTATACATAGGAAAAGTAAATGATCTCATGACATGGTTGATATAAATAACAACATGGTGTCATTTCCTCCTGGAGATATCCCTATATAGAACAGCTACTGTCTCTTGTCACCAATCATTGTAATGCATTGATTTTAATAATCACTGCCCATCTTGCACGATTTTACTTTCTGTATACATTTGGGAGTATTTTACAGATTTTTGGCTGCTAATCACACAAATAACATGAATTTTAACCTGTTTCATATCATTTTATATAATTCTTCTGATTTTACACAATGGCTATGTACAGCCTTCAGTATCAGTTGCCTGTGTTGCACATATGATAGAAACATGATTAGAATGCACTTGGATAAACCAAGTACTGTTGTTTAGGGAGATGAGCAGTGGTTAGAATGCAGTGCTGCAGGCTACTTCTGCCAACTGCCTGCTGACTGCAGTTTAACAGTTCGACTCACACTGGATCAAGGATAAGTCAGCTTTCCGTCCTTCTGAGGTTAGTAAAATGAGGACCTATATTGTTGGGGGCCAATAGGCTGACTCTGTAATCTGTTTAGAGAGGCCTTTAAAGCATTGTGAAGCAGTATCTAAGTCTATTGCTATTCTTAACCATCTAGGTTATGGTTTTCCCAAAGGTGTTTTTCCAAAAGATAACTGGATTTACAGATTACAGATTAACAAGAGTTGGAAGGGACCTTGCAGGTCATCTAGTCCAACCCCCTGCCCAAGCAGGAGACCCTACCTCTGCCTCTACCCAGGATTGAACTCACAACCTCCTGATTGGGACTTCCTTGTTTTTTCCTTGAAAACATTTCATTTCTTATCCAATAAGCTTCTTCAGTACTTCTCAAGAGAAGATTTTACCAGAATAGTGCCACAATGGAAAAATGCCTCCAGGGCAACTGGAATCAAACTATTGTTTGATGCTGTAGAGAGATGCTTTAGACACTGACTACAAATGAAAACCATGTTTGGACCTGTTGATCTCACGCAGTGTGTCAGGATCATTATGCACGTAAATGCATTATAGTCATGAAAAGTCTATAAAATGTATAGAAAAGACTTATTCTGAAATTATATTTCTATTCAGTTTGAAGGGGCTCATCATAAACACCAAATGTTTTTCGGGGTTATCGGTGCTTCAAGTAATTTTAAGGGTGACAATAAATATAAAGATTATGACATTTCTTGTTTACAGAAATGAAAAATGCCAACCATTCATTAATTGTGCTTTTACATCTTCAGAAGCAGGAGAAACATATTGTGCGCTATCATCATCCACTAAATTTTGTAAGATGGATGCACTTAGTTGAATAATGAGCAAATAACTATTGTCCCAGTTTCTCCAATTGGTAGTGGGTTGCGTTCATAAAAATAGACTTTGGTGTTACACTGTCTTGATAATTAGTATGTTTAGTCCCCTCTCCCCAATACAGTGGTACCTCGGACCACGAACGCCTCTCATCACGTCCAATTCACTTCACGACCAAAAATTTCCCAAAAAATGTGGCCCGGTTCACGAACACCGTTTCACTGCATGAACGGAAAAGTTCGTAAAAAATGCTCCCCTGCACGAACTCTGCCTCACTTCACGAACTCCGCCTCGCATCATGAACTCCGCCCTCGCATCACGAACGGAAAAGTTCGTAAAAATGCCCGGATTCACAACCTCCGTTTCGCTTCACGAACCGGAGCCGCCGACATTTTAAAAACAAGGGTCAGAACGGATTAACTGGATTTACACTGAACCCTATGGGAAACTGTACCTCGCATCACAACCAAAAAACAAGGTCGGAACGGATTAATCGGATTTACATTGAACCCTATGGGAAATTGTGCCTCACATCACAACCAAATCGGATCACGACCAGAGTCATTTCACGAATTAAGTTTGTGATCCGAGGTACCGAAGTTTATTTTCTGGTGTATGCAGGTCCCCTGGGCAGCTCTTCTTTTCCTCCAGGTTGTGGCCCAGATTACTGCACACACTGGGCAGCAAAAAGGTTCACCATCACCCTCTATCTCATTAAATCTATCAATCACTTGCTGAAATGGTTGTGGGGTCACAAAAATGAAGCTTCAGGATAAAGAAGATCCCATATATGACATGGATTTTCTTGGAATCCATGAAGGAAGCACATGTTTGCTACTTTGATAAATCATGATTTTTTTTTAGTGGGCAACCTGCATTTGGAACCTGCATTTGTAGGCAACCTGCAGTGGGAATCTGCATTATATGCTCTATCTTTGTATGTACACTGCTTCTGTGAACCATTCCACATAGGGCTGAGACTTCAAAAGCACATGGTCCTTATGAATTCCAACTTTGCATTCTGGGAGTTGCATACAATCTGCAGAAGGTAAAAAGCACCTTGCACACACTTTAAATTGCTATATTTGCACAACCCTAGCAGCTTTCTAACTTATCATAAGATTCCTAGGTAAACAAATAAGACATCTTATTTTGATAAATTTTATGTACCTGGAGGTCTACAGTTTTCAAAAGTGGTGCTATGCTAAAGTGATATGCTATTGCTACATACTGCAGTTTTCCATAACTAGAATAGTTATGTAGAAAGGCATAATGTAGAAAGGCATAAACAAGTAGACCCTATGACCGAAAATGGCATAACAGTAGACGTTTTTCACAACAATTTAATTGAATGTATCAGTTGCCTCTGAATTCAGGTCTTGGATTTGTCTGCAACTAAATGCTCAGTCTCATTCCTGCATATAATATATATGTTTGATGGCGAATCTATGAAACACATGCCGGAAGTGGCACACAGAGCCATCTCTCAGAGCACACCAGCCATAGCCTATTGCTCTTCTGGGTTCCCAGCACACACATGCGTACCGGCCAGTTGGTCTTCATGTGCACGGGAGCATTGGAAACTGGAAGAGCAGCTCCCTGGTGCACATGCACATTCTGGAAACAGGAAGCTCAGCTTCCCAGTGTGTGGATGTGTACTGGGGGTTTGCTCTTCTGTTTTCCAGCACTCCCCTGTGCACACGCTTCCATTTCGCTTGGTGCCAAAAAGGTTCACCAACACTAATATGTATATGCATAAAGACTGGGTATTGGTACCTGGTAAAAGAAATATTAATCCACTAGTGGCTTATCGATGACCAAATAATATATTTTTCATGCCACGAAACCTAATTCTCAACTGTTGTTTTTATTATTATTCAAATAATGTGGTCTTCTGGTTTGTTTGTTTTTTACAATGAAATAGCAAGTTGAATTTAAGTTACGCTGCTGGCTAAAAAACCATGGGATTTTAAAATTATTCCTTCATTCATTTCAAACCAAAGAGAGGATTAGAAACAGTTTAAAAGCATTAACATTTCAACTTTATTCCTCAGAGACATTGGTAAATACCCAGAAGCCTGTGAAAACAGTCCAGGTTCTGTTCCGTTTCAAAAAGGTTCCTGAACCTTCCGTATTTTTCCTCATCTTAATTTTCCTCAGTGATGTTTGCTGCGTATGAAAGAATCCCTCATGGGTTCTCTTCCTGCGTAGCATTTCATAAGAATTAAAGCAGATTGCAAGAAGCAAGACTAGTTAGAAGTAAGTTCCGTCTCCTTCTTAGAAGAAGTCAAAAGTGGAAATAAGTTCCATCTGCATTTTGGGGGTTAGGAAGCTGAGTTCTCCATTATCTCTCTCACACATAGGAAACACATTAAAAAGGAAAATTATGCAGTAAAACATAAATTATGTAGATGACGGAAAGTCTATGTTGAATATGATATGCTTGGTCTCCCTAAGGGTTGACTGCGTCCTCTGGGTAACTTCTGAAGCATCTGAACATTCAGAGGAAAGCAAATTAATTGTATTTTTTTAGTGCAGAAAAAAAATGATAACATGTTGTATGCTATAATGGAAGCTTACCACTTTATTAAATAGAGCAAAGTATAAAACATAATTAGAAATAACTAGAGAGAAATATTTAGCCTCTCCTGATAGGAATGGTGTTATGCTTGTTCCCAATCATGGGAGTTCTTAATTAAGAAAGTTATTTTATTATACTGTTTTAAATTCATTACTGTTTTGGAGGTCTATATAGTGCTTACGTTTTTATATGATTGAGTGGCATGCAACTCTAGTACATAAATAGTAATCTAAATATAGGATGAACACTCTACATATAGTGAAAGGTTGTTCAGATTATTAATGGTTGATTGGACTGTTAATTCAGGATTATGTTTCTCTCTAACAACATAATCAGTAAATCCTAATGCAATATAAAATCTACTTGCCTAAGTTTATTGTGTATGACCTAACTTTAAATGACTATACTTTCATTTGAGTCAATAACACAATAAGAGTTTATCAGAATGCATTCTTCATAGAATAAAATTAGGTACTGAAGAAGATTGCATAACACATTCTGAAGCCATTGTTTCTTCATATTGTTGGAGCTGGAAGATCCATGATCGTCCAATAAATCTTGGTTTAGTCCTAATGCATGGCTCAAAGTAGGGTAGATTTATTATTATATAGACATAACCGAATGATACTTAGGGCTGTTTCATATTTCCTATTTTCCCCATTGTAGGCTTAGGCCAGCTATCATTTTAGGAAGACCAAGAACAGGTAATACCATTCTCAGCCTACCGGCAACATGATCTCCACCCACAATACTTGCTGGACATTAAGAATAGTGGTTTCCCCTTTATACTGATACAAGGAGAATAGTCTGGTCCAGTTGCTGTACTTCATTCCATCCTCTAAAACTTAAGATGCCTTGGAAACAGTTCAGTGTAATCATCTATGTTGGAAAGGTCTGTGCTGTTTTGACCTCACTAGATCAAAAGATACAGTTCAATACAAGAACAGGACAAGGAGATTCATACTTAGTTGCATTTTATTTATTTTTCCCCAGATCTATGAGGTTGTCATAGTTTCCTGCAATAAATGTTTTTCAAATCAAAGCTGAAATAATGTGCTCTTATTGATAGAGATGCATGGATTTATGTTCAGGACCAAGAGGATATTATAATTTTTCAATATTTCTAACTAGGAATATAGATTATTGTTTAACCTGTGTGTGTATAAGGGTTTCATATGAAATAGTTATCTATCATTGGCTGCACAGAGCTTTGATCAAATGAAACCCAAAATACAATGGAAACAATAAAATAGAAATAATCTGTGAACAAGCATTATAGTAATATCATAGGGACTATAAAATTCCTTAGATTTATTATATTGTCTTATGAAACTACTGAGTTAGTGAAACTTATGAGTTACTAATAGTGTACGTGTATAACGTATAACAGATAGAACTGAATCTATCAACTAAAGTTTTGCATTTATTAAAATGAACGTTAACTTTTAAAAACCCATTTTGTACTAAGCAAATGAAACATGCATCCTGACATGCAAAATCCCCTGGAATTTTGCAATTTTTGCAATTTCTGAGAAGAAAACTTTTAGTGGTGTTTATTCCAGATCAGATGCCGTTGATAGCAGCAAAAACACAACACTTGTTGAAGCCCTAGAATTGATATAGATCAGTTACTTCCTTATGAAATACCAGGCTGAAAAGTTCCTTGTATGAAGAGGGACAATTTTAGTCCTGAGATTTGCAATGACTGTTGCTTCAGGAATAGATTCATACATGTATATCTGTGTAGACATCTTTAAAGGCAGCCAATGCACTTAGATTATACAGCTGAATACGGTTGGTGAGTGGAGAAATAGTTTTTGTTCCTTTTTTTGTCCAATTATCCTTCTGCAAATTGCTGGTTTCCTCTCTTAAATGCAACAGGAAATAAAGAATCCATACTAAATTGCTGGAGGGAAGGGAAACTAATAATGAGTGTGTTTGGGATTTTTTGCTTCTTCCTAGAGATCCTGTTGCTATTGACATTAAGTGGAAAACCAACAGTCTTTTTTTTTTAATGCACTCAGCTCAGTGGAATGAAATTGATCCCTGGCTCTTTCCTATTGTCGGTAGGAAATCAGTGAACAGCGAATCCTGTGGTTTGTAGGAAAAAACTCTGCTATGCATATTTAGATCATTTATATATTAAATAAATCATGTTTCTTGGTTTTGAGCTTTGTATTCAAATTTATTAATTCATACCGTATCAGTTGGTAATTGCTCCATTAGTTAGGAAGAATTATGCAGTGATTATTATGTTAACCTTCTTACTGGAAGATTCTAATTGGCCTCTCTCATTCAACTCTAGGTAGACTGAAAAGTTAAGTAATTTTGATACCTAACCTCATCTCGCTCATTTCAGTTAATATAAATTTATTTATTTACTTATTTGTTTAACCTACATGCTGCCCATCTTGCCTGAAGGTGACTCTGGGTGGCATACAATCATTGATGAATGAGCTTTCTCCTTCAATTTTTTAAAATACAGTAGATTAGACCCAAAATATGACCCTTATGAAAATATGTAAATATTTAAATTTGATGGGTGGGATGGAGATTGACCACCCTAATGGACATCTAAAGAAAGTCATTCAGTTAGATAGAAGATAGATAGAATATTTATTTCTATAACCGCGTCCTCTCCCCGAGGGGACTCGGAGCGGTGCACAGGGAGAAACTAAAACAACATAAAATATATATATAGATAAATACAATAAAAACAAATTAAATCTAACTATCCCTGCACTAAAATTCCCATTTGAAAATTAACATTTCCTAACCCCTGAGGTAGAGACTAACCTAGGCCGGCCAAGCAGAAAAAGTGAGTTTTTAATTTCTGACGGAAGGAGCGGAGGTCCGTAGTTGTTCTAATGTCGGGGGGAAGGTCGTTCCAGAGGGCTGGGCCCACCACAGAGAAGGCCCTTCCCCTGGGCGTCGCACGCTGACAAAGTCTAGTGGACGGCACCCAGAGAAGTCCCTCTCTGTGGGAGCGAATCGGCCGGGAGGATGTATGGGGCAGAATCCGATCCCGCAGATAGCTCGGTCCCGAGCCATGGAGCGCTTTAAAGATGAGAACTAGCACCTTGAAGCGCACCCGAAAGACGACAGGTAGCCAGTGCAGCTCGCGCAAGAGCGGTGTTACATGGGTATAGCTTGCGGTACCCATTATTGCTCGCGCGGCTGCATTCTGGACCAGCTGAAGTCTTCGGGTGCACCTCAAGGGGAGCCCCATGTAGAGAGAGTTACAATAGTCCAGTCGGGATGTCACGAGAGCATGAGTGACTGTGCGAAGGGCGTCCCGATCCAATAGGGGGCGCAACTGGTGAACCAGGCGGACCTGGTAAAACGCCCTCCTGGCCACGGCTGTCACTTGGTCTTCCATGGACAGCCGGGCATCCAGGAGGACACCCAAGTTGCGCGCCCCATCCACTGGGGCAAGATGTTCGCCCCCAATGGCCAGCGATGGATTCAGCTGGTTGAATCAGGCAGCCGGAAACCACAGCCACTCGGTCTTGGTCGGGTTGAGCTTGAGTCCGTTTCTTCCCATCCAGATCCGTACGGCTTCCAGGCACTGGCACATCACCGCTAAGGCATCGTTGGGGTGGTTTGGGGTAGATATATACAGCTGAGTATCATCAGCGTAGAGATGGTACTCTACCCCAAAACCACGGATGATCTCACCCAGCGGCTTCATATATGTGTTAAACAGGAGAGGCGAGAGGACCGACCCCTGAGGCACCCCACATGTGAGGGGTCTCGGGGTCGACCTCTGCTCTCCTGTCAACACAAATACTTGTGTTTTGGAAATATACCAGGTCAAGATATAGACATTCTGGGAATTCCAGAGATGCTCTTTTATTATGGTATAGCAACAATATTTTGAAAGCCCATATTAGTATTCTCTGTTCCATATTATACCAAAAACATCAAGTCAGGGTTATTTTGAATTTCTTTCTCATAGTTACTTCAGCCTCTGGGCTACAGAATTCCTTCTTCAGGTTCTTTCTTAATGGCTTGTTCCTTTCCCTTCTCTCTTTAGCGTTTCTTTCATATCTTCTCCAAGGTTACTTCTAAATTCCTACATCAAGGAAATGATAAATTTTCACTTATTATTAAGTTGGAAAGAGAAGGAAGGAATATAATGATTACCAATGTAATAAGAGTTATGATTGCAATCTTATGAATATATGAAGATACTGTACAGATAAATTATATATGTTTGAAATAGAACAATTACAGGTTCATAGCTTACCTTTTTACAGGAGAAAAAAGAAAAAGAAAATAAGCTCCAGATAATGTTTTCAAATATTACATAATGATACCTCTTCTCTCAATATTTTTTATTCTACACAAATTGCTTCTCTGCACATTATTAGTTTAATAGTCAAGTTCACACAACATATATTTTAAAATGCTTTAAATGGATGTGTGTTTTTTTCAAAATTCTTGTGTTTGCTTTAATACAGTGTGCACTGCACTGCTTTGTCATTGATTAGGTCAGGAATCCATGAAGCTGGTAAAAGTTTCTTTGTTATTTTGAGTCTCAGAGGATGCAAAATTCACCATGAGTTGTAGGGCAAATGCCTACTTGTAAGATAAATGGTGATTGCTTATCAATACAAGGGGAAAAGAGCTTTATCAAGTCAAGAAGAAGAGTTTGTCAACGTGTCCACTTAAGAAGTATAAAGATATACACATTTGATTTTGTACAATGTCAACTTCAGAAGATAAATGCATGAGAAGAGAGAAAACCAAGGTGAAGTCAAGGCTGGTTTTTAAAAAGGGATATTTAGTTTAAAGATTTAGAAAAGTATATAAGCTTAAGGGGGAAAAAAACATTGTGAGACTTTCATCCAGGGCTATAAGATTTGATTTCTCTAACAAGGGGTAAATGTCACTTCGAATCTTATTTTAAACTCTTGTTCAAGATAATGACTTAAGATAATGATTTCAAAAATTGTTTTATTTTGTCCTCATTCTAAAGACACCAGAACTGTAAATCAGGAATGCCCAACCTTGGCAACTTTAAGACTTATGGATTTCAATTCCCAGAATTCTCCAGACAACATGGCTTGCTGGAGAATTCTGGAAGTTAAGTTAGATCTTAAAGTTGCAAGGTTGGATACCACTACTACAAACAAAAGCAAAAAGAAACTTCTCATTAGCTAGCTTCCACTGTAACCCTCTTTAGCAGTCCTCCTCTGGTTCTCAAATTAATCCAAGGTCTGACAGAATTAATGAAGGAAAATCCCAGAATTTAGGTTTCAAAATATGTTCTGGTCCATGTCACTATTATCATATCAATATTTTGCACCTCATCATGCAGGATTGGATAATATTAAAGATAGTACAGCAGTGTTCAAAGTATTTTGGTTATCTGGGACTTTCCTTCCTGTGTAGTACATAAGGTTATAGAATACCATTATAATTGTGATTTACAAGATTGGATAAATGCCAGTATTTGTTATGTGGCATATATTATTTTAAAAGAACAATATGGTTTATTTATTTATTTATTTATTTAATTTTTATATCGCTCCTATCTCCCGGAAGGGACTCAGGGCAGTGCACAGGAAAATTAAAAATGAAGATATACAAACATACAAATAAATACAACTACAAACGTTAAAATATAATTAAATTTGAAAATAGCTTGTGCTAAAATACCACTAAAATAATAAAAGTTACCAAAGGTTAAAAGTCATTAAAACTCAGTCTGTAAAAATGGTCACGGGGTCTAGGCTAGGCCAGCTAGGTGAAAGAGGTGGGTCTTAAGACGTTGGCGGAAGAGGCAGAGGTCCGTGGTGGGCCGAAGTTCGGGGGGTAGGTCATTCCAGAGGGCTGAGCCCTCCACAGAGAAGGCCCTTCCCCTGGGGGTCGCCAACTGGCACTGCCCGGCCGACGGCACCCGGAGAAGGCCCTCCCTATGGGAGCGGATCGGCCAAAGGGATGTATGTGTTAGGAGGCGGTCCCGCAAATAACTAGGCCCCATGCCATGGAGCATTTTAAAGATGGTTACCAGCACCTTGAAGCGCACCCGGAAAGCCACAGGTAGCCAGTGCAGCTCGCGCAGGAGAGGTGTTACGTGGGAATGCCATGAGGCTCCCAAAATCCCCTGCTCGGCCGCATTCTGTACCAACTGTAGTCTCCGAGTGCACCTCAAGGGGAGCCCCATGTAGAGAGCATTACAGTAGTCTAGGCGGGACGTAACAAGTGCTTGAGTGACAGTGCGGAGGGTGTCCTGGTCGAGAAAGGGGCGTAGCTGGCGTACCAGGTAGACCTGGTAAAAAGCCCCCCTGACCACGGCCGTCACATGGTCATCCATGGACAGCCAAGAGTCCAGGAGGACGCCTAAGTTATGCACCCTTTCCACGGGGGCTAATGACTCGGCCCCAATGGCCAGTGATGGAATCAATTGGCTGTACCGGGACATTGGAAACCACAGCTACTCGGTCTTGGACGGGTTGAGTCGAAGTTTGTTGCTCCCCATTGAGATCCGCACAGCCTCCAGACATCACTTCAATGGCATCATTGGGGTGGTTTGGGGTAGATATGTACATTTGCATATCATCAGCATACTGATGGTACTCTACCCCAAAACCACGGATGATCTCACCCAGTGGCTTCATATAGGTGTTGAACAGGAGTGGCGAGAGGACCGACCCCTGAGGTACCCCACATGTGAGGGGTCTCGAGGTCGACTTCTGCCCTCCTGCCAACACGAATTGCGACCGCCTGGAGAGGTAGGAGGAGAACTACCATAAAACGGTGCCTCCCACCCCCAACCCCTCCAGACGGTGCAACAGGATACCATGGTCGATGGTATCAAAAGCTGCTGAGACATCTAATAGGACCAGGATAGAGGAGCAACCTCTATCACGGGCCCTCCAGAGATCATCGACCAACGCGACCAATGCCATCTCAGTGCTGTGCCCAGGTCGGAAGCCAGACTGGCATGGGTCCAGATAGGCAATTTCCTCCAGGTGTCGGGGGAACTGCTGTGCCACCACACTCTCTACAACCTTCGCAAGAAAGTGAAGGTTGGAGACCAGACAATAATTTACTAACAACGCTGGGTCCAGGGAAGTCTTCTTGAGGAGGGGTCTCACCACCGCCTCTTTCAAGGTGGCCGGCAAGAAACCCTCACTCAAAGAAGCGTTTTCACTATTTCCTGGAGCCAGCCTCGTGTAACCTCCCAGGATGCCAGTACAAGCCAGGAGGGACACGGGTCCAATAAACATGTGGTGGCGTTCAGTCGCCTCGTCAACCTGTCCATATCATCAGAAGTGACAAAGTTGAACTCTTCCCATAATACGGTCTCAAGACCTGCCTTGGACAGTCCACCTAGACTAGTTTCATTGGAGGACAACTCGCTCCGGATCTGAACGATTTTATCCTGCAGATACTCTCCAAATTCCTCTGCTCTGTCCTGTAAAGGAGCTTCCCGCGGCCTCTGTTGAAGGAGGGAGAGGGTCACCCTGAACAGGGCAGCAGGGCGGTTATCTGCGGATGCGATAAGAGTGGCACAGTAATTGCGTTTCGCTGCTCTTATCGCCACTAGGTACGTCCTCAAATGGGATCTTACCTGTGTTTGGTCAGATTCGGACCGTGTGGACCTCCAAATCTTCTCTAGGTGTCTCTTGCGGCGCTTCATCACCCTTAGCTCCTCGGAAAACCAAGGGGCCAGGGTGGATCGGCGCCGCATGAGAGGCCGCATGGGCACGACCCAGTCCAAGGCCCCCATGGCCGCACTATTCCATGTGGCCACTAGGTCCTCAGTTGAGTCGTGGGTCAAGGTCACAGGTGGTGGCCCAAGCTCCGTCTGGAACCTCTCTGGGTCCATCAGGCGCCTGGGGAGGAACCATCTTGGTACCTCTGGTTCTGCTTCCCCGCAGTGGGGTGTAGCGGTTGGGAAGTCAAGCCAGAGGAGAGAGTGATCAGACAATGATAGGGGTACGATGGCTAAATCCCCTACTCCTAGATCACTCTGCCACTGGCCAGAGGCAAAAATTAAGTCCAGTGTGTGTCCCCCGGTGTGAGTGGGGCCCTGAATTACTTGGGTCAGGTCCATGGCTGTCATGGAGGCCATGAACTCCTGGGCTACCTTGGATGTCTCGCCTACTGATGGCAAGTTGAAATCCCCCATGACCAAAAGCCTGGGGGTGTCAACCGCCACCTCGGCGACCACCTCAAGGAGCTCGGGCAGGGCTGCTGATATGTAGCGGGGAGCCAGGTACACAATCAGCAAGCCCAACTGCCTCCCAAGGCCCCACTTCACGCAGGGGGACTCACAGCCGGTAGTCTGTGGCACAGTGGTCTCCCTCAGCTTAAGACCTTCCGTGATGATAACCGCCACCCCCCCACCGCTGCCCTGGGCCCGTGGCTGATGAAATGCCCAGTAACCTGGTGGGCACATTTCTACGAGGGGTAGTCCTCCCTCGTGGCCCAACCAGGTCTCCATGATACCCACCAGGTCTGGCTCCCCCTCAGACACAAGGTCGTTAATGAGGGGGGCTTTGTTGACCACGGACCTGGCATTGCATAACATCAGCCTGGGGCCCCGGCTCTGTGATCCTTGACCTCCTAGATTGCGGGAGGAGCTCAGGGGGTTGGGGAATGTGACCGCTTATATCCAGCGGCCACGTTCCCCCAACAGATGGTGAGCTCCCTGGCTCCCAACATACCTACCCCTCCCCAGGACCGTTCTGATAGAAAGGCCCTCTGTAGGATTGACCCCTGTTCCCCCTCCTTATAGGACCTACTCGCTTCCCTATTGGCTCCGCCGGCCGGCCTAGCAAGATTCCCGGATAAACAAAACTAAGTAAACTCCCCACCCCACCCGAGCCCCCTAAAATCCGAATTAAAATTTTGTTTAAAAACTCCCTTATGTTGCGCTTCGCCCACCTCTCTTGATCAATCAATCCATCATTGAGGTGGGCCCTTGTTAGAATAGAGGGCCAAACCTGCGAGAGGGGGGACTCCCGCAAGGAGAGGAGGTCTGCCCTTGAGTACATACTGGGTAAAATGGTGGTTACAGGAAAGGCTGTACTGACCGCAGGGGGAGGATCGTCACAAAAAAAAAGAAGAGGTTTTTTTACACTTTGCATACTTCCCCCAAACTGCTCTTTCTCCACGAAAACGTGGCTGTTTTTCTTCAAATAAAAAGCATGACTAGCCTTGGGGGGCTTGCTGAGTGCTCCTGCGGGTGTGGGGGGAGGTGAAAAATGATCAAAAAACCACTCCATTTATCGGGAAAATGGGCCATTTTTGTGTCAAATAAATTGAATGCATAGCCCTGTGGAGGCTATAGAGTGCTGCTGGGGAGGGGCAAAAAACACCCCGATTTAGGCTATTTTCTCCCCTCCCCAACCCTCAGGAGCTTCTGGAAGCCTCCATAAGGCTAGGCACAGCCATATTGGTGAAGGGGGTGGAGTTTCGGGAGGCAAAAATGCTGTATTCAATGTATAAGACGCACCCAGATTTTCAGCCTCTTTTTAGAGGAAAAAAGGTGCATCTTACACTCTGAAAAATACGGTAACATCCAAATGTAAATCAGAGTTCAAGCAAAGTATTGCTCAAAGTTCCTATTTATTAAGAGGGCCATGCTGGAACATCTGGGAAAACCGGAATCTGAAAGCTTCCCGGTTTTCCCCATCCTGTTGAAAGTTCAAGATCTTTCCCCCACACCCACAAGCCCATCACATGGTCCAATCTTCCACTGCCATGTTGGCAGTTCCATCCATCCAATTCTGGTCAGGTGCAGAGGTGCAGAGACAAAAGATGACCTTGGCTTTCTAGAGAATATTCTGTTGTGGCTACATAATATGTGACTCCTTACAATCCCCCTTCCCATTTTCCCACCATAGAAAATGCATAGCAGAATAATAGAAATTGTGGCAGGCCAAAGACCTAAGGGAAAAGATGGCTGCAGGCCTGACATGACCCTTATTCCAACTGTCATTACCTCCTTAAGGTAAAATGCAATCTGATGATTATGCAGGTTATACAGAAAGATCCCTATTCATAGCCAGTTTTACATGTAAATAAATATATCTTTCTGTGTGTCAATAAATCATCTTAAAATCAGACCAAGACTTCTCTTGGTTAACAAATGTGATAATAGCATCAAGTTATACAGTATGTAAGTGATGTCAAAGCATACCTTTAACTCAAGCTATGAGCTGTTATTTCTGCTTTATGTTATTATGCTAGAACTTTCATAGAACTAATGCAAATTGATACAATAACTACATATTTATTTTTTTAAATAATATATACCACACAACAAATATTGGCATTGTTGGTGAGATCAGGGACACATTAGTGATCCAGTTAAATTCTATTTATTCATATTTTCTGAAAGGGAGTCGGTGAGTTCAGTAGTATATTGGACTCAACTCATGGCTTTAACAGCAACTGTGGCCATTTTATCAACTGAACTAAGAATATCTCTGTCAGTTTAAGGAGAGGAAGCCTCTTTGGGTGGTATTCCAACATAATTTCTAATCTTCCAAGTGCCAAATATAAGATATTAGCATTTGAGATTGGTATTGAAATGGACAGGAAACCTGGAGAGGAGATCAGATTCCTGTAACTTATAACAATTTCTACTTCCTGATGCTGATATTTATATCAGTGCTGCATAAAATATCCGTGAGGTCACAGCTAAGAGAGACATGTTTCTCAACAGGTCTTGATTATTCATTTGGGGTTGATGAACTCATGAAGACCAAACCATAGATTTATTATGGCACAGCCTACCAACAGACTGATAAAACAGCTGCCGAAAGAATTAGAAGAGGTATATATGTGCCAGAATACATAGTAACTATTTTCTACATCAGCCTATTAGTTTCCTCATTTCTCTTTGGCAGTAAAGCAAGCACAACTCCATTGCAACGAAAATACTATCTTTTTCATCAGACGAATGCCTCCTTTAATGAGAGCTCACATTCATGAACTAAGCCCTTAACCAAGTGCTATGACTAAATATTATAAATCTATTTCACTAAGCCAATAGTACAACCTTGGCTGATGGCAATGTAACATGTAAGATATGGATATCAGCACTCTTTTCAGTCCTATAGTCTTTCCATTAAAGGATATATCTCTGTCCATCTCAAAAAAGGGAGGACTTTGTTGTTGTTGTTTTGACATGACTTTAAATTTGACAAATGACCCAGCTCGTTATCTAATTTTGTTCCATGTTATTCTAAAGTGAGAACAGAGCACCACTGAAATAGTTTTTAAGTTTCTATAACTCAAAAACAGCCTACAACCTTGATGGCGATCCTATGGCCTGCGTGCCAGAGGTGGTATGCAGAGCCCTCTCTGCTGGCAGCCATGATGTCACTCCAGGTCAGATCTCCGTGGCGTTTCTTTCGTGAGCTTCTATTTCCCTGCAAACGATGAAACAGAAGCTCGCGAAGGAAAAAGATCTTACCTCTTGCTGCACTGCTGGTGTTGGAATGCCCTACCTCCCACCAGCCACCCGGTCTTCGGGTCTCTGCTGCGCATGCACACATGCCTGCGTCTGGGCTTGTTCGCAACTTTTCAGTTTGTCCATGTGTACGTGCAGTTTTGGCACTCATTGTCTAAAAGCTTCACTATCACTGGCCTAGAGTTTCCTATTTTCCTAGTGACTGGGAATATTGGAGACAGAGTCAAATCTCTCTGCTGCAATGAATGTAAGTAATCGGCTTAAAAACAGTTCTTTTAGTGAGTATTCAAAGTTATAATAGCATTAAAAAAAAGGAATTATGACTGTTTTTCACAATCACAATCTTTGCAGGTCCTTATGTGTTCTGTCATTTGATAGAGAGTGGTCACATCTGAAATTGTCCTAATTGATGTTTGTTAATTATCCTCTGCAACTTTTTCTGCCTGCAGTAAACTGCAGGCTATAACTAAGACCCATTTTATACTGAAGTAAATTTTATTAAACTTAGAATTAATATTTTTGTGACCTCACATAAATTTGAAATTGATTGTTAGTATATCTGATGAACAATATATAATGAATTGCTTTAAAGAAGGTCTAAGAATACAAAGATCTGCGCTAAATAAACCAAAGATTTTTTTAAATGTTCAGTTTCTGAAAAGAGGGGCAATACATTGATACATAATGAGTGAAGAATGTGCAGGGTGTCACTTTGTGTGTTTACAATGAAGCTTTAAAGGAATTCTTTCTTTGTGTAATTTGGTCCCTCCATTTCATCTGCCTATTTTTCTCCAGCACTAAAAACTTGTAGACAAAGGAAAGCAGAGATAAACTGGAGTAATATTATTGAGCTTAAAGGGGACCTTTGCCCATATGTCCATCCATCTGTGACTATATTGTAATTACTAATATTATGTATGATGTCTTGCATTGCTTGGCAGGAATACTAGTCCTTGGGGACACTCCGGAACATGTCACTGCAGTGCAAAATAAGGAACACAAAAGTCAAATTATGTATTTCAATGGGGAAAATGTCATTTGCCTTCCCAACTTGATATTGCCAAACCATTGTCACTGAAAAAAAGGAACAGCATGATGGACTTTAATGTAATCTTCCAGTGCAGTCTATCTCTTGAAAGCAACATGGCAGCACATTTCAGAGTTTGGAGAAACCTTTTATTAACTTGAAACATCATCATTCTACATAGACTTACATTCTACATGGAATTACAGCGTTAAAAAAGAACACCCAGAAAAAAAATCGTGTAATTGGGATCTATGGGGTTGAGAGATACTATATGGGACATAAGCCTAACGATCAGTTCACTTCATCTTGTTTATTCCAAATCTAACAGCTGTCCCTTACTTTGCTTGATTGAGAACCATAGTGGTTTAATAATGAAGTTGTTGGACTGGTATCAAGGATATCCAGGTTCAAGACCATCCTCAATCACAGAAACTCATTTGCTGATTTTGAACAATTACTGAGAGACAATCATAGAGGACCAATAGCATATGGGTTAAAGAGGGGGGGGGGGAAATCTAGACACCAGGAGTCTGTGAGTTCTAGTCCTGCCATAGGCATGAAAGCTCAGCTACGTAACTTTGCCAGTTTCTCTCTCAGCCCAACTTACCTCACAGAGTTGCTCTTGTGGGGAAAATAAGAGAAAGGAGGAATATTGGGCGTGTTTGTTATCTTGAGTTCCTTATAAAGTAATAAAAATGGGACAAAAATCTGATAAATAAACCAACTGTCAACCCAAACCTACCTTACAGGGTTGTGACTATGAGAAAGAGTGCACGGATACTCACCTTGAACGGCCATATTAGAATTGAGACATAAAACTAGTAAACAAATAGTACAATAAATCGCACCTTTTGTTTTCATGTGGTCTAGCCTAAAATACACTTCACTAGGCAATCTTACATTCTTGTAGATTTTTTAAATTAAAACTAATATCCCTAGAAAAATGGAATCCATAACAAAATACTCAAATATTAAAAAAGAAATAGATTTATTTGATTTGGAGACATGAACTTATTTTCTTCCTGTACACTTACAGTATAGATTCTATCAGGAAAATAAGATACACTATCCAGCCATTGCATTTAAAAACACTGTCATTTTCTTAAATGTATAAGTAGATCTTCAACACCAAGACCCTTGCATAGCACTGACAAGTGGTTAGATAATTTATGAAATCAAGAACTAAGTAAACTAAGTAAACAGGATAGAGGTTGCTCCTCTATCCTGGTCCTGTTAGACCTCTCAGCGGCTTTTGATACCATCGACCATGGTATCTTATTGCACCGATTGGGGGGTTTGGGGCTGAGAGGCACCGTTTTACGGTGGTTCTCATCCTACCTCTCTGGTCGGTCGCAATGGGTGTTGGCAGGAGGGCAGAGGTCGGCCCCGAGACCCCTCACATGTGGGGTTCCTCAGGGGTCGGTCCTCTCGCCACTTCTGTTCAACACCTACATGAAGCCACTGGGCGAGATCATCCGTGGTTTTGGGGTGGAGTACCATCTGTACGCTGATGATACTCACCTGTACATATCCACCCCAAACCACCCCAACGATGCCGTCGAGGTGCTGTCTCGGTGTCTGGAGGCCGTACGGGTCTGGATGGGTAGTAACAAACTCAAACTCAACCCGTCCAAGACTGAGTGGCTGTGGTTTCCGGCACCCCGGTTTAGCCAGATAAATCCAACACTGGCCATTGGGGGCGAACATCTTGCTCCCGTGGAGAGGGCGCGCAACTTGGGCGTCCTTCTGGATTCCCGGCTGTCCATGGAGGACCATGTGGTGGCCGTGGCCAGTGGGGCGTTCTATCAGGTTCGCCTGATATGCCAGTTGCATCCCTTACTAGACCGGGGGGCCCTTCGCACAGTCACTCAAGCGCTCGTGACATCTCGGCTGGATTACTGTAACACTCTCTACATGGGGCTCCCCTTGAGGTGCACTCGAAAGCTGCAGTTAGTGCAGAATGCGGCCGCGCGGGTGGTTATGGGTGCCTCAAGGCAAGCCCACGTAACATCTCTCCTGCGCGAGCTGCACTGGCTGCCTGTGGCCTTTCGAGTGCGCTTCAAGGTGTTGACTACCATCTTTAAATCGCTCCATGGCTCGGGGCCTAGCTATATACGAGACCGCCTCCTGCCCCATACATCCCTTCGTCCGATCCGCTCCCACAGAGCGGGCCTACTTCAGGTGCCATCGGCCGGGCAATGCCGGCTGGCGACACCCAGGGGAAGAGCCTTCTCTGTGGCGGGCCCGGCCCTCTGGAACGACCTACCCCCGACCTTCGCACTACCTCGGACCTCCGCCTCTTCCGCCAACGTCTTAAGACGTACTTATTCCAACAAGCCTGCCTAGGATAGCCCCCCGCGTCTGACTTTTAAATACAAATTATAATTTGGTTACGGTTTTAATAACGGGTTTTAGCACGGGTGAATTAATTTAATATATTTTTAATTGATGTATATTGTATTTATGGTTTTATATAATGCCTGTGCGCCGCCCTGGGTCCTAACAAGGAGAAGGGCGGGGTATAAATTTAATTAAAAAAAAATGTCCACATAGCTAAAAAGCTGATTGAGTCACTCGGAAGTATAAAAAACATGTCTTTTAATATATCCAAGATCACCTTTTGCTGGCAGTGTGCACACAACTCAAACATATCCTGCATAATATGTTGAACATAATGCAGTTCTTTTGTTCAGAAAAAGACTGGCTGGATTATTTACAGAATTTTGTGATCATCATGAGTTACCGTTTGGGGACGATATAAATTTTCCCCTTATATTTGTTGCTCTGAACTTATCTGTAATTGGTAAAACTGCTTTCAAAATGAGTTTTCTTTATTATGAAAATTACTTCCTGTTTCCTTACATAATCTTGGTTATAAATATATAATGGGATATTGCTATTTTAGCGGGTTTATGATGTATGGTTGTTATTGTTATGTAAATATATGTTTTTGTTTTATCGTATTTATTGCCTGTGTCTTATCTATGTTCCTGTTGCTCTTATACCTCGCTTGTGGTCTTTGATATGGAGGGGTTTTTAATGCTTTGTATTACCTGATGAATGGAGGCGACACTGAGGTAACCAAAAACCCTTTATTCAACTTCTAACTAGCAACAGATCTGAACCATAACAACTTCAGCACCATGCTCTGCTTAACAGCTTGAGTCGTCAAGGAGAACAATCAATCACTTTGCTGTCAAACTCCCGCTTTAGCCAGGTGCGTCTTAGCCAATGGGAACTGTCCTCCGGTTACCAGGCTCACAGGTTGTAAGTCGAGGCCCTGGTGCCGGTCATACATTGAGGACTTAGCAGTTTATAAATTTCAGACATGTGCAAAAACCCTCTTTATGCCTGCTCTGATTCAGTTAATTAGGAGTCTCCCACAACGGACACCATTGGAATGAATAAAAACTATTTATTAAGTGCAAAAGTATAGGTAACAGCGGGTCTGAGGTTGCTCTCCAAATACTTCTGATTCAGGAAAAAGTTACAATTTCAAGAAAATGAATCAGACAAATGGGAAATGAAAATGGGTAAAGGTTAGAAAAACATGTCATACCCTCATCTTTTAATGATCAGGAAGCCATCCTAGGGTGGACTACCAGAAGGGCAGGTGATACCAGTTGGCTTTTGTAAAAGAGAATCCCTGCTTGCATTTTGTACCTCAGCCAACAGCCATAAACCACAAAAAAGCCCAGAACAGGAAAGGTCAAAGGAAAGAGTTATATGAATAAATAAGAACAATGTAATGAGGGAGTTCTATTGAGATTAATTATGAGATACACACCACAGGGATGGAGGTTTACACAATGATAATGCTATCATAAGGAAGATCAAAAGAGAGCAAAAATCTAGCTGCCCGCCCAAGAGATGATTCTGCATTTCTTGAAACACCAGGGCATTGAGCTTTGTAGGACAGAGCTGTTGATTAATCAGATGTGGTGGGAGGTAGCTGGCCCTGCCAAGTGCACCGTTTCTTCTAGGGTAGGCAATTTATGAGTTAGAAATCTGTCTTAAAAGCCCGTGTTGTATTCAGAAACATACAGAAATACTCACTAGCTATGCAAAGCTATCCTGTCCTGCTATTACTCTCCAGAGCCAGGCTAATGAGAAGGGTTTTTCTTTTTACATATAAGGTATGCTGATATACCCACAGGGATCAGGATCTTCATCAGACAGTTAGATCTTTCCCTCTATGCAAGTGTTTTATAATAAATTATAAGGCATCTTAATGTAGTTGTGAAGCTGGGCTGTAGTATCATTTTGGGTCTATAAGTCCGTGAAGTTAAATAGCATTTGCTTTTTGAGACATTTGCAGTAGATCTGTTTGTTGCAAATCCCCATATCTACTGAAGCTTATATTCAGATTTTGCAACTAAGTGGGGATTTTAGTTTGAGTTCAAAGCATCATCACTTTACGGGGGGTCCGCTTATTTGGTGTCTGGTAACTTAAAACACTGTGTGGTTTTAGCTTGACTCAAAGTAAAAATGGAAGGAATCATTTAAACTCAAGAATGCAGATTACAGGATCACAGATTCTTGGCTCCCATGAAATAGAGAATATTCAAATTCAACCTCGATTGTTTTATATGGAAATATTAAATATTTTATTGGCATTGGTGCACAGCAGTTTGGATTTTTTTAAAAAGATGCAAAAGAAAGAAATGCATGGATAATAATAATAATAATAATAATAATAGTAGTAGTAGTAGTAGTAGTAGTAGTAGTAGTAGTAAACAACAATAATTCATCATTTGGAGCACAACACACCAGATATCACGGTTGTAGGGAGCCGAAGTGTACAGTTTATATATATCACTGTTCCTGGAGATGCCAGAGCCGAAGAAAAAGAATTAGAAAAAATAATGAAATATCACGACCTGGCCATCGAAACTACATGGCTATGGATGAAGCATGTCACAGCAATACCCATTGTCATCGGGGCACTTGGCACCATGTCCAAGAATTTTACTAAATACATCAACAAATTGCAGCTTTCTGCAATAACACCTGCGGAACTGCAAAAAACTGTGCTACTTGGAACATCTTACATTCTAAGAAAGTACTTGGTTGATACCTAGGATGCTGGCAGTAAACCGTATCAACCATTAGCACTAGTCAATGATATTTGTAATGCATTTTTAAATGTTCAGTTGGCTGAGTTTAATGTTTAATGAATAAAGTAAATAACAATAATAATAACAACAACACAGATCACACAGTAGTATATGTAATGGAACCTTATAAATATAAATAAAAATGTAAAATAGTTTGTGCAAAGCCACTAATCTCAGAAAGTACTGCACCGATCGGCACCAAATTTTCACACAATGTTCCCAAGGACTTCCGATGCAATCATACGTACATTTTGTGTGGCTGGCACATGTGTGTCATGTGCAAGGAGCACAAACGTAAAAGGTACACACTTCTCAGGTTTTCACCTCCCTTAAGCTCCTCCTACCCGGCTGCTTCTTATGATGTGTCACACACACGTCCCTCACATTTTGAACAATCATTTCCTCAGCAACCGAATAAGCCTCCAACATTCCCTCACACATGGCACACTCCCAGGTGGCCCAGGCAGGCCAACTAGACCCAAAACAAGATGCAGGGGAAGGCACACTCCCAGGTGGGACAGGCAGGCCTACTAGGCCAAAAACAAGATGCAGGGGGTGGCACACTCCAGGTAGGTAGGTAGGTAGAGGGATAGAGAGAGATTGGGAAAATACAGTAGGTAGGTAGGTAGAGGAATAAAGAGAAGGGTGGAATACAGTATGTAGGTAGGTAGAGGGATAAAGAGGGGGGAGAGAAATACAGTAGGTAGGTAGGTAGGTAGGTAGGTAGGTAGGTAGGTAGGTAGAGGGATAGAGAGAGAGGGGGAAAATACAGTAGGTAGGTAGGTAGGCAGAGGGATATAGAGAGAGGGAGAAATAGAGTAGGTAGTAGGTAGGTAGAGAGATAGAGAGAGACAGGGAAAAATACAGTAGGTAGGTAGGTAGGTAGAGGGAGAGAGGAAGAAATACAGTAGGTAGGTAGGTTGGGGGTTATACGGTGGTTGTGTGTACGTGTTTGTGTGTGCAGATGTAGATCTACACACAGATTGGTTGGCCCTTTAACCAGACTGGGCCACAGCAACACATGGACGGAAACAGCTAGTATATAATATAAACATATGTCTAATTTGACCTGAATGAGTTGAATGTTTTACGTCTGCATAATTCATGAGTATTTAAAAAATTTTCTTAAATAAAGTATTTTACTATATGTTTCAAACATTATATTTTACTTTCTGGTTTTTCAAATTTTGTTAGCTGTTTTGGGTATTTGGCAAAAAAGAAAAGAAGTTCAAACATAAAATAAATAATTATTTAAAAACAGACTAAGGACTTTTATTATATTATTTTTGATAATAGGACTGTTGTAATTTGGGGAATTTCTAAAACATCATTATTTGCAAAGTATCAATGTTGTTTGGCTAATTTTGCCAGCAATGATGCTTTAATCATCATTTTTTAACCATGGAAAAGCCAGGAAAAAGCTGGAAGAATAATTAAAAAACCCAAAACTCTTCTACCAGCCAAAATTTCAGTGCTCTGGTGACGACTTTGCCAGAAATAAATCTGCTACTAGTTTAAAAGCCAGAATGAACAGATGTCTTACAGTGTGCTTTATAAATAAAGTGGACTTGGGCTTCCAGATCTTAGAAAAGGTGTCTTAGTCCAGGGGTCTGCAAAGTCGGCTCTTTTAAGACTGGTGGACTTCAACTCCCAGAGTTCCCCAGCCAGCATAGCTGGCTGGGGAATTCTGGGAGTTGAAGTCCACCAGTCTTAAAAGAGTCGACTTTGCAGACCCATGTCTTAGTCCAATGCTATGAAAACTCGACTGAGGGCAACAAGTAAGGAAGAGGCAAAAGCCAAGGCATTTCAACAAATTTTGCTGTTGGTTTGATTCTTTTTTTCTGTTCAGTAACTTTGCTAGACTTTATCCTCCTGAATTTGTCCAACTGGGTTGCCTAGCAGAAGACTAAATTCTGCCGCAATAAAATGAATAATTTTCTGCTATTTATACTACAAAATAATTAAAATCCATTTTTAATCTTAAGAAGCATATTAAATTACTTTACTTCTGTTGATCTGTTCTGCATAGGTCTGTCTGTCTGTCTGCCTATCTATCTGTCTGTCTGTCTGTCTGTATCATCATTATTTTCCAAGTATTTTTTTTAAATCATAAAACAGCATAGTACTGACTATATCCTTATTTTCAATGTTCAAAGTTACAGTGGCACCCAAAAA
Source organism: Rhabdophis nuchalis (assembly GCA_039707465.1). Lineage (NCBI taxonomy): Eukaryota > Metazoa > Chordata > Lepidosauria > Squamata > Natricidae > Rhabdophis > Rhabdophis nuchalis. The sequence goes on from CM077645.1 coordinate 71,931,190, forward strand.
AATGATTTAAGATTAATAAAGAATATTTGCAGCTCATGGTTGATATGAGCAGGGGTGAAATTGAGCACGTTCTGACAGGTTCTGGAGAATCAGTAGTGGAAATTTTGAGTAGTTCGTAGAACCAGCAAATACCACGTCTGACTGGCCCCAGAGTGGAGAGGGAATGGGGATTTTGCAATATCCTTTCCGTGGAGTGGGGTGGAAATGAGGATCTTGCAGTATCCTTTCCCTGCCACACCCACTAAGCCACACCCACAGAACCGGTTTCGCATCATTACTAAAACTAGGTAACATCATCAGTGCTAGTAAGGAATGCTGTTTGCTGTAAGTTTATATTTATTTATTTTATTTTATTTTTCGAATTTATACCCCGCCCTTCTCCTTGTTAGGACCCAGGGCGGCGCACAGGCATTATTAAAAACCATTACAAAACCATACAAACTCTTAAAAGCATATTAAATTAAATATTAAATATTCTGGTAACTTGCCCTGTCAGTGTTGGTAGGGGGGAGGTCTTAGAGATTCTTAGAAGACATGATGACAATTCTTTAATTTCACAAAATATAGACAGATTTAATCATGGTTTCAGTTGGGAAAATGTGACCATCCTAGACGAAGCCAAGTTCAAAAATGCCAGGGAATTTTTAGAAGCCTGGCACTGTGACAAATCAGCCATCAATAGATATGTAGACATTAGCAACATCTATAGATGCAAAAGAGACCATCTATCAGTCCAAAGGAAAACAAAAAGACTCCAGCACCTTCCCACCATCAATCAGCTCCCAGATCAGAATAGATTAACTCTAAAGTTAACATCAGACCAATGATCAAGTAAACAATATCCCAATCAAGAAACTGCCAAAGTGCCAACAGTAAACAGCCCAACCAAAGAATAGGCAAGACCCACTCCCACCAACTGTGACAGGGCAAGTGAACTGAAAGCAAAGACCATTCCTTACTAGCACTGATGACGTTACATAGTTTGGGTAATGAAACATCTGCAAGTAGGCTCAGAAAGCACCGAGCACCCTTCATGATTTAAGATTGTTTTTCACACTTACAACTGTTATGATATCCCCATGGTCATGTGATCAAAATTCACATGTTTAGCAACTGATTCAAATTTGTGATGGTTGCAGGGTCCCAGGATCCTGTGATCACTTTTTGCAACCTTCTGATGAGCAAAGTCAACGAGGAATCTAGATTCACTTCACAACCGAAACAATAACAACTGTAGTGATTCAACTGTGTCCAGAAAGGTCATAAAATGGGGCAAAACTCACTTAACCAACGTCTCACTTAGAAACAGAAATTTTGGGCACCATTATGGTCTTATTTGAGAGACTAGCTGTATTTGCATTTGATTCTCAAAAAAGAAAAAAAAATCAGTATTGCATTTTAGAGAAAAAAAAGTGCTTGAAATTCAAAAAGTTATATGCATTTGTATGTCTGTCTCAGTGGTCAGTTCCAGATCCCAGTGCAGCTGGTACGGTCCAACTGGGCCAGGCATTCACCACATGCACGTGTGCAGCATGAATGCAGTGTGCGCATCCATTCATACCACCTGTTATGCTCCAGCTGCTCAGTGGAGCTTCGCGCAGGCGCTGTACACTCTGTGCGCATGCACAGAAGCTCCGATTGGCTCAAATACAAGTAAGGAGAGCAGGCGGCTGGGTGGGCCCACCAGAGCACTGTACCAGAACGGTACCTGGTACTCCCAGCAGGCACCAATTTGCCCATATCGGGGCGTACCAGTTATAGCCCACTACTGGTCTGTCTGTATGTCTCAGTATGCTTAATAAGCATGTTTTTTTAAACCAGCGAACTACCAGAGACAAGGAAAAACTTTTGCAAGACAAGAAATAAAACCCGTGAAGTCACAGCATTTCAAAGATATGTTTTTATAGTGTTGTTGTTGTTTTTAGTAAAGCTAAGCCAGAAATAAATCACCTTCGCACTACCATGGACCTTTGCCTCTTCCGTAAAGCATTGAAGACTTACTTTTTTCATGCGGCCGGCCTGGCATAGTTTGTTTTTACTATCATTTTAATAGGGTTTCTTAAATTTATTCTAACTCAGGTTAAATTTATTTAATTTAACTTTAAATTTATCTATTGACTGTATTTAAATGTACCTTTTATTTTCCCTGTGCACCGCCCTGAGTCCCTATGGGAGAAAGGGTGGTATACAAATCAAATTAAATAAATAAATAAAATCTCAGCTTTCAGAGAAGACTACCAGTGGATTCATAGTCATTTTCAAATTGGCATCACTTCCATTATTCTGCTTCCTCTTTTCTTTAACCACTTTTCCCTTTCCTTAAAAAAAAAAAAAATAGAAACCAGCTGCTGAGCTTTTCCTTTACTTTTTATACATTCAATAATTCTTTTTAACAATGAAAATTAGAATGGCTAATATAGGTTTCATTATACAAGGTGTTAATAACATTTTTAAAAGGCAGAAGAAAATGAACGTTCATAATCTTTCTTAGGAGGGTCTTAAAAAAAAGAAAGAGGGAAGAGAAGTACTTGCACTAATATATGCCACATAACACCCCATAAACAGAGGTGAGAATTAGAGGCCACTGAATGTTGTGAATTTTCCTAATACATCAAAATTACAGTGACACCTGTGATAAGTACCTCCGTGCCGATCCATCATGAGAGTCGCAGGGTGTTCAGTTGTTCTCATTTTGGTATTGTCAACAAGCCACAGGTGTGCACTGCATGAAGAGACAAAATGAGATTTGGCAGAATGCAGTAACACTGTTGGGCCCACAATACATTTGTCTTAAGACAAGGAAATGCTTCTATTAAGTCACGATTGTGTTTAATGGAACGGGTTAGCTGGTATTATAACTGAACAGAGTTTTGACTTACTGTGGAAAGCATGGAGCACGGTCAATGGCAAGCCATGTCAGTCCAGTGGTGGCATTCCATTTTTTTACTCCCAGTTCTGTGGGTGTGGCTTGATGGACGTGGTTACTGCAAAGATTACTGCAAAATACCCATTTCCTTCAGCTGGAGGCAGAGAATAGATGGGGGCGGGGCCAGTTAGAGAGTGTATTTACTAGTTCTCCGAACTACTCAAAATTTTGGCTACTGATTCTCCAGAACTGGTTGGAACGTGCTGAATACCGCCTCTGTGTCTGTCCCGCCTTCCTCAGTGGTATAGGTAATCTTTGACTTAGAACCGTAATGGAGTCTGCCCATTACGTTCATCATGTTGCTGGGCATAATTTTACAAGCTTTTTTGTGGCGGATATTAAGTGAACACCAGAGTGTCCAAAACCAGAACTAAATGCTAGAGGGTTTATTTTTGCAATTTTTTTTAAAAAAAATTGCAAATTGCTGTCATGTGACCTCAGGACAAGATGTGCCAGTTGCCGAGCACCCAAAATATGATTATGTGGCCATGAGGGGGCAGCAGTCAAAACTTTATGATTATGTGGGGGGTGGGGATGCAGCAGTCAAAACTTTAGAACCGAGTTCTAAGTACATTTTAGGGAGGTCCTTAATAACTTTGAACAGTTGCTAAGCAACCTGTCATAAGTTGAGGACTACCTGCAGCTTCGGAAATGTATTAGTTCACCAATCTCCTAGCTTCTATCCACTCACAATGATAATGTAACCTGTATCTCCCAACAACCACTATTAACATCAACATGGCTTCAAAACCAATGGCCGAATGGCTGTGATATTGAAAGAACGAGGAAATCAGCATCATAGCATTGCAGCCCAAGCTCGCCCCCTGCTGGTATGTGGCTAATGATAATGGCATGCATATTACAAATTGGGAGCAGCCTGCAGAAGTGACATTGTAACCTGTACTATCATTTTGAACAAGCAGCAAGTGCCAGCATGGCAATGTATATTGGCATGAGTCATGGTGGCATGGTGTTGAGTAATCCAGTATTTCAGGCTAACTCTGTTTACTGTCAGGAGTTCGATCTGGACACAGCTCAAGCTTGACTCAGCCTTCTATCCTTCCGAGGTCAGTAAAATGAGGACCCAGATTGTTGGGATAGGCAATATACTGACTCTGTAAATCACTTAGAGAGTGCTGTAAAGCAGGGGTCCCCAACCTTTGCAACTTTAAGTCTGAAGGACCTCAGCTCCCAGAAGTCTGGGAGCTGAAGTCCTTCAGACTTAAAGTTGCAAAGGTTGGAGATCCTTGCTGTAAAGCACTATGAAGCAGTATATAAGTCTAAGTGCTATTGCTTTTTGTTATCACTACTTCCAATCCATATTCTGTGTCTGTTTTCTCTGTTTCTAGTCTTCATCATCATCATTGTAATTTTTACAATGACAATAAAGATTATTACTATTATTATTATTATTATTATTATTATTATTATTAGTATTATTATTATTATTATTATTATTATTATTATTATTATTATTATTATTATTATTATTATTATTATTATTATTATTATTATTATTACCACCCTTCCTCCATTCCAAAACAACATGTAGCAAAGTCTCTAAAATGGCATAGAACTCGAAGATGCTGTTTGTTGCCATCAAATTATAGGGAAATATGTTGATATTAGCACACCTAAGAATGACTAAGGGTCATTAATCAAAGAATTGGGACCAATCGGATAACACAATGCTATTTGAAGCTTAACGTTGAAATACCTGCTAATTTTTAAGTAATTTCCTAACAAGTAATAATATTTCAACTTGAAAGGCACTTTTACACAGATCAACACTAATGATTTGGTGTTCTTTCCCCCTATTTGGATAAAATCTCTCCACTGATTTTATGATTCACAATCAATGAGGGAATGACAGGAATGTGAAATCATTCCATTTCTTGGAGGCTCAAAATAGCCATTCTTAAATTCCATATTTAGTTTGGATTAATGCATAACAACTCAAAACTCAAAAGATTTTTTTAAAAAAAAATCCATTGAGGCTAAAAGTTGAGACATGACACATTTGCCAATTTTGTTACACCATCATTTTCACAAAGTATGGCCTGAGTAAAAGACAGAAATCTATCAAATGTTATACAGATTAACTTATCACCCAGTTAAATAGGCTGTCAGTCTGGGATGACTGTGCTTGGCAGGATGAATTCAAATGCATGTAAATTTCCCTGGTGGCTGACTAGCAAGTATGGTGGAACTGTCAAATGATGACATGTGAAAATGCGCTAACATTGTTTAAAATATATTTGAAGGGGAGAGCTTGTATTTTGATAACACCTTCACAGGCAAATGATTCATCTAGGATCAGTAATAATGGCCACATCTTTTATTTGGCAGGGATTTTAAAAAAAATTGGCAACTTGTCGGATCTGTTTTATGTTTGAGAGGAAGTCTCAAAATAATTAACAATTACCACGTAAACTAGTTGGAGTCCCAAGTGCCCTCATTGTATAGTCAGTCTTCCAATCGTCTTGCTTGTCAGTTTCACTTGATCTTACAGAAAAGTGATTAGAAACTTCAAAAGAGGCAATTACACAGTCCAATGTGTTAGGAACCTGTACTTTTCTCCCTTTTTCCCCAAGTCTGAAGCACACGATCTTTTGCACTATTATCTAACTGGAATGCTGATGCTTTTTCTTTTGTTCCTGCTGAGTACCAAGCATTTATTTGGAAAACAGATTTTCCAATTTAATGAAACTTTCTCACTCACCAAGCTTGGTTTTTCTGCATCTTTTTGTTGAGACTCTTTTCCACTTCTTTCTCTCTTTTTTTAAAAACAAGACAATCTGCCTGTTCTCTTCAGACAGTTTCTTGTTTCATTTACACCTGTTATTTGAGTAGCTTTGGGCGCTAGGTCAGAGGGCCAATGACAGGTTGTGGGATCTTACAATGAGGGTAACAAATGTTGGCTGAGGTGAAATAGCAAAGATGGTTTGCAGCTCATGGCTTAGAATTTGTTTTGGGTTTTTAACCTGATTTTGCTGTTTTCGAAGGTTAAAGGCTAGAGCTCAGCTGAGCTCAGCTCAGCTAGAGCTGGTCTAAAAACAGTTACTCTCATCATTTGGTTGTCTGAGGTTGGAGGCATGAAAAACATTACATAGGTTGTCAGGTTCTATTATCTTCATGATTTTTCTATAAATGAGCCTGGGATATAGATATAGAACTAGATAAAAAGATGCATATACTGTGGCTGACCAGATTTTCAGCAAAAAACCAAAGTGAAAGGACAAAACTGAACAGAAAAGGTGAGATATAAGTGCTACATTACTAGAGACAATTCGTGGAATTCTGCTTGAGTTTTGTTCATAAATGTTAAATATATCAACGTTTTAAGAGCCAAAACAATGAAGATAGATAGAGATCAGTGGATACCATCAGTTGTGGGATTCAAATAATTTAACAACCGGTTCTCTGTCCTAATGATTTCTTCCAACAACCAGTTCACCAAACTGCTCAGAAACTTAACAATTGGTTCCCCCGAAGTGGTGCGAACTGGCTGAATCCCACCACTGGATACCATTGAAAATCATTGTTTTCTTTTTTTTTCCTTTTATTTGCTTATGGAGATACATTCCTTTCACAAAAATGGACCATTCACTGCAACAAAGTTCTGAGTTGTGATATGTACTCAACAAGGTGTTGAAAAATCCCAACCAAGTACCATATAATAATGCAGGTTTATATAACAATGCAGGTTTTATAGAAGTACACTGTAAGTAGGCTCAAACTGCCTGATACAATGACAGACCAAACTGTTAATTATTAAGACCAAAATATTGTGAGCATGCAATGCAGAAGCTTTGCAGAAGTCTCAATCTTAACTTGAGGTCCTTTTTACTTCAGTCAGTTTTCATTAACAGAGAAAATTCCAAAGTCAGAGGGCATCTCCACAGAGTTAGAGCAGGAGAGGCTGAGGTAATGTTAGGATAGCATTTATAACTATCTCATTAAACCACATCTTTTTAATATGCATTCTGGCTACTGGTAGTCCTTGCTTAACTATTGCCTTCTTTAGTGACCATTTATAGTTGCAAAGGAGATGAAAAAGAAGCTTTATGATCAATTCTCACAACTTTATCCTTCACAGAGCTATAAAAGTTGAAGGAAGATTAGAAGCAGAATTGCAGCTTCACTTAATGTCTGCTTTGCTTAAAGTTTCAAGTCACAGTTGTGGTTGCTAAATGAGAACTACCTATACTCTTTCTCTTGCTTAGAGTGCAAATAGACCAGCTGTTCATTTTGTAAGTATTTAGAAGATCAATGGATCAAAAAAGTATCATACCAAACTTGTATAATGATTAGTATAATGCAACTGTTAATGCTAGCACAATCTTTGAATCTTCTTTGATTTTTATGTTTTTTTCCTGATGCAAGTTTGATATTGTTTTTGGGATTATTTAAAATATTGTAAAATAAGTAAATAAAATTGAAATCAAGATTCACATAATTACACTCACATATCTGGATCTATGCATAGAAAATAAAATAAAGATCAGCCAGTATCAGCCATTTAATAAAACTCACTCTCTCATCTCTTGGTGTTACGTATAGTGCCGATGTAAATTTTGAACATTAACAGAACTTGCATATCTTAATTTATTTATTTGTTATATTTATACCCCGCCCTTCTCCAAGCGGACCCAGGGCGGCGCACAGGAATGTTAAAATACATACAAAACATAATAGAATTTTAAAAAACTTATTCTAATAAATCCTGTGTTAAAACCGAATTTAAAATCCCAAATTTAAAACTATCTAGAAGTCAGTAATGGAGGTTACGCTAGGCTGGCTAGATGGAATAGATGTGTCTTCAGACACTTGCGGAAGAGGCGGAGGTCGGAGATGGTGCGGAGTTCAGGGGGTAAGTCGTTCCAAAGGGCTGGTCCCGCCACAGAGAAGGCTCTTCCCCTGGGTGTCGCCAGTCGGCATTGTCCAGCCGACGGCACCCTGAGGAGGCCCTCTCTGTGGGAGCGTATCGGTCTGAGGGAGACTAAATATGTTAAATGTGATTGATATTTTCTCATTTTTTTTCAAATAAAATGAACTAAAGAAGAAAGAACCAGATGCAAGGTTCAAAGAAGCTTGAAAAAAAGAACTTTATAAAATGTGTAGAAAGACTTAAAAGTGTAAGGCAGGGGTAAGCAACATGGTTGGCTCAGGAATACAGGCAGTTGAGGTCCACAGGTAGTAAAGGGGCCATTAGTTGCCCATCCTGGGTGTAAGGAAGTTCTCACACAATAGAAAACAATCCTTAATCCTAATGTTTGGAAAGGTGCATGAAAAAGGGCATATCTGTTGATTAACTCTTAGTGTATATCTTCTCTTAGATGTGGCTATCATTTTAGACAGTTTTAAGATAAAAGTGGACCCAGTTCTTAGAAAATCAAGCTAACAGTGCTTAGTAGTTTCTTGCAGGATCTGATCTGGGTCAGTCCACCAGGACCAGGAGTTTACTTTTCTGAGCTTTCAGACTTGTGCTGGAGCTCATACTAGGGAACCCAAACGGTGCTTTGTCAAGAGGCAACTGGACTTCCTTGACAAAAGTCCAGTTGGCTCCTGAAAAAGCACCTTTGGGACAACCATGACCTGGATGACTGAGAATCTCCATAGAACATCCTAGGTCAGTTCTCTCTCACCAGAATATAAATAGTTTCTTGCCTCCTACAGAATCCCAAGCAACATACCATAATTACCAGTTGATAGGGCTATGACCTTCCCACCATGTTTGTGAGCCTCCTGAACGCATTTGATTAAATGCTATCTGATGCAGAATGCTGGGCTAGATAAGCCTTTGACCTCATCCAGCATGGCTCTTATATTCTTTCTCTATGAACTTCAACAAATGGGTGGAGAGGATAACATTTTTACAGCCATTTCGGTCTAAAGGGGGTCATTTTTATTTATTTATTGCTTATTCATTTATTTGCTTATTGTATTTGTTAACCAAACCAGTCAAATGGCAGAGAGGAAAGCAAAGCAAAACAAAACAAAATCCAGTAATAAAAACAATTGCTACGTAAAACCAAAGAGTTCAAACACAAATGCAAGCACAGCTGAAAAAAGACTTGAAATAAGACTTTTAAAAAAATCCCTAAATACACAAAAGAGAAGGTGCCATTTGGGCCTGTGAGAAAATATGTTCTCAATAAGAGGGCTGTCACAGAAAATCACTGCTTTTTTTTTGAGTCCTGTAAAGCTCACAGAGAAGAGATACTTAAAAAAAAATGAGATGAGAAACATGGATGGGTAGAGTTGACTTTGGCCAGATAGTTCCCAATAGATTATGTTTCTGTAATAAATAGCGTGTTGAATTGGTCTTGAAGGTAATAGGAATCCTTAAGGTAATAGGAAGCCAGGGCAAGTGATCTCAACATTGGTGCTACTCACTGCTGGTGTGATGGCCCCACCAGTAGTCTGGCCTTTGAATTTTGGGCTACTACATCCAAATGGTGCCTGGCATAGACTCAACTGCAGCAGTCCAGATGGACAGCGATCAAAGCACGGATTGATTGAAAAAGTGTTTTTTGTGTCTCATCAATATGCCTGCCTTTATGTCTTCCTGTATATCTCTATAAGTGTAATACTTCAAAAGCACCATGCCAGTAAAACATATCTTTAAGGAATAAAAGGACAGCAGATTAAACTCTTTTAAGAGTAGAAAATAAACCCAGAGAAACAATTGGGAAATCACACAAAATCAACCTCTCTGGTGACATAATTAC